>VXAL01000105.1:289561-379512 GCA_013399475.1 Chauna torquata
GAACTTTGGGCTATCTTATTCTTGCTGTGAGAAAAAAAAATGAAGGTCTCAAAACAGGGAGATTTAGTTATACATTTATATTTTCTTGCCTAAATAATTAATTAAGAAAAAATCAACACCACTACATATCACATCTATCATACTCAAAAATGCCTACAGTTGTCTATGGGTATACCTACAAAGATACAAAGCACTTCAGTAGTTTTATGGATATAATCCTGATGACTTTACAAATTCAGAAAAAAGGCATACTACGTCTGCCCTGCAGCTTCTATTTTCAGTGGACTTTAAAGGGCAGAAAATCTTTTGATTTTTGGGCTTCAGGTACAGAAAAGGCTTCAAGCTGAAAGAGGTATCTCTGTCTCGCACTTCTTCCACTGGATCTAATTAGATATAGGTTAGAATCTCTCTGGATGAGATTAAAGCTGGATGGTAAGAGATTGCAATTGCAATGTTTGTAAGCTGGAAAAACACCTTTGTACTGATATGGGAGGAAAACATGCTATAGCGAGTTCAGGACAGAATTTCCTGCTGAGAACAGTCTTTTTGTTGTTGTTTATTTATTTTCACATTTGTAGAGTTTCTTTTTTACCTTAAGGAAAAAAAATCCGTTTACAAAAAGAGATTTTTCTTGTACTGTCTATATAACAAATAAAGCCTGTTTTCAGGTGCAAACTGCCTACTTGACTCCCAGCCAGTACATGTCAGAAGTCTGTAAGAGGTACTTGAGGTACTACAGAAACGTACAGCTTTATAATTAGATAACACAATAATGACCTCTGCTACCTATACAGTCAATGTAGGTCATGAATTCAGAAGACTATATGGGAGCATCACTAAACTGCATTAAAACATACATATATATATATTTAGAGATCAAAAGTGAAACAAAAATGTTTGCATATTTTATATATTTACATAATGCACTCGAGAGAGATTTTCAGAAATTTTCATTATTTGTTCCAAAAATGCTACTGACAATGTCTTTGGCCTGAACTCACTGCTTGAATTTTGGAGATTAGACCTATCAAAATGGACCTTAAAAGATGCACAAGATTAATCTTAACTGCATGTTTGTTATGGAAGTGATCTGTAAAATGAGGAATTGCTTGATGTGCTCAGAGATCTCACTAGCTACCAGTGGTCCCCACATTTGAACTCCAAAATGACAGGACCATCTTCTCTCTCTAGCCCTAGCCCAATAAATACGTTAGTATTATATTTCATGTTGAATTGCTTCAAAAGGCTACATGAAGGAAGAACAGCTTTAGAATATCTGATAAATTGGTGGGAAGGAGGCACAGACTCATTCTAACAACTTTGACTCAAAAGATAAATTAATGCCTTGTGTCTGTTCTAAACACTCGTTATAAAGATAAACTCTTCCTATATAGTGCACATTTCAACTAAGTCAACCCACTGAACTGAACCCTCTTCTGCATTTCTGAGGTTGTGGCAAAAATCCTGTAAGGTCAAAATAAGAGGAGAAATTTAATGTCACACAGAAGTTCATTCAACTTGCTCAACTTTATATTTTTTGAGGATGACTGAAAACAATAATTTTACGCCCCTTTCATCCAGTTTAATTGTCTGAGATAAAAACTAAGGATTAGCATCCCAAATTTAGACAACTTTCTCACTGAAAAGATGTCAACTCATAGCACTGACTCAATCAAATTTGTTTCCATTGCGGAATAACTATGTCAGAAGGTTTCATTTCATTTCGAGGATTTTAGAAGTATGGTAAAACAAAATCCAGACATTTCAGGTATGATTTTAATTTGGTAGTCCCATAGCTCAAAAATTATTAAGTCTAGAGGTATCACATTTGTTTTACTGAAGAATAGTGACTTCAGCATTTTATTGGCAAATTTGAGTGGTTATTTTGGAGATATTGGTAGATCTGCTCAGCCTAAGAGTGTTCAACTCAGTTTACTTCACATACAAAGTATCTAGTAAGTGCACTTCACTGTCTGAAAATAAACAGTAGCACAAAGCGTTAGGAAAAAATAATAAAAATAAAAATAAAAAAAGCAGGAAAAAATACTACTAGGAGAGTACGTCAGTTTAACTGTTATTACTTGTATTTTCTATGTGTCTGACACGTAATTGTGAAAGCTTTTTAAAATCTCAGAAGTGTTTAGAATCTCTCTTAGACTTTGATTCCTTCAGGTGCTTACTGATGGCTGACTTCTAGCACCTCTTTTTTTTTTTTAAGAAAAAGTTTTTTTTTAAAACAAAACTTTCTTAAATGTCATTTATAATTGCATATGCACTACCAGGTAATCATGGCTAAACAGACCAAAACAGGAAGCTCACTATTTTATACACAGTTATGAGCATTAACTATTTAGGATGTGGTCCCACTTGCCTTTAGATACCTTTACAGACATAGACATCTACCCCTGAGATGAGCAGACTCTGTGCAGTTAATGCAGGAAAAGCTGGCCCACCAAAGAACCCTTTGGAGCTTATGTATTTTAGTTTTTGGCCCTAGGATGAGATGAAGTAAGCCCTAGGAGTACTTAATGTCCATTACACAGCACGTCTAAATTTGGTACAATGAATCCCATCCTCAGCGCTCACTTGTGATCATAAATTGATAGCCATAATGACCGTTTTTACAAGTCCCTTTCATCCACTCTTTAGTCTATAAATATTCTAATCCATTCTGCCATTTTGAGTCAGATTAGGCCCCACTACACATATATATATATATAATGAAACTTCTGATGAGAAATTATGGGGTTAATGAAAATGTTTATAAGCGCAGAAAAGAGATTAGCTGTTGGCAAGAGGTGCAATCACCTCCTATTCTTACCTATCAAAATTCACTCATGTACATCAAAAGACACTTAACAGTATGTGTATGTAAACCTTAAATAATCCCCTAAATGAACCCAGACACCGGCTGCAATACAGCTTTATATTCAAACATAAAACAAACAAAAAGGTTGTGCAGCATTAAATGTTCAATTCCTTCCACACGGATGAGCCACAGATGCAACAACATCTGTAACTGCATCTTCTTGAATTAAACCTCTTCTAGATTCACTGAATCCATTTGGGGGACTGAAGAAATAAAAGCAGCTAATGTGCCTGGGATTTACCTCTGCATCTGGCGGTGAGGTGCTGGCAGCGGGGGGCTGCAGGGCCTCTGTGAGGCGAGGCCGGGGCTGCCCCGTGCCAGACACAGCCGTTTCCAGCTGGCCCCAGTGGCCCCACCACAAGGCACGGCTGGGCCCAGCAGCCAAGATGGCGGCACCTCTGAGGAAACGTGATTAAGAAAGGGCAAAACGCTGCACGGCAGTCCCAGCCAGAGCAGACGGACATTTCCTGACAAACCACGTCCTGTGGAGAGCCCATGCTGGAGCAGGGGAGCAGCGTGAGGTGGACAGGGCGGCGGTGAGGGGCTGCTATGGAGTGGCCTGGCCGGAGCCCCCCACTAGCCACACCCAGGACGGTTGCTCTTTGGGTGGCTGGGGCTCGAAATTAACTCCCACGTGCTATGGTTCCATATGGCATGAAACGCACAACTAATTGGTACTTAACACAAACTGAGGCTTTATCTTTACCCTCCTGCTATCCAGGAAAGGCCGTTTTGTGTGATTTGACAGCTGCTGCTCTTTGATGCCAACATCCAAAGTAACAGGTTGCTGGTTTAGGGTCTTGGTGTGCTACAAGGAGACCTGCAGCTCTTTGTATAAAGCCTACCTGTACATAAGCCCCAGGACCAAATACAGACAGTTATATACCATCTACACATTACAGCAACATCTAACATAACACACATCAGTGTAGGCACAGCTGCTGATTTTGACTTTTAGCTAAAAATGCAACTTACTGCTAGCAATCTTTCTGTGTCACTTGTCAACAACCACAGAGGCAGCAGGGCTGATGAGCACAAACAGAGAGAAACACTCACTGCAAGGATACGTGCCTGGGGCAGATCATTAGTACGCCTTGGTGCCATAACACACCTTTACTCCTGTCTGAAAACCTGCCAGCCTCTCTGCTGTAGATCATTTGTAGTGTGGCTTTCTGTGCAGCTGAAGCTAAAGTTCTACGGTTAATTCGGTATTGAATTAGCATACAGAAAATCAGTATTGGAAAAAGCAGCACAGCAATTTCTTTCACCTATTGTCATCTTGAAATATGTTTGAACGTGTATACAAATGTAAAAGCTGAACAGATGTTTTTTTGGGAAGAGAAGAGAGAAGGAAGAAAAAAAAGAAAAATGGTATGTGGGAAGAAAACTTTAACAAGTTATTAATTACCAACACTTTCTAAAAACAAAAACAGTCCCCCCACAGTTAAATTAAGAACTGCCTTTTAAAATAACCAGTCTTCTTACAAAACAAAAAATAATACAAAAAACAAGTTACCTATCTCCACTATATTTTACAAAGTGCCTCTCAGAAAATGATAGCTGCAGAATCACCAGTGGATAACGCAGCTAACACAAGTAACAATTAGAGCTAATGTAGGTGTGTACACTAATAGCTTGCTCGGCTTCTGAAACGCACAGGTAAATGACAGAGGCACACCAGAAAAAAAACTATAGCAGAAAATGGAGAACATGGCTGTCAGGCTCTAGGAGAGTTTACTGTGTTGTAAATGCAGAAACAAAACTATAAACTCTCTGCTGGTAATACCCCTTTGCACTGGGGATGTCCAGGCTTCACCATGTATGCAAGTTTGATGGTGGGGGTAAAACAAGGAATGTTTGGATGTCTGTGGACCTCTAGGGGGCACGTATCATCTACACATAGTTTGCTCTCCAGGAATGAGAACATTGCCTTGCTTTGCTCTTGCTTGTAAGAAAGCAGCAGTGTTCACCTCTGACTATCTGAAAATTTTATCGTCAGTAAGAATGACATTTATTTAAACTGAGAAGTTAGGATTCTTTCTTAATTTTTGGAAATCCAAGAGTCAAAAACATCAGAATTTAAATTAACCCAGTCTGAAAGAAAACATATGTTGTACACATACGCAAGTCCTGTATAATGTACCAGCTGAATGTGGTTCTATATATTGTGATACATTGACTTGAGATATACTGACATTTTGCAAAGACAACAACCCTAACTTGAAACCCTTGTGTAATGCCAAGTTGTCATCAAATTCACAATTTAATCAACAAATCAGATCCACAAAATTACAAGGTATACTATGTCATCCCAATGCCGATACTTTGCTAAAATTAGACAGACAGCCCATAAGAAATAAGACAATGGTCTTCCTATCATGTTTTACCTCTTCTGCTCAGGTAATACAGGTTTGGCTTTGCACAGGATTTATTTTTAATTCTGAGTGCTGCAAAAAGCTAGTAACTGATAACTGCTGAGGGCAGCAACATTTGTTGATGATATACATTTACTCACATGAATTAATATGAGTAAAATGCTGTAAGTAACTACAGAAGTACATAAATTCGGTTCGTCATATGTGAGATTAAACTCTGACGAGATATATACACACAATATCTATGGAAGGAAGAGAATGACCTGTAACCTAACGGGATAGGACCAGAAGCTACACACACTGGATGCAGGCTTTGAATTCCACTGGCAATATCATAAGAACAGGCACTTCTGGTTGATTCACTATAATCACTCCTGTGTTGCAGTACGGCTTTTACTACTCCGTGATTTTACATGTCCTTATAGTAATGGAAGTGCTGTCATTCAGACAAAATGTAAAAGTACACATTTCCCTTGAGAACTGAGAGTAACCCCAGCATGATTTTCTAGCTGGGGTAACCATGCTTTTTGCTTATATATATTTCTTTCTCTATTTCAATTTAAATCAAAGAGTGGTAGTATTGTTTCTATACATTCATATGCAACACTCCTCATAGAAGTGATGTGCCATAAAGCATAATGATTCTGTTTTTCCTGTATATACAATTTTCACGGTGATTCTTCAGGAAGCAAAGGAAACGATGGTTTTTTTTTGTTTGTTCATTTGTTTCTTTTGTTTTGTTTTTTGGGGGGGTAGATGATATAAGTGGAGGTGACTTAGATTTTTAAATATTCAAGACTCTTCAGAAACTGGGCAGAGGATTCGTACCTGTTCTCTTCTCCTTTACAGGCAGAGGTGAAAGTATCCTGAAAGCCCATTTTCCTCTTCGAGGAAAACTTAGCAGTACTAGGCCAATCTCAAAGTCATGTGAACAAATGCTGATAGCAATACTGTCATTTTCAAGTACCTAGTTTTTAAGCTCTGTACAAAAAAAGATTGTCTTTAAGCCAATAACCAAATTTGAAGTTAAGAAGGAAAATCCCCAGGACAGATTGGCAGGGACTACTGGTTTTAATTTTGTTTATTATTGCCTTTCCCTGAAATGTGGGGTATAATGCATTACCTACAAATATGATATATTTAACATATTTTTTGCTTCAATAGGCACTCAACCTGTGGCAATGGCCTTCATTTTTTATACTCTCTTCTTAAGACACATTGTAATTGTGGCTTTCGACCTTTCATGTAAGTCATAAGTTACATTTAAGGTCTTCAGTGGCTCCCAGAAGCATATGAGCAAAAGGTTTTGTCAACCTTCTGAACCAGACATTTACTAAATAATTGCAACGTCGGGGAACAAGCCTTTAAAAACACAGGTGCTTCCATCCCTATGGCACACAATCACATTAGCTTTATGTTTCTGCTGAAGTAATGCAATTCAAGACTTAATAACAGTATTAAATTGCATAATTAATTTAGAGGCATTAAAGCACACCAAGATGTATTGAGACAATTAAGATCTTCAGCAGCACTGCCTTACGATGGTTGCTGCCTCTGGAAGGCAACACAACATTAGCATACAATCAGCCCAACCAAGGGCTCTCACTGGGATAAGATTTTAAATTACTTACTAAAGACTTACATACAAAAATTGTGATCATCTTCATGGGTTCACGAGACAAGAAAGCTCCTGATTTATTACAAGCAAAATTACAGAAATTATGTCTCTTGCTGACATAACAGAAAATCAGACAAAGTGCAGCTATTTTTCTAAATGCAACACAAAACATAATGTCAAAGCTGGAGTTAAACCCCCCAAGGCTGAGCTCAAATAGCAGTCTTGTATCAGTACAATGAAATGCCAGTGCAGAATACCCAACAGAACTTCTTGTGTGTTTTTTTGTTGTTGTTGTTTTATTTTGTTTTTATTTTTTTCTTGCAGAAAATGGGCCAATGTGGTAACTTCTGAGTGAACTCACTTCAGGAGGAATGACACCCCTCCAGTGCTACAAAAATAACAACTGCATCAATTCTTAAAAACACTACATCTTTTCCTTCAGCAATTTCCCTGTGGCTCAATTTCTCTGAGACCTCAGAAATGCCCTTAGAAGGGCTATTGATACCACATAACAACTATTTATTCTAGTCTTATGTGAATCACCCCTTGCAACAGTCTTTCTCTTTGACCATAGGAAAAAGCCCAATGGCTAATTTAGATTAAACATTCAATATTATGACAGATAACTTTAGGCAAATTGGATTCCACCCAAAACTAAGTCAAGAGCCTGAATAAAAATCCTGCCTTTTTATTTCCATTAAGCACTGCTATGGTCAAGATCTGAAGATTCTCCAAGCCAGCAAATACCATCCTCTTCACAGCCCTCTGAAAATGGTCTGAAATCTGTTGACTGCTAAGCTAAACTTCTAGTGCTTACATCAAGTCTGCCAAAGCAATGCAGCTAACTCAGTAATTTCTGTATTTCTACCTGATTTGTCTGACTATTTTTAAGTTGACATTTCTGAAAGGAAATTTAAGCATTAAGGTTGTGTAATGGGAAAACGAGTTTGATGTCACATAGAGGAATAGTTATATTTTATGGTTTTCTATAATACTCCCCCCCGACCATTATAAACATATGCCAATGGAGAACTCTGTTGCTTTCATGATTCATAATTAAACTCTGGCTTTGCCAGGAATACTACCCTTGCCAGGAACTACAGCATGTTGTCAAACCGAGCCCTGAAGCAGAGTGGTTAGCAAGGTGTTACTCTGCACATCTACTCCAAATTCCCTCCTTGTTCCAAAGGTAATGCATCCCTTGACCTACTGTGAGAGCACAAAGCTATGATACCACCCATTCAGCACCATTTGTGCCACCTGTCTATCAGCATAGGGGTCTTAGTGGCCCTACAGACATCTTTCCCTCCTCTGTAACTTGGTACAGCACAGCTCAGCTCCAACAGGCAGTAAGCCAATAATTCCTGCCTTCCTATTTTTTAAACAGTGCTGCCAGCCAAGTAAAAATACTGCTTACAGACAGAAAGACAAGCTGCTTCAACTCTGATTGTTATCTTTTTCCTACAGTTATTCATCTCTAAAAAATAAATTGTCTGTATGTGCTTTTTTCCAGATTAAGAATCAGGTCATAATCTTGATCTATGAAATTAAATGTAAAAATGAAAAAGATCCAGAGTCAACTCCCATGAAGTGAAAAAAGGATAAAAAGAGAAGCAAGCATCCCTAATTGCTCAATATTGGTCCTATTCTGGAAGAAAGCTGGCAAAAGACTAATGAAGCTGTTTCTAATTTCACCTATTTCTTTTAGTATAGTTATCTTATAAGGAAGCTAATTTAATGGGAATATCATTTCAAACAAGAGGCTGGTTATATTTTAATAGCTAGTCATTTTGAAGGCTTTCAGTCTTCCCACCTTTCAGCAATTAAATAAATTCCATCAGCCCACTTTCTTCCCTACCGTGTATTTTCCAACACGCGAAATTTCCAAGGCCCTACTGCATATATGGTTACAGAATATAAAACTAGCTCTTTCTCAGCCCAGGGAACAAAAGGAACAACTGGGAACATTTTAATTAGTCTGTAAATCCAAAAAGCAGAAATTACAAAAAGCGTGTTGATGCCTTAAATACTATTAAAGATGCATTAGATGAGAAAATGTCACCTATTTAAAAGGATCCCACTGTGTGCTTTTGAAGAGAGAAAGCAGAGTAAGGGGACACACGATTGGTAAGAGTAAGGGTCCAGCGATGCAGGCTCGCAGGAGGGTAAGCCTTTATCCAGGTGGAATCTTATTTCAGGTAGAGAGAGTGGCTCTTGGCTGTTTGCTTGTAAATTTAAATTAGATGCATTTCAAAGCAATGTTAGCAGAGACTGAGATTTGCTCTGGTAGAGAGAACGGAATTTCATCATGGACATGACTTGACAATTGCTTTTAATTAAAATAAGCCTACCTTTTCACAACTGTCTAGCATTCAGATGAGTTGGTAAACTCATGATATTCTCACCAGTAAATCAATCTGTAATCAGTCTGTGGCTGTTTACTTTGGACAAGACCTTTTCTCTTGGATTTTATACTGCAGGATTCTATACTCTAATGAAGAAGCATGTAGCTTGTTCTAGCAGGTAGATGGAAGCTCCATTCTGAATAAATCTTTCATAGTTTGTTATTGGTTCTTCTAAAGGTGCAACAGTATCTACCTGATAAATGATAGGGCAGATTTGGTAAATTCTACTCTGAGATTATTAGAAAACCTTTAACTTTTCTGGGAGGTTACTAGAAAAACAGCTCATCATCATCAACATACTCTATTGCTCTAGAGTGATAAGTTATTATCCCAGTTATTAATTAAAGCTGCTCCAACCCAGCTACTCAAACCAAAGCTCACCTTGGAAGGAAGAGGTACATGGAAAGAAGTCACTTTTCTTCACTTTTGAATGCAGCTCACTCAAGATGAAGAGTGAAGATCCTTGTTTCTTAAAAGATGATGTTGATATAATTTTGCAATTAAGTTATGCATATCATCTAAGAGTGAATGAGTGCAAACGCTAAAGCTTCTAGGGGAAGAAAAAAATTAACCCATTGCCAGGAGCAAAGAGTTTAGGGTGATCCTGAATTTGCATTATCCTGTTGGAAGGAGTTTGGAGGCTTTGTGGAAATACTGCTGCATCACCAAGCACCCCACGAGCCACAGTGCTGACCCGTAAGTACAGCACAGCAGTTCCACTGGGCTCCTCATGCAGGCCAGTGAGTCTCACGCAAGGATTAGTCCCAGGGTAATAGACGAACCACAGGTGTTCCACTGTAAAGTTTCAAAGGCTTTATATCTAGCCACACTTTTTTTTTTTTTTTTTTAAATGACATATATGTTCTCCAACCTACTTGATGGTTTAAGAAGCTCTTATAAGTACTGGTAAGATGGGAAGACCGCTACATGTCCAGGGGTGGCACATTCCGGAACACTGTGCTCCCAAGCCATATCAGAAAGATATGTTAGGCTGTAGCTCATTCACCAAAGGAAATTACATTTTTCTTCTGCCAGGGAATTGAGTCCAGATTAATAGTATCTGCTAACTTTAATTTTCCTACCTCAGGATCAGAAGATCAGCTACTTGGGAATTCTATATTTGTAACAATTTAAGTCAAAAGATAAAAATGTCCAAAAAACCCTTTTAGCAAATATATAATATTAGGAGTAAAATATAGATACCAATCAAGTAAAAAAGCAAAAAACGAAAACAAAAACAAAAACACACCTCTACATAGTTATCAGTTATACAGCAAAAGAACTATGGAAAAAGATGGTATTTTAAAAAATTATTCCTAAAGTACCCATTAGAGTATTTGAATGCTTCATAGATATACGAATAAATTAAACAATATAATACAGATATGAGCAAGACCTGTAATATTTTCTTATTTTGCAGATTGAAAGCAGACACAAAGAGGTAATACAATAATTTGTCTGAGTTTTCAAAGGAAGTCTGAGGGGGATGCTAGGATGCCACCTGCTCTCTCTCCTAATCCTGGAAATTATGAAGAAAAAAATACAAAAGGACACAGCCTTCTGGTGACTGTTAAGTAATCCCAGAACAGTTGATCACTCCTGTGGTAACGCGGCCAAATTACGTACCTGAGGGGCTGAGAAGAAATTAGTTGATTATACCTCAAGTGATGCTGGGGAGCGGTCTTTCCACCTGACCACAGAGAATTCTTACTGAAATCTTGTAAGAATTTTACTAATGAAAAACCTTATTTGCTATAAAAAGTTGTTTTACTTGTTCAGAAATGAGAAAACAGCAAATTCCTGCCTCAGGTTGGCATATCTTCAAACACTAACATTTCAGCAGGGAAAAAAAAAAAAAAAAAAGGACATTTAGAAAATGATCTAGTTTCTCCTAATTAATTATCTGTAACTTCTTTTGTCTTTCTCACATCAATACAAAATAGCAGTCCTTCTTTACAAGAAGACTTTTTTTTTTCACATCAACATAGTGTTAATGTTAACATTTTAAAGATTACTTGAGGTTCATTTTATTGCTAAAGGAACTTGTAAGAGTCCAGCTGTCATTACAGGTTATTTTTTCAAACAGAGTCCCATCAGAAATTAAAAGTATTCTAGTTTTGCATGCTTATTCAAATTGAAATGATCTTTTGAGAGTTTTAGCTATAACCAGGTATCAGTTTATACAGAAAACTTGCATTTTGAAAAAAAATGAAAGCATTTTGAGTAGTATTTGTTCAAGTGGGATGTGTTTTTATTGTTATCCTCATATTTTTTAAACAAATTTTAATGTGATATCTAAACTTTCTCAAGCTTTATCGTGTTTGTTTGTTTTCCAGTAAGTAGTTATCAAGACAATAATCTTAACTAAGATGATGACAAAAAACAGAAGGCAGGTATTTCGCAAATAACTGTCAAGTTCAATTCTGTGGTTAGATAATAGCAATTTAATTTAATTAACAAAAAGATACACTCCCTATTTTTGAGTTTCCTGTTAGCATTGTTAACATACAAGGCTGGTACACATTTTGCAATACTGAATATTAAGCAACACATTTACTTCAAGTTGAAACTCTACTATAAAATAAAAATGTGGTTCAGTTGTACTTATAGGTAAACATTCTCACTCGGGTGCTTGCATCTTTGGATTCAGTAGCAAGATACAATGTGCTAATCACATCCGAAGGACACTTGCAGAGGACACTGCCTTTCAGACGCCAGGAAGCCACCTCATTATGCGAGTAGCTCAGAAGTTCTTCCAGCATTTTAGTCCAACTGCCTGAGGAACTTGTGAAGAACCAGATGTTAGAAAATGTCTTGCAGGAATTTGCCATTTTCACCCTGTGATTTTCATCCAAGAAGGAAAAAAGCTGGAGGAACTCTCTGATGTGACAGAATAGCTGGCAATCCCTGCAGAGCTGTATCCTGATCAAATGATTTACAAGATCATTTGAAGTAAGAGATAAATATTAACGGGTAACTAATGATTGACAGCATGTTTGCTAACAAAACCTACACATTTTAGCAAGGGAAATACAGGTTTTTTTTTTTATTATTATTATTTTTTAACCTTGCAATTAGTTGCATAGTTTTGCAGTAACTTAAATGTAACTTGCTTGTTACCACAGTAAGACACATGTAGCTACATTCTGGGACATTATGAAGAGCTGGAATGATAAATGTGATGACAGTAATTTCTTTTTCCTTTGCATTAGTCTTGTGCTTTACTTTATAAAACTGATACATTTTTTTTTCTCTCATTTGTGCCTGCAGATACATATCTGGACTGTTCACAAAATCTCCTACCTGTTTTACAAGCAGGTGATAAACTTAAATGAATAGTCAAATTGATAGACTAACAAAATATTTTGAAATTTCAAACCAATTTGTTATTCAGCTGTAAGAAATAATACCTATAAAGGTATGAATATTTTTTAAAAGACACCTATTTAACTACACTCTATCCAGCTTTTTTTTTTTTTTTTCAAACTTCCTAAGATTTGATGAAACCTGATAAAAGTCCCTATTTCTAGGGAGCTGCTTCTCTACAGCTCATAGATCCAAAATAACTAGTTACCATAAAATTACCTTAAATTCATTAATTCTACAAGAACCTCATTTACTCATGTTCCCGAGAGGAACATCTACTATAAAAAGCAAAGATTAGAGTAAGTAAATAGCCCAGAGAGTAATGAGCAAATCATTATCTATCCTGTGCGGAAATTGTTATATTTTCTTTTTTTTTTTTTTTCCCCATCAGATCAGTTTCTAACCTGGACAAATTAAACCTAACTAAACGTCTATAGGACACTGTTCTGTAGCTTCATTTGTGGAAAACTGTGTCTTAACACTGCTCTAGCTGTAATCTCCATGCTGCTTCTCTTGTTACTCTGTAATTGCCCTGAATACCATCAGGCAAGACAGAGAAGCTAAACAGAGTGTATTACCTAGTCTGAGATCATCACTACAGCAGAAGCATCCTCTGTTAGCTACTCTTACACCTTATCCATTGTGTATTAGCTCCAGCAGATCCAGACTGAAGGAGTGTTTTTGCCTCAAAACCTTAAGGAGATGAATGGAGAAACTCCTTTCAGGCAGAAAGGAAAGCAGCCTGAGCACACTTTGCCTTTGGTAATTTGTCTCATTACAGAGATATACGTGGACTCAAAGGAAGAGACAGTCCATAACCCGTGCACTGTCCTTGAACCAGCATTCCCATCAATATTGTACTAGTCATCTCTAAAACAATCAGATAACTTTCCCTGTGAAAGTTTTGCCTTCAAAGCAATGAAAATTTTGGATCCAAAGAAATGTTATGATTTATCTTAATCTAATAAAAAGTAGATACATGATGATTTATAAAGCATTTTCCTAAAAAGGCTGATGATTCCTTTGCAATCTTTCCTGATCCAAGCATCCCTGGGATGGTCATTAAACCCTGGCAGCTTAAAGACTACCTCTATATATTTACCAAATCTTATTCCAGCTCTTACAAGATAAGATGAAAGGATACTATTACTAGTCAGGCTAATGAGTTATGCAGTCTAAAACTCAGAGCACTTTATGACAGATTTTTTAAATGCAATTTTGAGGATTTTTTGTTTGTTTGTTTTTATTTAGCAGGATAAGAAGTCATAAAGAAAGGGAAGGAAATGGAAAAAGACAGTGTTTTCTAAAGAGGCAGTTGAAGTGGTCCTGCAGCTATATAAACAAAAGAAGTATTATACGAGATTGGAGGGAAAAATTACTCTCTAATTTTTGTACAAGAGTCAACACAACACATCAATTAGAATGCACACAGAAGTCACTGAAGACAAAACGTGGCTGCTACTCTTGAAAGTACCCACCACAAACAAAAACACACACATACCCCTTGTTCTACAGACTTGCTTGAGCCTTTGCTACGAAATGTGTTTTGATATCAGATCCAACATTTTCTCTCTGCAATTTTGTAAAGCATTTTCTTCTTTCTGATCATGTTTTATAGCAAAACCTGAGCAAGTGGATCTCCCCCATAAGGATCCACTTCCCAAACCCAGAGATCAGCTGGTGGCTGACTAGCCTACCGTGGTGAAGACAAGGTAGCAACAATCCTCCCCTTTCCCTCCCAAAATTAAGTAGGATATAATATTCAAAGAATGCTTTAAGGAGAAAAGTAAACTGCACTGAACCCCACTACATCAAATTTCATGCTACATCTGCAATGAAAATAGCTTATAATACGTAACCCAAAGATAATAATGAAGTCTGCGTTTCCTTTCATCCTTCTTTCACCCTTTGCTTACTTTCCCTTCCACTTCTATCAACACAACTTCAGTCTTTCAACTTACTTTTTCTTGAGCTACAGCCTTCTTTTCCTCTCTCATTCTCTTTGTATGTTCTGCCTTTTTATCCTCCTCTGGCCTGCAGCTCTTGTATCTCTCTCTCTCCTGGGTCTCTCTAGAGTCCTTCAGCCTCTAAAGAAACATACCTCCTTTTTCATTTTTATATCCTTCCCTCCCTAATACTGAGATATTCTCTGTTTCTTTTCCTTTTTCCCACTGGAAAATATTTTACAACATAACACTTCAATAGAAAGCTATGTATGCTATTAGCTTTCATACACCTGTTAGAAAAAAGATGAAGAAAGAAAACAACAACAAAAACCAAGCAAAGCAACACAAAGTTTCAGTTCCTGGGATTCTTTTTTTTTTTTTTTCCCCCAGCCTTCCTTGGAAAATTAATAATGAAGACAATGAGCTATAATCTGAATTGCAGGGAATATATCTACTTCCTCAGATGATAAAATGATAAATCTTCACAAGATATTTCATTTTCCAAGAATTCTTTTTTTATTCACAGAAAAAGGTTGCTCAGCAAGCGCAAAACAGCCAAGTTGATCAGAAAGGACTATAAGCTGTCATTAAAATGCCTGAGAAGATTTCTTTCCAAAGGAAGTTATGCACATTGTTCACATATATCTCCAATGATAGTTTTGGAAGAAAATGAACATCCAAACTCTGAAATTTCAAAATGAATGTAAATTAAATTGATAAGACACTTCAAGGTCTTAAGAAAAATAAATAAAAAATTTTGAGACCAAAAAGTACACTTCTGATATCAGAGGATTTTTTTTTTTTTGCATTTAAATCAGATTAAAGCACTTAACCAGAAGATACCAGTGATATGACTGATTTCTATTGAAAATGCATGATGTTATTGATCACTCGATAGTATCAGTTGATAGTATCAGTAACTGCTGATACTATTGCTATGATTGATTTTGATGAAGGTGATTGATTTTTAATTCCTAGCATCAACTTTTCAATCTATTTCAAATATTTTTGTACAACTTTGAACAAAGCATTTATTTTTGTAAGTCTCCAGATGAACTGCTCTCCCATTTTAATGCATTCCAGTGTGGGGTTCCAAAAGGGGTGTCCTTTTAAGAGTTGCAATTATGAACAGTTTAGAGAAAAAGATTTACTTTTCTTGTGCCTGACTGGCTCATATTAAATCCCTGTATGTTCCACTGCATTGTGTGCATGTCAAGGACTATGTTAGGAAAATACCATCTTGCCTTTTCCCAGATTCTACAAAGGTAAAAGGCTTGCTCTGTTACAGATTCTGGCACAGAGCAGCATTTGATCTCTTACTCCAATTCTGCAGAACGGAGAACATGACTACAAGCAACAGCTCCTGCATTTTGTCCACAGAAAAAAAGACTCGATTGAACTTTGCAGGGAAAAAAACATGACTGTAACTTGCTTTTTGAAGTGGGATCAACAGGCAAATGCCAGATAGATCAGATCACAGCAAAGTATTGAAACAAACCTGAGAAATACATCGCACTGACAAAGCTTGACTTCGCATCCAGCCTTTATTCCACCACAACAGTCATTAACTAATTTTCTCTCTTTCACATTTCATACAGCACTCTTACTCGGCTCTCTCAGAGCTACATGTCTGATGTTGATTTTTACTAAGCAACCACTTCCACAAATTGTGGAATGCTTGTTTCTGGACTAGAACTGTCTTAGGCTAATATGTTTAACCTTACGCTTGCACTTCTATACATTTATCCTTGCTCCTACATGCCTGCTGCACTGCTCTGGTATACTGTGATGTACAGAAGGAAAAAGGTAGTATAAACTCGCTATCTCACGAGATGATTAATTCTACAGAAACAAACCATGATTTGCCTCTTCTTGCTGCAGATCATACCTGTGTTTCTGGGTGATCCTGTAGGCCACAGATCAACTACTAATGACCATGGAACTACTGCTTGAGATGCTGAAGCTAGAACATCCCTATTTAATGACTGAAGAATTTTGATCTTTAAAATCTTTTCTCTTTATAAACAAGCAAACAAAAAACCCGAAACAAAACAAAACAAAAAAACCCTGATCATTGCTGGTACCTAAGATATTAACCTTTTTGAGCCCTACAAAGCTTCAAAGGGCATAACTCATTACCACTTTTACTGGTACTATTCCACATCTGAAGCCCGCTTTATGTTGGATTGGGTTAACAGCAGGTTTACTATTAAATGACAACAGCAGAGTTACTCATAATGGGATAGTTACATCTTTGAGTGAGCAGAAACATACTTGAAGCATTTAAACGGTTTTTAACTTCACAAATACTATTCTAGAGCCAGCTGCAAAATGCTTCTGAGTGATGCTTTAAATCTTGTAACTTATTATATTTTTGTCAAATAGAAGTTATAACCAGTAAGCAATCTCTCTGGATATGTACAGAAAGATTTAAACTCTGGTTTATGATATAAAATATTAGACAGCAATAATACCAGTTGAAGACATTATTACCTGCTCCCTCTCTCTGCAACTTACCCCCACTCGTTCAGAAATCATGCTGCCCTCTCATCTGAACTAGCAAAACTACCTACATGAAAGGTTCCTGCTATGACCTGGACCAGGGCTGCAGCTGTTTCAAAAGATGGCAGTTTCTTTTCTTTCTTTTTCTACCTCTCTCTCAAGAAAAAAGATGAATCAGTTTCCCAATCTGCTTAACAGCACAGTTGCGCAAACAGTTTTTGTGGTAACACAGGAAATTCTGACAGGAGGAGAGAAAGGCAGAGAATACCAGTCTTCAACATAGCTGGATATTCGTATTGTGAAACCCAAGATTAATACTGCTTTGAAGCTGTCGCTGCTGCTGCTGCTGCTGCTGCTGCTGTGACCACAGAGTATCCTTGCCTTCACACATCGTTACTGGAGACAAATGAATTATTCAGAGTTCTTAAAGCTCACCATCCATCTCTGCAGAAACAGATGATTAGGAAACAACGTAGTACCTGCTTGCTTAGATCTATCCCATTTATTGTAGAAGTTACCTACTGGTACAGTTATTACCAATTAATACCTTTAATAACTGATGTTGATCTGTCATATCAATGGAAGATGGAAATCGTTAGCTAGGAAGTAGCTAGCAGTTGCCTAATTATTGTCTATGATTCAATGCAGAAAATAATCCAATTAAAATTCCTAAATCCCAGGTTGTGTTAAAAGTAACATCAGTTGGAAAGGATCTCTGCGTTACTAGACTTTACGTGCATAATTCACTTGGATTAATAAACACCTGACCTATGTGGGCTTGACCAGAAGAATTTTGAGAAGCATGATGGACAAGTTTTACAATGGGAAAATAATCCATGTACAATGACTTCTGGATGAATCTAATTTAATCCAACTATTCCTTTCAAACCAGAAGGAAGAAGCCGTTTTTAATGAAACCAGGCTGATATTACTCCTCTGCCACAAGGCAAAAAGACTTTTTGAGCTAAAGTGTGAAGCACTGCACTTGATGCAGTGTCATTTGGAAATTTAGAAAGACAGTATCTGAAGACTATAATGAACATTAATTCTGAAAATTTACCCAGGATATTTCTGAAATGACTAGTGAATCTGTTTTTTACTTCTATTGGGTTGAGCACTTGAGTCACCTTCAGTGGACACTGAATGCCAGTCTTGCCCTGTTGACTTCTCACAGACGATTCAAACACTGAATGACATATACATGCACAAAGTAAAGAAATCATTTTGAGAAGAGTTATAAAGGCTTTTCTTCTAGCTTCATTCATATAGGTAATAAGCAAGCTTGACAGCCAAGAGGGGACAAAACCACCTACTCTGTTTAAAACTTACCTAACCGAATTGTTCTACACGTACTATGCATGCCAAGACTTATGATAGATTGTTGTGTTAAAAGCTTTTATTGCCATGAGATTGGACTGCATGCACCATTTGCAAATGGAAAAATATTTGGAATATTCACATCAAAAAATACATTAAAATTTTTATATCACCTGAAATTCCATGGCCATTTCTTTGTGACTGCTTCATCATTTGTGAATGACCCCTAAGCAGAAATCTCCCAGGACTTGCCTTAATGGCTGGTTAGGAAATTTCTAGTTCATATTTTACTCTTTGGGCTTGAAACTAGTGTAACTGTTACATCAGACAGAATAAATCAGAGCAAATCAGAGGTTTGATCTAAGAGCTGAATTGGCTCTTGGCTGCTTTGAGCATAAGTATGGATAGAAAGTACTTATGTATGTCCCCTCAGTGGTCCAACAAATCTCATACACTCCTTTGGATTAAGCTTTTAAAAACATAAACCCCATGGTTTATGTAATATTTTCCTTAGCAGCACAGTTGCTAAAATCACTTGAATCTATTGAATTGTACTAGATAAAAGTATTTAATAACGCAGTATTACCTTCAGAATAGCATATTGAATAGCATATATTACCTGAGGAATACAATGCACTTGAAATGCATCATTTTCATAACTTGTAAAAGTTATGACAAATTGCAACTAGTTCAGTAAATTTCTCATTCTACTGAAGTTTATTTTAAATAAAAAACTAAATAACATTTAATGCTTCATTAATTATTGTTGTATTTCAATGATTACCTGACCCCTTCTTTGCTTAAATTGTGAAATACATTATGGACATAGTTCACATATAATGGTGTACTTTATAATGATGTAAGAAGGATGTCAGATTATAGTAATTTTTTGTTATGAGAAAACTTTTTTTCTCATTTCTTGTGCATTTTAAAGAAGAGTACACATGAAACTCCAACAAGGTTCCAATTAATTTTATTGGCTTCTTTTGGGCTTTGCTAAATGAGGCATATTAAGTTGCAAACTCAGTAAATTAGAATGGATCACTAAAAACAATCTGCTAAGTACCTCAAATTGCATTGCCATTTTTAACAGCTATATTGAACTTCAACTAAAATGAAATCTAGACATTCTAAGTCAGTGGCAACTTCTGCCTTGGCAAGTCTACACACCTAAATGTAGTTTCAAAACAAAATAAATTAAGGGACTCAGGACTACTTCGGTATTAAACAGAGAGCAATATTTAGTCATGTTGCTATGTCTTGGCAAAATCCTTCTAGCCTTTTCTTGGAGCAGGACACACATTTCTGATGAACAAAGTAAAATATAGTCCATGAAACATTTATGTGTCAGCCATACTTAGTAAAAATCTTTGAATGCCTCTGTGTTACTGAAATGCAAGTTGTGGTGTATATCATTTCATTTAGATAAAGATTTGGGGGACAGGGAGTAACTAACCTCTTTCTTTTCCTTTAAAAAAAAAATTCAATCTTGAATGGAAAGGTTATATATGGTGGCTGTGCCAACAGAACGGGTAATGGGAGAGAAATTCTCTCAAAGGCAAAAAACTAGAAAGTATACTGCATAGTTTCCAGCTTCTATTTGCAAAGGTCTAAGGGGCAGACAGAAGGATGCAGGTACAGATTGCCCTGACCAAGAGGTGACAGAGAATAACTCCTTAAAACCAGTCCGACAAAGGAATTCTCATATCTAAGAAAAACTGAAGGCTGAGTTTGAAAACACTTCATTATTTAGGCATTTCTGTATACGTAAAGATATTACTAACTTTATTTTTCACAGTTATCTCTGCCTTCCCATGCAGTTAAATTTCAGTTGCTTAATGCTGCTCTAATATTTCTTCATGTGTAATTGTACTGCAAGGTTACACATCTCTGACAATGTGCAAATTCCTATGGATGAGAACACTCCAGGAAGTGAAGAATTTCCCAGCAGAAATCTCTGCAAACAGAAAACTCAGCCAAGGAGAATTATCCCAAATCACTGACATCCAAAGCGCTCCCTGGAACTTATTTTCCATTTTGCTAGAAATGAGAAAAACATGAAGCTCTAAGAGCAAGCAAGACTCAAACATGTCACTCCCCACCTTGACACTGCTCTGTTGTGGATGTCCTTCCCCAGACTCCTCAAGGAAGTTCCTGATACTTCACTTACCCTCAGCTGCCACCAGTCCCTGTTTGTCCCCCCAGGGCTCTGCTTTGGTCATGCAAGAAGAGAAACAGACAAGTTAGGAAGAGCTGCAAGTTTTGGGAACAGCTGTAAAAGTCAATTGGATATCTGAAAATACTTGAGGAACAAAGGAAATAGATGTGGGATTACCCCTTTGATGGGAGGTACCGCAGGGTTGCACCATGCTCTGGGCATACTTCTGGTCTGAAGAAGTATCCCTTTGAAATGACAGCTCTGTCATCTTCTATCTTCCTGAACTTTAGCTGAACCGAAGCAGAGAAGTCATATATTTTATATTTCATTTGATATATACACATAGGCCAAAAAGCTAACGTAAAAGTTAGGTGTAAATCAGATGTCACCACCTGTCATCTTTAATATCGGCACTGCATTTCTGAAACAGAGTACTTGAGAACGACATGTGATCTGCCCTTACAGCATGACTTACATGTACTTTGTCCCTTCTTTTTTCCCCCCATTTTCACTCTCTTTAGTTTATTACCATGTGCCAGAAAGCATGTTCTGACACCATGCCAGAGTGAAATAATAATGCAGTGAGTCTGTACAGTTTACTTTTTATATCATTTACATTACTAACACCTCACTGTCACACCCACTGCTGACTAGGATGAATTCACATGAAACGCTCTGCAGTATGTATTGTATACTTACACCTCACAGCTACATATGACATGTTAATACTCTTGAATATAAAAAAAATCTTCTCTCAGAAGTCAGAAAGACAGAATACAAATTCTCATCAACTTCACAGGAGTCTGTGAGTTTACATCATTTCAAGAGTTCAAAAG
Source organism: Chauna torquata (assembly GCA_013399475.1). Lineage (NCBI taxonomy): Eukaryota > Metazoa > Chordata > Aves > Anseriformes > Anhimidae > Chauna > Chauna torquata. The sequence continues at coordinate 310,954 of VXAL01000105.1, forward strand.
GAAGAGCTTGGAGTCCTGCCTAGGTGTTTTTCAAGACTGAAATTGGCTCTGGCTAATGTCATGCCAGTATGAAGTCCGAGGAAGCCCACTGAATACGTATGTATCAGTACAACACAGAGGGGAACCTATCTCAGAATCCTCCTGCACTGACTACAGAGACACAAACAAAAGTAGTAACAGGTTTTCACCATAAATTGAGGACTTTGGGGTAATATCATCATTTAGGCATGTCACGTCTCAATATCACTTTCAGAAATCTAATTAGTTCCTATACAGACTTTTTTTGTGAAATTTCAGCAGCCTGAAAATTTGAGAAAGGTCAGATCTGATTAGCAGAAGCATGTGTATTCTGCCTGCCCCTGTCTACAGTTACTCTGTAAAAATACACAACAAAGAAAGTTATCCTTGGTCTGCAACGTAAACAAGGAGCCCCGGGACAGTGTTTTACACAGACATGTGCTCCAGTCAGTGCTCAGTGGTGAGATACACATGATCCTAACCTAGACTTCGACAAGTAAAAAGCACCAAGTGATTTCATACTCCTTATTCACTATCCTACTTATTAGAAAAGAGAGAAAATAAAAATGTCATCATAGCTTCTACATAGATCCTTCCCTTCCCTTAAATATTTTGACTTCCAGTTACATAGCATTTTTTCTGAATTAAATAAAATGCAGATTGTAGAAGCAAGGGATTTGCTGAATTTCACCTGCACTGTCAAGTCTTCTGATTTACACTTAATACATTTAAATATTACAGGATTTACTTTTTTTTTTGCATTTTAAATTTGCAGCCTGAAAATAAGCCCAGTGTGTGGAATTGTATCCCAGCAGTGCATCTTTAGCAAATGATGATAAACAGGCCACACAGCGTGGCAACCTATATTTCTAATCCTACATATAATATATCAAAATGCTGATAAGAGGTTTTATAGCATTTAATCCTGCACATATCTAAACTTAGATAAGAGGTTTTGTTGTCTCCAAATAGATATAGCTGTTTCAAGACTGATTAAAATTTTTATTTCTTTTACAATGAAGCTTGAAACAATTGCTCCTATAATTGGTTTTCAGATGGAATAAATCCAAAATTTCAAACCAAAGACAATGGATAAAGTGAATAAGAGAAAATCTAAAATTTCAAATTGTCTTTTTTTGGGAGGTGGGTGTTTTTTTGTTGTTGTTGTTGTTGTTGTTGTTGTTGTCTTTTTTTTTTTTTTTTTTTGGTTAGTTTCCAGACAACACTGCTCCGAAGCCCCAGAAATGAAGATTGGGAATCATAAGAATTTTTAAAATTAGCTTTAGAATATTTCTAAATGAAAGGCTTCATAATGGGACATTCAATACTATAATGAAATGAATCTATCAATCAAAAACAGTGACATAAGAACACTTTTGTTTTGTGTATCTAAATCAATTTTGAAAGTCATTCAGCAAAGAACACAAGGATTGGAGACAGAGGAAAAACTAATGCTCCTTTCTGCTACATTAGCACAAAACAAAATACTGTGAAGCATGTTTAAGAAAAAAAAAAAAGAAATAAACCTAGACTAATACTAAAGTGTTATTTGTGTGTGTTTTTATTTTATTTTGTTTCATTTCATTTTATTTCATCTCTATATTTCACACGCTGATCGCCAACTAGAAATACTGAAAACACGCTGTATTTGATTCCGGACCATCTTCAAGGCTGAAATTAAGGACTGCAGACCCATATCAAGTGTTTTCCATTTCACTGCTCAGAGGAGAGATTCGAAGAGGTTACAGTGAATTAAAGCACGTGAAATGTACAGAATCTCCAAAGTCTTTTTCTCATAGTTTTGGCTTCTACACTGCATTTCCCTTCCAGTTTAGTTTCACCGCAGGTATCTACTTTGCATGTGCCAGGATGGCTTAGCAACATAAATAAAACTGCAAATCAGGAGATTTGCTTCAAAAGTGCATTTGTGAACTAAACCAACAGTCCCAGAAAGAGCATAGTTCATTTCTGTCAACCACCCTCCTCCTAGAATTATTCTTGGGTTATGGAAAACGTAAACAAGATGTCTGTAGGTACAGCCACATTAGACACAAACTGTAATAGAGTATGTGACATTTAGTATTTGCTCTTCACCCTGTTGAATTACAGTCAAAATGCTTGCTGTTATGTGAATTATAAGAATATCATATATATTTGTATAAACTTGCCCACTGAAAGCTACTTGAGGAACAACGAGACGACCAATATCCACTTCAACTGAAACATGGGTTCACAGATTTCCTTTCTGGCAACATGGCACGTTTAAGTTCTAAGCCTTTATTTCTAAAACAAAACAAAAAAAATATTCTAAGCTAAAAGGCAGAAGTTATGTCTTAGCTGTAATGTATATTCTTTGACCAAAAAATGATGCACCTTTCTGTAAGTGCATCAGAAAAACAGACATGTATCTTGTCTATGCTTTGTTAAAGCCTCTTATTCCAGGCAGATTTTAAAAATTAGGAAGAATTTTAGTGTGTGTTCACTTTGACTGTCACAGTGACACTGGCTGCTAAACACTGAATTTAGAAGCTACGATATTGATGGCCTAAAATTATTGGAGCAGGAAACAAAGAAAGGAAAAAAAGACAGACTTAGTATTTCATCACTACAAATCCATTTTGATTCTTCAGCTGGAGACAATAGCGCTGCTTGATTTTTTTCTTAAAGAAGACGATATCAAACCAGCAGCTATACTATTTCGGAAGAGGCAAGATTCCCAGAATCCGCAATGGCAAACACTTTGTCTCTGCAGTCCGAAAGGAGGCAGCTGTTGGAACAGCCTGGTACCCTGTCAGAGTGTCACTGCTAAACATAAGAATAGGGGCAAACAGGTTGAATATGTTTGATACAGATTTCAGACTCTTATTGCTCCTTGTTATTTTTTATTTTCTCCTGTTCATGCAGCTCTTGATCCTCATTCACATGTTTTCCTCTCCCCTGTCCTTGTCTTCTGCCTCCATCAGGCAGTCAAGGCTTGACAAGCTTAGCTAAACTCTCCAGTGACGTACTTGCTACGATACGCTAAAATGCTGCAAGCAGCCTCGCTGCAGGCCAGGAAGTCTAGGGATAAGTGACCAAACTCTACTGAAATCAGCTCAGGCATGGAAGGGGGTCAGGAGCACAAAGGCTGAGGCTCAGTCTTGTAACTGATGGCCTGTCTGCCACAGCTCGCTCCTCCGCGTGGGAAGCAAGCTTTGGACACAGACCTCTCCTTCTCAGCCTCTTGTCCTCTCACATGTTTTTCCAAAGGGTCTGAAAAGGGAAAATAATTTTGAGCAGCCTTTGTCACTGAGACTAAAATCCATCTGGAAAACATGCTGATGCCAACATCAGCATTTCTTGTCTTCAGAAATAAACTTTCTGATAAAATGACTTTACTGCACATAAATTAGGAAAGGAAAATTTTAACTTTTGAATATCAAGAATTGCAACTTTCTTTATTTTCCTTTTCTATTTCCACATGCCATCAGCACAAATGGGAGGTATATGGTATATGGACAGCCAATCCCTATACGCAGCCACAGCAGCTTGATAGTTACATGCTTCATGAAAAACAGTAATGCTATTTCTCATATAGAAAGATGGTTCTAATACAGTACCGAGCTTTCTAGCTCGATACAATTTTCTCATATGGAGCAAGACAGAAGCTCAGTGTAACTGATTAGCAAATGATTAGCAGATTAGTCAACAAGCCTAGCCTATTCTTTAAGACGAGAAAGGAAGAAAAGCATGAGTCCTTACTTTTTTTTTTGCAGGCAGATAACATGGAGCACAACTAACTTGTTTCAGACTAACAGGACACATGCTTTTACTTGTTCTCTCTCTCTTTGTGATAATCTCCTAATACAAAAACACTTCATAATATAAAGACAAATCATAATCTATAAATCTGTCTTTATTGTATAAAGATACAAACATTATATTTAATGTATAAACTAAAACCAATATATAAATAATTAGAAATTAAAAGCATATTGGAGAAAGTTAACAGCAAGATGCATGTATTTATGGCAGATTCTTGCAGTTTCCACTGCTTCTAAAAATTGACAAAAAAATTCAATTTAAGATTCACACGGAGACAAATAACAGTTTACTACTGCTGGTTAATTACTATAACACTATAAAATATTTTGAGGCTAAATATTGCATGCAACTGTCACTAACTATTTGCTGCTTATCTAAGTATATTTTCAATAGAATATCTAAATATATAGCTGTCCAGATATCAATTTTCATAGATTTTTACCATCTCTTCAAGTACAAGCTCTGCATGAATTCAGTGTGATAAAAGAACAAAAATCACCTAAAAAGTTTTCTATAAAAATGACACAGAACTGTACATAATAAAAGCAAGAATCCATAATAAGACTGAATATAAGGAAAACATGTACCCTCTGCAGTGCCAAACAACATTCCTCTAAATGAGAAAATGTTGTACTGCAAGACTGATGTGGACTGTAGAAAATCATAGGCTCAATGATGATAGACGCTACAAGCACCAGACCCAACTCCAGAAGCACTGTAGAAAGTCTAGATAAGAGCGGTTGCTCTGGAAGGCAATCATCTGTGTGTCCTTTCCCTGGCATAAGTAACTGCAATCTGACAGTGCAATCTGCTCGTCTTTCAATCTGCCCTCACCATTTATCCTGCTCTTGCATAAGTGCAACAGATACCTCAACTATAGCCAGAGTGGGGTAGGGGAATTTTATCAGATGGAGGTGGAGAACAACACAAACAAAGAGCAAAACAGATTTTAAAAAGGAATCTAATAAAAAGGTAGAAGAAAAAAACAAAAGTTTTCTTTTGTTTAAACAAAACCAAAACCACCAAGACAGTTGATATGAAGTACATCACAACGTGATAAAAGTGAATATCCTGAAATAACTCATCTCAAGAATTCTCCAAGACAAAAAAGGTTTGAGATACTTTGCTTTACAATGTCACCACTCTCTTGCTTTCTCAGAGGTTTCTATTAACTCAGAGTCACTTCATTCAGTATTGTTCTTTCTTTATTTCTTTCCCTACAGTATTTACATTGATTTTACTGACAACAATTGGTTGGCCCTTGGTAAACAAGCCAAGACTATCAAGTTTTTTTTCTGGTTGTCCAGATGTTTTCCTTGTATTACAAAATAATCTTTTTCTTTTGACATTTAAGAAACAAAGAAGCTGAAAATGCAACACTTTTCTGTGAACCAGTATTTCTTGGCAAAAATGGTAAAGATCTCTAAAGATACCACAGATATGTAAAATATCCCACATAAACATATTGTTTCAGGTTAGTTTGACAGAAGTTTGTAGAAGACATATAACACACGAATATGACTTTTTGTGTCCAGAAAGTCGCAATCTCATTCCCATTTCCTCTATCCGTCACTCTCTCTCAGTAAGTTAATGGACTATAAGGCTGTACGTGCAAAAAAGATTAGAAGCGGAAAGAAGCGTCAGCACTCTAACATTAATCAGTAGCAGCATGTCTTACACGTAGAACCTTACCACTAAAACATTATTGCTCTACTTTTGAGATGCTTCTTTTAGATTTGGAATTTAGTCAATTTATCCTTTCAATGAACTGCTAAAGTAGCTGAGATCATATAATGATATTTCTACCAGAAATGTTACCCAATTACTGTAATTGGGGTTAACTGGGTGTTTCATCTCAGAACTTGAGATGAACTTCTCACGTAAACCAAAGCGACCTTACAATTTATATTAATACAAACTACAAAAGCAACCACTGGTGTGCAATTCAACATATTGGACTTATATGATTTATTCTGTAGAGGACATTTTTTGCACCTAGATAATTGCCAATAGTTTATATACACACACACACACATATATATGTATACTCAATTATATGCTCAGATTAAATTGTCATCATCCACAGTTAAAAAAAAAATAAATCTGGGACAACCCAGAAATATTTTGAAGTAAATATTCACGTTGAAAGAATGAAAGACTTTTTCTAGTACATTCAATCCTTATATTTAGTAAAAATCATTCTTATTTTATTGAACAGACATTGATTTTTAAACAGAAAAAATAACCAAATAAGATATATTTTTAATAAAGATATGACTAATACAAAATAACCCTGTCTTCTGTGGAAAAATCTCTGAGCAATCTTAAGTCACCACATTGAAAAGTAAATCTTTTCAAAATACATTAGTGCAGTAAAGTGTAGATACTAAAATTATATGCCAACTTAATTGCTACAGCTTATTCATAATCCCTTGAAAAATACTCAAGAAATGTATAGTCACTACTGATGACTTCTTAGCAGTAGCTGTCATTACTGACTTCTTTTATATATATGTATATATATTTAACACAATGGGCTAAATTACTACTGGCGATCACACTGTACAGTACAATATAAACACACTATATAAGATGGCAATGGCACTTGCCTGGACAGATGAAGTAAATTGTAAGCATCAAGCCTCCTTCCAACCTGTCAGCTCCTAATTTTTAATCAAAACATGGTAAATTGCAAAGAAAGTGGCCACATTGTTACTTGGAGCTAACAAGTACAAGAAAATTTCATATCTATTGGACACAAACAGAAAGTCCTCCATGACTCCCTAAATATCAAATACATTATTTTTGTTTTGGCCACCAATTAATTACTGCTGTAGATCTCTCCTCTGTATTAACTCAAAGTGCACTGGAAATGCTTGCAGCATCTTTCCCGGGTGAGAACAAGGGCAAAGACCTAGCCAAAGAGAAAAGTGATGGATAGATTTAGAGGAGTTTGTTAGCCGTATTTCTAGTGGAACACACGAATGTTGCTTCCAGCTGATCCCCCTTCATGCCACGTTGCACCATTAGATCTGCTGTGTTCCTCTTTCTCCTGGACGCTTCCGCCTCATGTTTATTCTCCCGCGTGCTGTCCTCTCCTCCTTTTGCCCTGACTTCTGGGAATTTTATTCTCCTCTTACCACCTTTTCCCCAAGCTCATTAAAGTCTAGACACAAAGTGTACAGCTATTTCAGTGGCCACACAAAAACCTGGCAGAAAAAACAATCTTTCTTCTATAACTTCAGCTGACACTGGGTGTACAGCACTATACAGGTCTTTACAACCTGTCACTCACAGGACAGCAAAAATAAAGCCAATAGATGGCCGTAAGTGGCATGCAGCCGCACATGTTGACTAAAGCACAGATAAGGGATGGGTTTGCTACTGGATTACAGCAGCTTGCCCCCTGAATACTGAAGTTGAGACAGAAAAGGCACTACTTCTTTCACAGTGTAGCCATTGATGTATGTTTGAAAAGGAATTCTGCCTCTACAAGTTTTGCCATGATTCTCCCATTGCTTGGTGTGTATGAGTTACTACTAAGCAGCACCTTCTGGGTCATGCAGGGCCAAAATCCTTGACAATTCACAGTATTGTATTTGACTCCTCTAACCTACAAATACAGAAATGCTGACAATTATGAATGTTTTTTCCCCCGTACTTCCCTCTGTCCATTCTCTAAGTGGACAGATGGATGCTGTTCAACAGCTCACTCGTCCTCTGGCATTACACCCATAGAATAGATGATGAGTACACGATACTAATGAGACCCTCAGAACAAAATATTAAATGTCAGCCACCCTTGGAAACACATAACATATTAAAACTAATTTCATGTCTACATCACAGAATTACAAATTGATTTTGACACAACCAGAGTAAGATAAAAAGCCTGTAACAGAAAGCAGAAGGATCTGGACTTCATAATCAAATAAAACACAGATGCATGCTAGAAAAAATAACCCAGCTCGGTGACTCAGCTACATCTCGTGGGTACTATTATGATGAATGAAGGCGGCTGCTGGATCAGTGCAGGGTTCTTACTCAGACACTCCCCAAATGAAATTACAAGTCAATACAGGAGGGAGGCACCTCAGCATAGCCCGCAGCCTGACGACCACAACCAACACTAACACCACAGTGAGGTGCTTTGATTCCGCGAGCATCCTTTCACGTTTATCTCCCTCCGGTCTGCCCACCCCAGGATGCTGCGCGGGCAGGGGCCCCTCCACCGCCGCACCCCTGCAGAACCGCACAGCCTCTCCCATCCCGGCTCCTGGCTCCGACCACAGCAGGAAATGCTGGGGCAGGCTGCGAGGAAATCCTCCGTACACCCACACGTTGCCTCTACTTACAGAGATTTGGCCTTTCGTGTGACAAACACAAACAGCGCGCTAGAGAGAAGCCCTGGAGTGAGCCAGTAAAATCTCTGAGCATTGCCACTGTGTTGATGTTAAGGTACACTGTTTTTTTGTTGTTGCTGTTTGTTTTTGTAAAAAAAAAAAAAATGAAGAAAGCAGAGAATTGCCCAGAACAACCAAACGCACTTGCGGACAGATTCTCCACTTCACTACCCCAGAATTATGCTAGTACAACTCCACTGAAATAAGACTCTTTTAAACAGAGGAGAGGTGGAGATTATCTTTAATATCCAGATAGTGCTGTTGTCCTATGTTGCGTTTTTGGAGCTACTGGTGGGTGATCTAAGACGAAAATTCCTTCTTTCCCATCAGGGTAGCACAAATACTACCGGAGCCCCAGTAAAACTCATTTTGATAGTTTAACGGGACTTTTGTGCCTTGTATGCCTTATGCTACCACTGTTCCAAAGAGCATTTCACCAGGAATGCATATCCCTGCATTGCTAGACTCGGAGGCCTCGAAAATCTGCTGGCGCTTTTGAAATATTTTAAGCCACTTCCTCGCCCTTTCTATAGAGGAGAAAAAAATTAACAGATCACCTCTCCTGAAGTGAGAAAGTATTAGCAGCCATACCATGTACAAAAGAGGGCTTCTTTAAGATAGGAGAGGAATGAAGCAACAATCACTTCACCCATTATGCAGAGCTTTAACTGGAGTTCTTCCTCTGATCAACTCAAGTGATCAAACTGAGCTATGACATCATTATGGAAATGGATCGTTTGAAAACAGCTACAGTTTTGGTATCAAGCAGTAACCATAAGGCTCCTGCCCTTTCCCAGCAGCGCAGCTTAGACAAGGAGGACCTGAGATGAAATCACCACCTGTGTCCAACATAGGCCATTCTCAACTGTACACTACAAAATTACCTACTGAAACCTTTTCTAAGGATTGCAGCATGTTGTGGTGAAGTACACGCAACTAGATCTGAAATGCTAACTGTCACTAGCTTTTCAGCATTAACACATCAGTTGTGATGGGAACGGAAGATGGAGAGAAGCTGCAACAGTAAACTCCTTGCCTTCTTTAGAAATCACTGCAAAAACACAGTTGTCAAATGTTTCCAACTACTGCTAAACCGTTCAGCACTTTTCTAATTAAGATCTTGCCAGCAACCCAAAACCCACATGTGCTCGAGTGAATTATCACAAAAGACAAAATGACACACAGATCAAAACACAAGTTACACTATGGAATCACCTGATTTTCAGCTTCTTAGGACTGATATCTCTCCTGGGCATGAACATTTCTCTTTCTTAAATCTTACAGTTTCAAGGTTTTCTTTGTGCAGCTCACGACTGCAGAAGGAAGGAGCACATTACCTGCCTGCTGTTCCTTTTCTGGCATGCTATCTTTAAATATTTGGAGCCCAGGACATCAAAGGATGCTGTCACTCTCTCAAACTAACCCTGACTACCGAGCACATTAGGAAAGCTCTCATCTCTTCAAAGCTTGTCCTGTACGATGTGCTTGGGTTTCTACCCAACAGCATTTTATTGGAAGTGCTTCACACACACCACACACTTTTCAGCTTCCAGGAGGAAAAAAAAAAAAAAGAAAAAAAAAGGGGAGNAGAAGCGAGGGGTGTTAATTTAAGGCTTCTTGTTAAGGCAAGCAAAAAAAAAAAAAAAAAACCTTATAAACGTGCCTTGTCTCCTGGGGACTGAGCGCATGTGCCGGCAGGGAGCAATCAGGGGCCACGACGCCATCCGCGAGCGGCACGGCACAGGGCACAGGCAGCCGGAGCGGCGGGGCGGGGGCCGGGCAGCGGGTGGCTGCTTCGCACCACGGCCCCCTCCCCTCCTGGCCACGCGTCCCCGCCACGCGTGCCCCCGGGGCGGCTCCCCCAGCAGCCCTTGCTGGTTTCAGCAGAGTGCGCTGCTGGTTTTGCCCACAGACGTGAAGCAGCCTCCGTGACATCTCCTCAGAGCGAGTGCTTCTTTGAAAATACCTTGTTTTAAGGGCTAAAGGAGCCCTTTTTCTCTAACAAGGCCCCAGCAGTGACTGGGGACGCGCCCTGCGCACGTAAACAAAACCCTCAGCCGTGAGCACCGGCAGTAAGGAGAAGCCCACCCGAGACAGAAGCTTGGGTTTGGCGAATTCTGAAAGCGGAAGGGATTCCTCCCCGGCCGTGCTGAGCGCGAGGGGGTGGCCGTGCCACCCGCCCAGAGGAGCGCAGGTCAGCGCTTACTTCCACGAGCACAGAGGTTACCATGCTTCAAACCAGCTGCTTCGATTCTCTTTCTTCAAAGAGAATGCTTTATTGCATGTCTGTGGGGACATTTTTAGCACTCTGCATGGTGGCTAATTCAATTATTTCATGAGATACATGTAAACAGCTCAGTCTAGGTATATTATAAAAAACGCAAAGGATTTCCTCCCCCCTGCCCCCCCCCCATTTCTATGGCAGTATCACAGCTCCTCTTTATAATGGTAAACAATTTATTTTAATTGCATTTTAAATGTCTATTGTGCTTCATATGTCAAAAGTCTGCTTATCTGCGTTAACATCTCTCTGCTTTGGATGAAGCTCTCCTTTAAACCAAAATTAAACGAAAGTTAGAGGCCAAGAACCCTAACTCCCTAATCTCTTCAGAGAGACACAATAAGCTTTCTTCTCAAAAAAGAAAACTCAGAAATGAAAATGGTTTAAACTACCTATTGAAGGGCTGGTGCAATGAAGTAAGAAAGCTTTGACTTAAGCTACTCTGTATATTGACAACGCTCCATAAGCATTCACTCTCAGAAGAGAAGCCCAAGGAACTTAACAGAATTTCTACTATAGCATAAGGGAAACCACAAGGGAGATGCAAAACCTTTGTCCCAAGACAGAGAGGAAATCTGCATACAAACCCTGCCCTCCAGAAGAGGGCAAGCAAACCTAGAGAGAACAAGGGTGTGTGTCTGGGGCAGGAGGACAGCCAAAGGCTGTTGTGCATTCTTGCTCTCTTCAGAGGTGCCCCAGTAACTCATTGCCAGGTCTCCAGGGACCTTTCTCTTACAAGACCTCACTGGAGAGCCCGTTATCTCCCGTTGTTGTAACAAGTTCAGTTCCATGCAACAAAAACATGAGCTTGGTGTCAGGGCTTGAGCAAGGCTGGAAGAGATGAGGGCACATTGCTTCCAGCGACTGATTTTAAATATGACACAAAGCACTGGGAAACACGAGGTATAATGAAAGAGGGAAGTGAGTGATACTAACCCATCTGCTTTTTCAGCCTGAAATGAAAGACAGTGATTTGCAACATAAGCTTAATTTTGGTACTATAATTTCTCTAGAAAAAAAATTCTCACTATATATAGGCAATCAAAAGAAAACAAGCATCCAAAATTAAGTAAACTAGACCTTCAGCTATCCCATCCTCACCTCCCTCGGTTAGCCCAAGCTGTTAGGTTCAGTAAGAAAATTAAGAGGCAGTGTGATTGTTCTGTATGGTTTCTTCATGCTAGTGGAAATGCTTACAAAACAAACAAAATAAAAACAAAACAAAACCCACTGTCTTGTAGACTCCATGACAGCATTTAGCACAGACATAACATGCAAGGTGTTCTGTCTCCAAATGAGTTGGCCAATACGATACTTCACTAAAAGTCATACAGGTTCACCACCTATGTTTAAATGTTTTTCAGTAGGGGGTGGCGGTGGGGAAAGTGCCTGTGGTTCAGCTGAAATTATCTGCGGATATTGCCACAGCCTGAGAATTTGTATGATTTCAGTGCTCCCTCCTGGCTTCAATCTATGAATGATCCTCATATTCACTTACAACACACACAAGGACATTTTATAGGTACATTGTTTTTCAGTCTGCAGGAAGATGCCAGAAAGAAACCTGGACCTATGGAAGCCAGCAGAAAGTCTGTCCCACTTTCTGGAAGAGAACTTGTTCTGTGCTCATTGTTCTAATCCTCCAAAAGTCATACCTGGACATGAGAAATGTAGTGGCAAAGAAGTATGCAAGATATTGACAAGGCTGATTGTTAATATTAAATGACTTTTTTTTTAAATTAAAAATTTACTGTTCAGCCCAACTAAAAATTTTAAGGCTGCGCTATTTCTCCCCGATGTTCAGACCTTTAGTTAAGTAATGAGTCTCTCAGTATTTTATGGGCTGTACTAATAGTTCTCTAAGGTGTTCTGCATTGTTACAGGCCAATGTTCCTTAAACCGCATTAGGAGCCACAATCAGACAGGCATACAATACATTTCACGATGTTCAGAAATGACGCAAGCAGATGATGGACTTCTCTGTCCCTTTTATTTCCTGTATAATTATCCCTACAATAAATTATTAATACGATCCAGCATTTTATTGACTTGTCTGTGTACTCATTTCAGGACTTGGAGATATAATACTTTGAACATTTTGATGCTGTAATTCCTTGTTGTTGCCTAAAGAGAAAATTTTGGTGAATTATTTGTCATGACAGTCACACCTAGGAGGATAGGGACCAATCTCAGAGAAAAGATCAACATGCTTAGGTACTCCTGAGATTAGCTTTGCCACATGACAAGTCAACACGCATTTCTTTTCCTACAAAGACTCTTGGTACCTATTATCAGTGCAAAAGAGAAAATATTATTGAGTTTCAGTCATTAACTTTGTAGGACCAGATAGTACCTCCCATGTCGCTGACTAGGGTCCCCAGTCACTGCAGACACTGCATTACATAACATTTATAAACAGGGTCACGACGAGCAATTGTAAGGGAAAACTTACTAATTATTTTTTGAATACTACTTTCCAAGCTTGTTACACTAGCAAACCAAACTGTGTACATGATTAGGTAGAACCAAATAAAACCCACTGAAATATAATATGATGGAAAGCAAAGTCAGGAGTGCTTAACTGCCTACAATGTAATAATAATAAAAAAAAAATTAACAATAATACCGTAGCTAGTGCTTTAAAGGGAAAACAAAATCGATTTTGATTTAAAAACTAATTCAAACATACCATTTCAAGAAAGATCCAGGACCTGTGTGCCTGCCTGTCTGAATAAATGGTCATGAAGACTGTTCTAGTTCTCTCCTACTTACTCCTATACTTACGTTATAATGAAAATATCTACGCTGTCTGCCACAGCTCTGCATGTATCTGGAGAGGAAAAGGAAAGTCAGGGATGATATCCAGCCGACAGCCAGCCTGGATGTCACGGTCTGCAGAGAAGTGCCCAGGCAGCACTGCACCACCATCAAGGTGCCTGGATTGACAGAAATCAATTAACGGCCTCAATGACAGGAAAGGCAAAGGTCTCAAGGAGGAAGGGGTGCTACCGTCAGTGCTCCGGCTGTATAAGAAAAGCCACTGCCCCTTCACAAAGGAAGTTGTTTCTGAAAGAACGGAGATGGCGCCTGGCTGCCTGGCATACGCTTCTTCATCTCTGGGATTCCAGAGGGAGCCTGCAGAAGATCAGGGCTAGGCGTGGACGAAAGTAACACGCACACTCAAACACAAAAAGGAAAGGAAAAAACAGCACGGAAAAGAACATTTGCTTTCTAATATCACATAAAAAAAAAAAAGCTGGAGCAGGGAGACTGAACAGGAGTTAAAAAGACAAGTTTTGCTTTTGTTTTTTAGGTGCGTGGTTGCAAGACTACCTTTGACTGATGACGAGGACTGCAGCAAAGGAGAGCGATGAGAAAAGGAAGAGAGAGAGCACCATTTGTTCCCATCGGCCTGACTCTTCGGAGGTGCGACAGCCAAGAAGCTACTATTTTCTGCTATGAGGATTTGAAGAGCCGGCCCCAGGCTTCCCGTCTGAGCCTGGCTTTCTTTATTGTAGCTCCCTTGCCCTCTCCTGGACACCGTCAGCACATCACACCCAGAAGCTGTGCTGGGCTGCTCCGGAGCCAAGCAATGCCCAGGAGCTTTGGAGCCGGGAGGCAGCTGGGGCAGCGCCTGGCTGGCCAAGGGCTGGTGGCTGCAGTGGCCCCAAGGTGAAGTGCTCGCTGCCGGGCTGTAAGTCGTGGCTGGCCCCGTGCTTCTCAGGGGAGGAGGCCGGACTTCAAGCCAGGGTTTGTTTTCAGTCTTCCTCACTGTCCTGGGTCAGTGATTTTGCTTCTCCCTCGTAGTTGCCCCTACGCTATACAATAGAAATTGGAACTGTTAAGTTTCTTGGATATTTCTTTTGAGAATGAATGCTAACGAGGTGTTGTTAAATATGCAAATCAGTATGCAAGGACAGGGACTTTTCATCTGTAGGAGTTTCACTGAGCTGAATATTCCTTCCTCCCACTCCTCTTCACTTATACCTAAGCACGCAGGCACTTCTCCCCCTCCACCTTTCCCAGAACAGAGTGCAGAAGTCCTTCTGTAATTACTCACCAGGTCTCAAGTGCTTCCTACAGAGTCCCTCTGCTGTATCTCTCCGAGTTGTAAGAGACCAGAGCCATTTTCTGCATTGCTCAACACAAATGGAAAGTTCAGCTGCGAGGCTGGAGTCCTGCCATGCCTCCTTCCAGACGACGGCCACGCCAGTTCTCCTTTTCAGAGCTATACTTCACCAAGGAATTAGGATATTTTTGCGCTGGATGCCCAAGTTCCTGCTCAGTACCTCATTTAAGTGTGATGTATGAACTCAGCTCTAGGTAATGTGAATGTGTACATACGTCTATAATCAACTACGGTGACAATCATGCAGAGTTAGAAGCTTTGAATTCTTTGATCTTAAGCAAGTCTGAAAGTTTCCATTCTGCTTAGTCACAGACAGTATATTATCCTGATCCCAGCTGCAGACTGCAAGTTTCTTATTAAAGATAGCTTGCCATGAAAAGACCTTATAAGCATTCAACCCTCTATCAACATTTACTGTTTTGCAGCAGAAAATGACAAATTGGGCTAACAGAACTTTGTGAACTATTCTAGCTAAATGGGTTATCAACAGATATAATAGTTTAATTCTAGATGTTGGACTCTAACTGGTATTAGAAACATCTGTGTTACAGATTTTGCATCTCTTAGAAGTGATTAAGAGAAATACCACATCGACTATCAAAATGATTTTTTTAAACACTTGGTATAGGACACATCCCTAGTATACAGAAATCAGAACAAGCTGCTGATACACTGTTAGAAATTTTTTATGCCTCTAATTCTCATAAAGAAATAGCATTGAAAGATATAAAAATGCAGAAGCCTACAGAAAATAGAGCAAATTTCAAAAGCCACTAATTAACGTTGTCTGTCCCCACTGTGCTGCCTGGAATAATATTCTAGAAAATATTTTTTTGTTGTTCTTTCTAGTGTAGTTTTTAGTGCCATTTTATTGAACCAAGGGGTAAACATAGCTCCATAAATAATTGCAGCACCACAACTTGACCAAATACATAGTCACATCATGAAAGGTTTGCATTTAGTCAGACTCTCAAACTTCGTTGAGGTATCTCCTCATGATCATATCTCTATTATCACTCCAAATCTTAAACAAGATTTCCCTCTCCTCTGTTCTGTCATATACCCGTATCTCTTCTCCCTCTGGAGGCAAGCAGATCACCTGAAATCAGCATATGGAAAAAGCAGCAGGCTTACAGCCATCACTGGACATGCATGGACTCCTGCTCAACCTGCTCAAGTGTGATGATGCAGAGCAACAATGAGCCCCCTTACAAATTGCTGCAACTCCAATTACGAAGTCAGGCTACTACAACTGCTTTCTACTAATGCTCCTGAATGAGTAACTATCAAAAGAATGACTTGCTCCCACTATTTCAGAATAGGCACCTAAATCTGCCAAATGAAGGAAACTGTTTATGATGCAATTCACTGGGAAGAGTAAAATAAATATCCTTCCTCAGGCACCCAGAGACATGAGCAGCCTTTGAGTTATCTTTCCAGGACAGGCAAAGGGGGACCGTGGCTATGAGCATGCATTTAGGTGGCCACACAGCAGCCTAACAATCTGCTCCCACATGACTAGAGGCTTTGTCTGGTGGCCACCAAGGAGGGATGTCCCCCAGCGCCTGGGCCAGCCCCCACCCTCCAATGGACCAGCCTTTCCCTATGGTCAGCCCCATCCTGCCCACACTCAACACGTTGCCATCCTACAGCCAGAGAAAGGTCAGAGATGCCCCACATGATTCAGCGAGACGCTTTCATAAGCATCGTCCCCTACGATCTGACAGAAGAGGCTGAGGCATGCACAAAGCAATGGAAGGATTTAGCAGGATTTTAAAACAAATTCAGAAGAGAGAAAAAGCTACACAAAGAAAAGAGAGCAAAAGCTACACAAGCTAATCGAGTGGAAAGGCAAACTGCTTTCTGACATCGTTATTCTGTAGTTGCTGAGCTCCTTCAGAGGGAGCTCTGTGCAAAACACATCTGAAGCCTGTCACTACACTCCATAAAAAGAAGGCACTTGACAATCCTCATAACCAGTCTTTTGTAGGATTACTTATATCCACAAACATCAGCTTACTCTTTCTAAACAACATATCCTTTAATGGTAATAAATATTAACTTCTCAAATCATAAGCATCAATACAACATGGAAAAGCTTTATATTATATAAAACCACTATTGTAGTGCCTGAAATATCTTGTAAGATGTTTGAAAGTATTTCAGCAAGATTTTTAAGTGTGGACTTTAATAGAAACCAACATTTTCTCTTGAAAATAAATATGTTCTAATACTACACTGGCTTGTGACAGAGAGCAATTTTTGACCATCAGCACTGTTAGGCCACTTAGCAGAGACATAATACCAGCGACGGCAGAGCTGCGCTCTGTGTAGTCATATTGTATTGCAATCTTGAAAGACTACTTAGCACAATTTAGGGTAGTCTGCAAAGATTTTACTGTTTAGAATGCCCTTCCTTTCCACAGTAATGAGATGAAACTTTATAGTTTCCCCTTTGAAAAATGCTAGCCTTGCTTTCTAAGGCAGCAGCATGCTCTCTACAGATTTTAATCAAAGCAACAAGAGTTGCTATCAGAAGTGGAAGAAACCTGCTTATTTCATCTACTATTTCATTTTTCAAATCTTAAAGGAGCATCTTTGTTCTCTTAACTCTGAGGTCCTTGTAGTTCTACTAGAAGGGTCTGTCATACCCATCTTGCAGGCTTCGTGTAGTTCTCCACAGGCATAAAGCAACATGCATGCCTGCTTCCTGGAGGTGTTGACTGCCAGAGGAACCCAGCAGCTCTGGCTGGGACCGGGAGGCTGAGCAGAGGCAATGCCACAACCCACAGAGGGGGGAAGAAGCCCTACCCTTGCAGGTCTTCAAAACCTGAGCGACCAAGTCATGGGGCACAGCCCAAGCTATGAAGTTAGCCCTGACTGAGCAGGAGACTGAACCAGGAACCTCCAGAGGTCCTTCCCACCATAAAGTAGTCTTTGCTTCCTTTTCTTCCTGAAAAGTTCAAGGGTCTGAGCATAACAATATTAGCTCTTTTTGTTTTCTGTATACTTCTATGCCAACTCCTCTCCATGCTGAGCATAACATTTTTTTGATTAAGGACTATTTAAATATTTTCTGAATAGCATAGAGGAAGATCTCCCTAGATGTAAGAATATGTTTCTCTGTTACCTCCTAACCCGTAGATTTTCGCAAGCACAGAAGTCACATATATCCATCAAGCAGCATACGCCAAATAAATACTTTGTTGGACCTTTGTCCTGTTTTAGATTTTGGACCATTTTTCTTCATCCTCTGTTTTTATTGGAGCTGTAAAATAACAACTTTTTTTTTTTTTCCACAGGATCATCAGACTTCATGTTCCTGGCATTTTTTTCCATGAATTCAGTGAAACGTAAAAAATAAGAGTTGTAGAGAGAGGGGGCTTGATCTCTGCTCAAAAAAAGGAACACAGGCAGGAAAAGACAAGGGCTTCAGTATTACTGTGGAGAAAATAGGTATGATTGGCAAATACAAAATGTTGCAGAAGATACAGAAAAGCACAAAAATGGCTTAACTTTTATTTCATTACCTACAATATCTGAAGAAAAAACTATGCTCAGTTTATTTCCATTCACCCTAAGCACTTTGCAGTTAGCAGATGCCAGCATATGTTTTGACTAGAAACACATAATTAAACTTGCTTGGAAATGAACAAGCGCAATAGGTAGGGAATGAACAGAGCTGAGTTGCTTCACATCAGGTTGCATGAAGCAGTATTGCCCTGCTGGACAATCCACCAGCTCCAGCATCCCAGGCAAGTTCAGGACACCTAAATGTTTGACTGTATGGCAACTAGTTTGAGGACTGAACTGTAACTGAAAGGGGGCAAAACGAGCCCTCTACACAGAAATAAAAATGAGATCTGATTCTTACAAAGAGAACCTATCGCAACCACACTGAATTGTTATCATATTTTCAATGCTATTTGTACCTCTCCATCGCTGCAGCTGAAACTGTAGGATTTCACAATTTCAATTCGGGGCGGGTGTGTGTGTGTGTGTGTGTATCCCCCAACTTGATGTTCAGTTGTGGCTTCAATGTGTATACAGACACCAAATGTACCAACATCTGCTTTTCTACATTAAACTCCTTCTGCTCAAGCAAATTAAGCTTATGGACCCAGATATTTGAATGTGTCTATGCACCCAGAGATTTTGGTTTGTGAAGATGTGGGTCACTGCTGCACAGCTGACATGAGTTTCAATGTATTTTATCATTCTGCTTTTGCATAATAGAAAGTATGTGCCAATTGCTTAAGAATATTAGATTTTATGCAAGTTTAATTTGCTGCCTTTTTTTTTTCCAGTCTGCACAATTCACGTATGCAAACAACTTTTCCTTCCATCATTTTTTCCTTCCAACTACCGTGGTCCTCTACCACGCTGCACTCAGCAACTTCCAGCCCCTTGCCTCCCCCACTTCCAGCCCTTTCATTATATATTTAGGCTTTCCTATTTCTAAGCTTTACTAGCTCCTTGCACACCATTTTATTTTTGTCCTACACCTATAATTTCATTTTCTGTCACCAATCCAAGAGATTCCTCCCAGGAGCCTAGAGAGCCACTTGAACCTTTCCATGCATCACTGACTCAGTAAACACAAGTCCTGAATTTTGCTTGTGTAGCATTTTAAATGTTCCCCCCTGCAAGATTCCTGAGCACTGGAGCTATCTCATTAAGTCTCTTAGATTTGAAACAAGCCAGCATCAGCAAGCACAAGGGAAGACATATCCTCTGGAAACCAGTAGTTCAAAAAAACCTTTTCAGTATGGTGTGTAACAGACACTTTCAGGACCACAAACTCTTTCTAAAACAGCTTAAATTTGGATATAAAACACCATTCTAAACAGCTTTATTTTGGAGAGATTAAACTAGTATACAATGGCTGACTAAAGAAAAGGAAAAAGAACAAAAACCAAGACAGAGCAAGAGTAAAGCAGACAACTAAGCAACAGAATTAGTCATCCTGAATTCAGTGATCAATAAACTGTTTAACCTTACACTAGTTAACATCACACCTTTTACCCTCCTTATACAAAAGAAAGTCTTATATAAAGAAAAGTAACCTGAAAGTTTATTCAAATGAAACTCACTAAAAAAAGCTTCAATTATCCCCCCCCAAAAAAAGAAAAAAAATCACAGAGATTGATATAAAAATAGAATCTGCATAAAATCACGTTAAAGGCTTAGCTACCAAACCATACTTGCCAAAACACGTCTGAACTATATGACACTCCATGTCACTACTACCCATGGAAAAAGACACACAAAGTGCTTTATTGATAAGGGCTCTGGAATGCTTCTGTGGTCTAATGGGAATCAAAGACAGAACAGATACCTCCTGCCTGCCTCCTGATGCTTCCTCCCAAACAATAATAGCAATAACACAGTCTATGCATAGATTAAGCCATAAATTCCATTTATCCAATGTTAGAGTAAAAGTGTTCACAGCCCATCTAACAGGAACGAAGGTTAAGTTAACGCCACATGCAACAGTGTGTGAAACGAGGCGAGCAGGAGCCCGTTTGAGCGCTGTGACGAGACAATTAACTGGCCATTCCTCTAGCTGCAAACAGGCACCTCTCCTTTGACGACAGCTTCTGAAAGCACGAAGCCACAGGCGCCGCTTCCTTTGCACTTGTGTTTGCCGTGAGCCTGAGCCACCCTCTACGCAGTGACGTGTCTTCCGAATCCTGACAGCACCGTGAGGCTTCCTATAGCGCTAATCCTGGTTTACCCCAGGCTAGAGGCGGCTATACGTTCAAGCAGCAGCAGCCAGGGCTCAGCCCTGCGCCGCGGCGAGCGCTCTGGCCCCCGTCCATCAGAGCACTTAGCACACGGCTTGTTTTAAACACACCAGCAGTTCCGCTGAAATTCGGAGAGAGTCACAGTATGGAAAGAGCCAGATTACGCCTTGAAAACATGAAGTTATATTAAAAACAAGCACAAAGTGCAATTTAAAACATTAATACATACAACCATTTCACTGGATCAGGTAAATATACCCTAGGAGACAACTTGTTCTACAGCACGTTAATAGGGTCAGGGAGATCTCACAGCCTGCTCATGGCTCAGGTATGCTCCTAAGTGGGTCAAGCACGAGAAAACAGAAAGTTCAGGAATATCATCCATTGCCTCCAAAACCAAAAAGCAAGGTAGAAGCTGAAATCCGAAGGATGCCTTCAGCGCTTGTCCGGCTGGCAGTGTTCTGTGCCATGGAGGACGTGTGTGACCTTCACGGCGTTGCACAATCTCGCACTGCCTTTTAACAATTCCCCAGGTCTGGCAAATTTCTTTCCTTTTTGACATTGACATAAGCAATAGAACTGTATGAATTATTCTCCTGCAAACGCTATTAACATCTCAGTGCTAAAATTACATTGTGTCAAGCTACAGATAAAAAAAAAGTTGCATTTCCAGAGTACAGAATATTTTCGTAGACTCTGTGCTTCCAGGATAGGATTTAAAAAAAAAAAAAAAACAACCACAAGACCACTTCTACTTGTGTGCCTAAATATTAATTTACCTTTCAGATGAGAAAAATGAAGCTAGTATTGTATCCTACTGCTATGATCAGATATTGTGAAATTTGCATGTACCATAATGTACCATTTTAACTTGAAAACAAATCTGTTTTTAATTCCAAGATCATAAATTAACGTTAGCATACTTTATATCTTTTGCTCAAATGCATCTGAAAGAATTCAAATAGTTTTTGTTACATACTGTAATCTACACCTCAAGTGACAACCTCTGCACTGGTTATCAGCCTAGAGGGACAAGATAATAAGTAACCCCCTTGCTTCAAGAAATATTTTATAATGCAAAATGTCACAGCTCTGTAAAGCAGCACCAGCAAACTGTTGTACCAATGACATTTTAAAACTTCAGAGAATAGGAACTATAAGCTAACGGACCTCCAACAACATACCACTCTCAATTTTGCAGCACGTGAAATTGTAATGCTTCCACCACTGCCACTGAGAGCCTCAGCTTCTTTAACATCATCACAAAAAAATGAATTACAATAAAAAAGTAATAAAAATCATGAAAGATTAATCTAAAAAATTAGAAAAAGTCTAATTAGAAAAGCTTTCATTTGTTTCAGTGAATGCTAGTGCACACAATATCCCTCCTTTTCCGCCACCCAAATGCACACTGGTTTTACCAGGTCTGGTGGCAAACAGCGACTGAGAACTGTGGTTCAGGGCTTGAGGAAAGGGTCGCACAGACCTCGTGGGTCTGCCCGGCAGGGCTGGAAGCCCAGCGGCCGAGAGGAGAGATGGGACAGGGATCCTGGGGAGCCGGCGGAGGGCGGGAGGGACAGCCGCAGCCCTGCGCACGTGAGCTGCCCGCAAAGAGCGAGCTGCCACGAAGCACCTCGCTGCAGGCTGGGCACACGAGCGAAGCCTCCGGACGTGAGAAAGAACAAGACAAGGCAGAGGGAGTAATCTGCTTGTGCCCCATTAGGATGAGAGAAAAGCTAATGAATAAATTAATGAATTACCTCTGCGGGCTGCATTCAACTAGCAGTCTCAAGCTACAGAGGAATTATCTTCTGCCACGGCTGCAGGAGTGGCCAGAGCTCAGAAAGCTGACAAATCTTTAGTGGGAGACCAGAGACTTCAGGTTGAAAAGGAGTCTTAAATGTTCCAGAGTCTGAGAAACTAACTAACTGGGGTAGGAGAGGGGAAAGGACTTAAATACAGGGCACAGTCAAAAAATAGAGAGAACAATTTTGTCAGGCAGTGCTTTCGGCTTCAAGATGAAGTGCAGGATTAGCTGAGGAGAGGGGGAGCTGCCTGCATGTGAACGGGAAGGCACGAGCACGAGGGGGTACTTGTCAAACCCATGGAGGATTTTAGTTGGATGCAGGAGTGCTTGAAAGCTGTAAGAAAAGACATAATAGACTTGCTGCTTTCTAACACCTAGATTTGTTCTTTTTTTTTTGTGCTAAGACTCTTGTAACGTACATTTCAGGTGCTGAAGCACTCCCAGACATCTCTGTCACTTTGGTGGTTGTGATGCACACCATCAGAAGGATGATTTCAATACTTTCACAGTGCTGCAAAACCTTTCTCTTGTAACATCCTTTTTGCTGCTTAATTCTTTCAGTTATCATCAACACAACAGGTTAGATTGCTGAGCACTAACAGCTTGCAGGAAAAGATTCAGATCGAGGTACCACGCTCTCTGCTCGGCTTCTCCTGAAGCTAGCACTTGCTCCGCAAACCAGCCGCAGTTAGGAAGTTCTGCATTCACTTTTTTAAGGGGGATCCCGCATGAATAAGCAAAGCTGTTCTTCAGAATCGATCAGATTTAGCTGATGACAAATCTGCCCTGTTATGTTGCTATGCCACCATGTCTTGCTGCTCTGTGATAAATTACTGAAGCGATCACCCTTCTCAAAGCCATTCCCTGCTTCTGTGAGCCATTGGTTTCATACGTATGGAACTAGCGAGGTGAGCGTCAGATATCGAGCTGCTCAATATCAAAGGGTCATATGATCTATTAATATATTTATCAAATTCATTATTTCTATTCCAAAGCTGCGCAGACTCCAACTGCCCTAATGACTAAGAGCTTCCTTCTAACTCCTGGCCTACATTTATACATCGTTGATAGCATTTCATCTTGTGTAAAAATTATTCTTTGGTTTAATGACAACTCGTCTTCATCATTTTCTTTCAATGATAGCGATGGTCAAAAAACCAACAAAAAAGCAGCAACACTACCCCAGTTAAAGCCAAACCAGTCTGACAAGCACCTGGTGGCAGCAAACAAAGAAATAATCACTTTTGAATACATAAATAAATCCATCAGTAAATGGGGGGAAAAAACACATCCTACAGTCTCTTTCGGAAGCAAGAACAAGCACTGTGGTGACTGAAAAGGCCCATATAAAAGCACTGACAGATAATGTGCAGACTTCAAGTCACCACAGCTTATTCATGCCCTCCTACAGAACTAGGAAAGTATTGAAGAGGCTGCTGTACAGGTCCATTTGAAAAAAAAAAAAAAAAAAAGTAAATTTCTATTCTTATTGAAGTCCAGTGTAAACCTCCTTTGGAGGGAGGACAGTTTAGTCATTATTTCCCCAAATTATGAAATACGAATAGGAAACAAATCCACGTTCAATCAGAACTTACTGGACGTGCACCCCTTCAAAGAGTGTTTGAAGCAACTGCTCCCACTGTTCCCACTGAAAATCTTGCCCTGTTCCCACAACAAGTGTGGGCTCTCAGTGACCCGAGGAGCGAGGGACACAAGCGATTAGGTGCTGGCAAACCGCGGGACAGGAGCTGCACCAAAGCAGCACTAAGTCTGGACAACGTCCCCTTTGCACTACCCCTGCCAGCGCCTGGGAGACGTAGCCCAGGCACTCCCCTGCAGAAAGCCACGTTACAAACCATGCCTTCAAGGAATCGTTTAACTTCTTTTGAAGGAGTCTGCATTAAGCTGCATGCACATCTGCACAGCTCAGCACCAGGCTTCCCATCCTGCTGCCCCTGCTGCGTGACACAGCTGAACCAGCCGCTGCAGCCTGGGATAAATTTTGGGCAGGCACGCTATCAGACAGCTGATCCAGATATCTAAAAAAAAAAAAGCATGGGAAGATATAGGAAAGATAATGAACCATCATGGGTGATACATGGCGAAGCTAACAGCCTTCCTTTAGGGACAGGCATGTTGCATGGTATCTTACCTCACCCTACCCCTTGCTGTCATTACTTCTGCAAGCAATGCCAGAAGAGTTCATTTCCTGAAATAAAGGTTACATCCAAATCAACTTTTAACTGACAAAGTCAGTCCCAAACAACCTATTAAAGTTAATAACTGTCCTCCTGACCCTTCTAAAAAGGTCATTATCCCAGATCATACTAGACATGGTTTGAAGGCCAAACCATAAGGAACGTATTTACAGGCTGTTACTAAAGCAAAAGCTGTATAGCTGCATAGTTCAAAAATATCTCCGCGTTCCACTATTGTAAGGCTGGAAGTTTGATACACTGACAGTTTCTCTGCCACTAAAAGTCCCCAAATCACTTCCCTACCAGTGCTACTGAGTCAATATTAGCCTACATACTTTTCAAAATAAATGAAACGATAAAATCTCCTTGTTGTGTTGAGTACCTTGTGCTTCAAACTACGACACTCAGAGCCAGACACATGTGGCCACTGGGCCAGACGAACCAAGTAGCAAGTTAATCAGAGGAGACTGCACATTTGAACAAGCAGATTATAGAATGGAGATAAATAAATATACAGTAGTCAACTGTTTTGATTATGTTTCATGTGTGACCCACAAAATGTGTCTGGAAAAGTCTCACAGCAGGAAAAACAATAAACAGATTGCTCAGGCAGCTAATTAACGCTGCTAATTCAACTTGTACCCTAACATGCCACTTACTGTCATCTGCATTCAGTCAAGGAATAGATGGCTACTGTTCTCAAGCATTGCTAGTAAATTATTTTCACATTGCCCTTTCCCTCATAAAGAAAATAGCACTCCCATCCTGCAAGGCAAGTAGCAGAAAGCCTTGGACAGCAGAAACTTTCTGACTTCCAAACAAAAGGTATTTCATTTCAAACTACATACGCACTTTTTTTTTTTCCTCTTTGCAATGCTCATCTACCCCCACCCCTCCATTACTCCCGTTTTCTGCACTATTTTCTTTACGCCTTCAATATGTGTAAGAGTACATAAGCTGGCTCCTAAACTGTCTTGCCGGTCTTTGCCCACCATCTCACAGATGTCTTAAACCTCACCTATTCTTTTGCTGGATTATGAACTTTAATTTATCCATATACTGCATAAATAGACAACAAACCCCACAACTGCACTGAAAACATAGACATAACACTACTTTATCACTCGTTAGCGATAAACTAAATGGTAGGCTATGAGATACATGCTTTCCTCACATCTCAGGGATTTGGAGAACTTTAAGAAACTGCAAAAGAGCTCTGACAAATCTTCTGCAGATACCACACAAGTGAAGGAGCCTCCTGGAAAAGTCTGCTTCTCTAACTTGTACATAATTTTCTTAACTGCACAATTTAATGTCTGAAAAGCAGCAAATCCAAAAGTCATAATATGACACTGTCAAGGGACTTTTCTATGAAACCTCAATGTTAGCTTTGACTGTGCAACTGCTGTTTCAAGATGGCCAGCCTTGTTTATTCCTTGTCTTTTCCTTCCCCAAAAGCCTGTCCCTTCCATTTTCCTCCAACCCCACGCCCTTTGAAGCAATGACAGGCTTTTCCTGATTAATTTGTGCCAGGGCTGAGCAACCACCTTCTTCTCGGCAGGTTCAGTGGCAGCACCACCTCTGCAGCGAGATACAGCCAATGGATGACCATGGATTTGGGAGCATGGATCAGTCACAGTCAAGGAATTTTGAGGCTCTTAATTCTTATACTTAATGCAAATCTTCTGATAGACTGAGTGGCACATGGAGACCCACACCATACCTACAGGCACAGGCACAGATGATGGGTTACACTGGAAACACCACCCATATTAAAGGGGGAGGAAAGGTGATTAAAAGGGTTTGTTTTTATTCGGTTTGTATAGCACAAAATTCCCCTTTGGGAAAAACAACATAAATTTTAAATGAATTTCGTGGAAAAGAAGCATGGATTTAATTACTGGGGAAAAAAGAATTCATAGAATTTAACCTTATTTTTGTGATACTAGAAAACATTAAAGTGAGTTTCGGAAACTTGCAAAAAACAGTTTTCAAACATGTCCTGGAATCTCCCAGTTACAAAGAACTGTTGGGAGTGGGCAAAATACATCTGGAAGTCAGAGACATCTGCAGTCTGGGCATCAGAGATGGGGGAGGAAAGAGAGGGGGAGCACCTTCAGCTTCAGTGAGGAACCACTCTTTCTCAAGCCTGGCAGCTAAGCGTGTTCCTGAGTGGGACGGCCAGTCCTGCAGTCACTAAACATTTCTAGACTTAGTTGATTTTTCACCTCTCACCAACAGGAAACTGAAACCTTAAGGATTAATTAAAGTATTTGAAAAAAATACTACAGTCCATCAAACTTGAACTAAATTATTGGGATAATAATTACAGACCGAGCACAGGCAGATTTTTAAGTGCACTGCACCACATACCTTCAACAAGTTAAAGCATTCTCAGCAACAGCGCAACCAGGTTTTGTAAAACTTTTTTGCACGTGAATACTGGTGCCTTGTTTTGGCCTTCCTCTCCTACATGACATATTTAAGTAAAGCGAGAGGAGAGGCAAGGGAGAAGTAAAAGATCTTTACTTCAGTCCTTCAAATAGTTAGGAGCTTATCAGTAATAGGACACCTTATAATCATTAATTCAATTCAAAGTACATAAAACACTGAGAGCAAAAATAAAAGTCAAACATAATAAAAAATTCTGTCAACAATGATCAGGCTCACAGAAATGTGTTTTAAAAGCAGCTGTACAAAACATTTCACCAGCAAAGATTATAGCTTTCTTTAAATTAACCAAAGAGAGTAAATGTTAGCAGTCTCATACTACTCAGCAAAGTGATGATAATATGACAGGATTATTTATCCTCTGAAATAACCATGGCTCTTCAGGAAGAGCTGAATTAGCCTGTATCTTATAAATGGCTAAGGATCATAGATGTATGTAACAGCAGCAGATGTATGCAGGCCTCCCACAGGCAGCATCAGTTCGAAGCTGCACCTTTCTCTGATCAAGCCATTAAGTTCTGTGTTACTCACCAAAGGCTGAGAGCACTGAATGATGTCACGACATGGCATTACCACGTCCCTTTCTAAACACAGAAACAAAATCTCTTCTTCCTGAAGCCACATCCTTTTAAAAATAGTGAAAGCTTCTGTTTTGTCTTTCTTGTCCACCAACTTGATTACAACCAAACACAATGGACAAGAAGTTCCTAAATCTTGCAAGAACAGCCCCCCCCCCCCAAAAAAAAAAAAGAATAACCTATCCTGCTTATACAAAATGTTACTACACTGGAAAAAATATTGAAAAAAGATTTTAATAGTGCCCTCAACATATGCTCCAGGTTCATATCTATTGGTTTATTTTAAAGAGCTGTTCCTGCTTATTGTGCCCACTACAGAAAACTGGCATTAAAGAAAAGAAATCCATTTTGAATTGTTTCTTCTCAGTTAGGCTGTCATTGTTCTGGTTTCAAAAATTTGTACTAGAGCTTTAACAAATATGGTGAGCTTGGGCTTGAATTGGCTCAGGCATGTAAATTTTCCAAACAAAAGAAATCTAAGAGTATTCCTGCTCCAGAGCTGACTCACATGCAGGACTAAATCATATGCATGACTATTTTATGACCTTGCTTGGAGTCAACACAAAGTCGAGTTGCACTGCAATTTAAATTACCTCCAAACTTCTTTTGGCAAGAACAATCCCTTGATAGTAACTAGCACTATTCTTTAGAGAACTGATTTTCTAATGCCAACACCTGCATTCATTTAATCCGAGCTTTTCAGACTCATTGGCATCACCTGCTGCACATGCTAATACATTGCTCCAGGCTTTTGTTGGAAAGGTTGCCTGATGCCTCAGTTCTCACAGGATCTGCCACTTTGTGGCAGATCCCTCACTTCCTATCTCTCCCCTGTGCATAATCATACCCACAAACCCTCTCAAAAGCCTTCAACTGCTCTTTGAGATTTGTTTTATAGACTGCCCAACTTTGTAATCTCATGATTTTCTTAAATGAAAAATGCCCTCTCCTACCTCTCATGTAGTAAAGCCAAAAAAGCAACAATCTTTCAGGCAGCAAAAAGTGGACCATGGGATACTTAAAACATCTCTTACACGTTACTGAGGTGCTACCTGTTTCTAAGTGGAATCATTTCTTCCAGACTTTTGAAGTGAAGCCACCTGGAGGAGGCAACACAGCAGCTGCTCAGCTGTGCCAAGCCACAAAACAGCTTAGAGGAAGAATTAAAGAACAGCAGACTATGCCACTGAAATGCAGTACGAAGGTTATTACACAGGATGTAATACAAGCTGAAATCTGGTCAGGGTAACCCCAAACGGCACATTCTCTTTTATTAGTACAAATGGTTGAAACCTTGCTGTTATTCCTCATCTGAAAGGTTTCAGCTTTAATGCATGGCATTGATTAATCAGCACTATACAAGAAGGTCCTGCATAATGCAGAGTCAAGCCATTAACTTCACTTGGCTGACGATGAAACTCAGACTGTAGGTCCTGAAAAAAAGCTATATATATTGTCCAACGGGAAATAATCTCTGCGTTAAATCATAATGCATTATTGCATTAAAGCAATGCATAAAATGCCTGCATTGCTGTAGTGAAACACTGACTATTTAACAGAGCACTACTACACTCATTTTACTTAGGAGGGGAAATGAAGGATGTCTAATCCATGGAAAAGTAGAGGAATAAACGTGTTAAATTGGTACTGCTCTCACCAAAGACAGGACACGGTGAAGATACTAGAATTAAAAACCATTTGGAAAAAAGCTACCATGATGAGTAAACATAGACAAGACTCTAATGTGACACTACACTGAAGCACCATTTTAACAGTTGCTCCTGTGTAAGTTGTCTATGCAAAAGATGCCCAGAGGCAAAGATTTTTATTAGTTCAGCTAGCATAGGCAACATGAAAGGCAATGAGCAGCATAAGCTTGTCCAGAAAAAAAAGCAGTAAGAAAAAAATATATATATTAAATTAAAAAAGAGAGAAATTACATTGTACAAACAAATTAAATGGATATTATTGATATACATTGCTCTTTTCCTGTCACAAATAGAAGAATCATAAAATGGTTCACGAAGTCTTGCATCTCCAAATCATATTTTTTGCAAACAAACTCCTAGTTCTAATAAATTTAACATTATGCTTATATATAAAAGGGGAGCTGGTAGAATACAACACTACAAGCCTCTTACTGCTATGAATGTCAAACCATCAAGCAAACAAAAGATCTGAAGAACAACACTGATTTGGTTTAAGTGCTGGTATAATCGAAGATTTCTTTTCTTTTTTTTTTTTTTTTTGTGCCACATAATAACAGTGGTTAAAGTACTGTATCTTCCAGACAGAAAGATTTGAGAAAGCCTCTGTGCACTTAAAATGCAGAGTCACTTGAACAAGTGGAATTGCACAAGAGATGCAATTGCTGTAGCTCCAACAAAACAAAGAGACCTATAGGAAGCACTGAGCCCTTCATGCTTATCTTGGCCTGTTTTTGAAATAGGAAATAAGAATATTGCATACACAGTCAACTCCAGAGGGTAATATGTTCCCTCCTAAGATAACTATCTAAGATAGACAGAACAGAAGAACTGCCTGCTGGAGTTGCCTGCTTCTCTCCATTGAGAACTGAGAGACACCAGACGAATCCTACTCTTATTGTAAAGACCTGCATAAACAGAGATGCACAGTAATGGATTCAGAACACAGATAAAGCATGCAATTTAAAAATGGTGCAGGTTTTATTTTAAAGGAAAGAAATTACTTTCCAAGTCTGCTCATCTCTCACAAGAGGATGATCCTTTCTTTTCTCCCAAACAACTTTTTTTAAAGTGTTTCTGTATAATATGTTATTTTTTCCTTTTGTTTATATATGTGCACGTCTATATATATTACTCAAAAAAGACATCAGCTAATGACATCCAACAAATTAACATTAACATATAACAGCATATATTAATGCTTAGAATAATAAATATCATGTCTCACTAAGCCAGTGGTGCCAGTTATTCAAAACAAGTATCCTGATATATCTATATTATTATTTCTTTAATATTTTAGCAAAGAACTACTTTTGATATCAATTCTATTCACAGCAGCATTTCAGCAACTAATTTAGAACAAAAATTAAAATTTGCCAAAAGAAATGCTTACCCACAAAAAGTATAGCCCAAATAAGCTGCTGCAAACCACTGTAAAATGCAATTAACACACAGAAAACACAGTCAGAAGACATGTTTATGTAAAGCTGTAGACAACAGTATAACACAAAGGGGAAAAAATGAGAGGAAAGCTGATAAAGGGAAGGGTTACATGGTTTTATGAAAAGCAGAAGTTAAATTTTAACAGAGCATATTAAAGATTAAGTTGCTTTTGTCAAAAGCAACTCCACAAAAGACAAGGTCCTTAAAGTTTTGAGGATTTTATGCTGCTTTACTTCAACTTTGCTAATTTTCTGGCAAAGAAGGGTATCCAATAACATTTCAGCATAACCAGGGAGTCTGAAAAAGGGAAAATTATCTACAAACAGTAGTCATTCTATCAATATAACTGCCTTACTTTTAAAAATCTGCACTGATCTAATTTTCTAGCAGCAGTTCTAATTTCAATGAGCTATTTCTATTGAAGCTAGCAGACTGCCAATATCTAGATGCTTTTATTGACAACAGTTAAAAAAAACTTTTATAAGTTTCTGAATAAATTTATTGAGATTTAATACATAGCTCATCTAAAAGCAATTGATGCAGAATTGAACTGTGGATGCCTGCTGTAACAGCATGAATTAAACTTATGAATCTCATTCCTCCCCTTCTCAAGCACTTCATTAGTCCTTTCAAAACCTTTGATTTTGTTTCTCTTGGCTGAGAAATGTAAATTGCTTTTCAGAAGCTGTGTCTTTTCAATCAGTGTTTTCCCTTTTCCCCATTTTTACCATTGCTCATTCTGGCTAAAGGAGTATAATTGAAGTGAGAGGAGATATAGGTAACACATGCATTTGATCAGTGGGAAGTCACAGAGCTGCAGTGATTCTTACCTGGTTTTCTAAATTGTGCTTTGCAAAGCTACTTTTTGAATTAGTCTCAAAATGATTATGTTTATTTCTGGCACAGGTCCTTATAACAGTTCTCTGCTATTGGGTAAATTACAAGATAACATTAATAAGTTGCAAATAATAATAGAAAAAAAGTGAAAAACAAATCCATATCTCTTTACAGAGGTAAATTAGGGTGGTCTATGTTGTTCAGCAGTTTTGTCAGTGACTTGCTGGTTGCCAAAAGGTCCTGCTGGCAAATACACAGCTGACACTAAGTTAGGGAGAGCGCTGCCATGGCTGATGGCTGAGCATGCAGCCAGAAAAACTCTTATGCACCTGAGGTTTGAACCAACAGAAACCTCATGATGTTCCTCGAGAAGTGCCAGGGTGGGTCTGTGGCACAGAATAAGCCCAGGCAGGAGCAGAGGCGAGGGGCAGCTGCCCATGGCAAGGGCAGAGCCATGTCTACCCTCATCCAGGTGGGTGATGGTCATGCCTGGAGCAGGGGAAGACCTCCCGGGGGCCTGGCAGCCAACTGCTGTCTCTGCTTTTTACAATTACTCATGAGTATTCCAACTATTTATAAGATTGGAAAATTTTTTTGCAGTCAGGCTTTTCAAATTTTTTCCTTTTTATTTTTTCTCCCCTGATTATCAAAGGACAACTTTCCTCTCCCACAGCTGAGGCCACATAACTTTTAAACATCTCAATATTATCTTGTTTATTTTAGAATTATGCTCATATAAAAATCTAGTTCCAACATATATATTTATGTAACATAAACCTCCAAAACAATAAACAGAAAGGAACTTTGCCTGCTAACTACAAAAGAAGAAGAAGAAGAAGAAAAAAAGATCATTCATTGCTCTAAGAAGTAAACTTTTTTTTCTTTTTTTCTCCCTTCTTTCTCCCCAGAAGTCCCTATTGAAACCTTTCTCTGAGAAACTCAGAGTTACCAAACTCTGGCTTCTCAGGGATGCAAGAAGCACCATCTGACTCCAGTGCAATGAAAATGCCCACCAGACTTTGCAGATTCCCGGGAGACTGATATTTAGGTTTTGTTAAGAAGAAACATAGTTCCATTTTCTAGGTACATTTTTCAGTGCTTAATCCTAGGAAACTTTAAGGTCCTAAATTTTCATAGTAAACATTTAGCATGTTCTCTCAAGCTAGGTATCCAAAACTGTCCCAGTACCATAACCCATATGGTATTTAATACCCCCTAAGTATTTAAACTCCCAAAGATGAAATTAATTACAGTGTAAAACAGGCTGCTGTGAAGGTCTGAAGTGTAAGCATGCAGCAGAGGCAATGCCACACACAGTGACATCATGTGCCCCCTCCTGCCAGCCCAGCCGCCCTGAGAAATGGCAACAGAAGCACTGGGCAGCAGACTTGCCTTGAACTTAGAGGCTGAAGTAAGCAAAATTCTGAGGTGAACAATCAAAATACAGTGATCAATAGGTCCTACTTCATGTTAAAGAGCTTCCCCAAAACTCATCTGTCACCACTAATCAAGAGAAACCCAAGAATTATGGTGAGGACGTGATGGCTGGCATCTCCTGACCTCCAGGCTTGCACACAAGTGATGCTAGTTAGATCACCTGGACACATCTTTTGGTGCTGTGAACTTGCTGGTGCGAGGACGTGAATGGGTAAAGTCAACTTGATTGGAGATTATCTAAAATAAAGCCCCTTCTCCCTTCCAGAAGATCTCTGAGTTTGTTGCACTAATTTGCTGCAGCTCAGCAAGGTCTAACTTTGATGGGAGGAGCTGGTGCTCATCAGGCACCAAAGGCAGTTCATCACGGACACAGCTCTCCCAGATCACACACCATCTAAAACACTTCCAGTTTTCCAAGATCCTCCCCTATCAAACTGATAGTGGGCTGGAGAGTTCTGTACTGTGTCTTGGTTTTCCATTAGAAACTTTATCTTCACAGCAGAAAAATAAAAAAAAAAATGGATCCGCAACACATGCAGAATACTCTTATATCACCAACTGTTAATGAGAAAAAAAATCGAGATCAACATTCTCAGGACAAAAACAAATAATCACTTTACTAGTTTTTTTCTACCTTGATAAAATTGGCAAGACCTTTTATAGAAAATGGCCACCATTGCATTATTACTCTATCCCTTAAAATATCCTTTTTAGCACAGTAGAAAGGCTAAAAATTAAATATTATTTCATTGGATATGTTTTTATGCAAGTTTACTGGAGTTTTAAAATAGGCACTGTAAGAGCTTATTACTGTTAAATAGCACAGAATTTAAACACAACAGTAGCATTATTGTACAGCCTCTTCTCATTCCAAGCATCTTTACTCATTTGTTCACTTTTTTTTTTTTAAATGCAAAAAGCCCACGGAAGTAGTTACTTGGCATAAATAATTTACTAATTCAGAAGGAAACCATGCACAAATGCAAGCCTATAGAAAGTGAAGATATTTCACTGTTTCCATTCAGGTAAAGCAATTTCTTGCAGCAGTTCATTTATAGCCAACTCTTATCATGCTCACGTTACAGGGACGCTGTTTAAGAGGAAATAAAATGATGCACTGATCTGCTGGCTAGCGTATCGATCAGGACACGCTGATAGAGAATCATTAGCTGAGATTCCTTACTAATAGAAAATCCAGACAGCAGACCAGCAGCAACACCTCCTAGGTTACCGACCTTTGCCTTAACCAATAACTAACTTTCAGGCTAGTTTCTCTGCAGCTTTTGAAGCTTCTTTGGCACAAGTTATTCAAGACTTTTGACATAGGGCAGTCTCTCTGGATCACAGTATTAGCTTGACACTGAAGTACAGAGGAGTATGTGAAAATGAAAGGACAAGGGTAAAGGGGAATTCTAACTTTATTTGAATGTACTGACACAGCATTAAAAACCTAGTTCAAATTCAACTGAACCAGAAATTTTCAAGACAAATGCTAACAATTATTCATTTGTTTCTGCTTAGTAGCTGCAGGCATCTCAGTTCAGGCTGTATCACAGTACGATTGCGATTACTACCATAAATAATGTATGCTTCATTTTGATTCATTCCATGTATCTGTTATATCATTTATTCTGGCATCCACAGGAAGCCTGTGATGCGTTCAGACAGCCCAGCTAGTAGCTGGCATGGCAGAAAAGATGGATCCAGATTCAGTGAATGCATCTATGTGAGCACTGATGGAGCAACACTCTAACCAAAATCAGAAGAATAAGAAGAAAGCAATGGAAATAAGAAAAACTGATTATTTCTAATACTTCTAACACTCATTTACAGTTAAAATGGAACACCTTACTTCAGTTACAACACTGTGAAATGCAATGAGCCATTAGCACAGAGATGCTGAAACTAGAGTTCAAAAGCAGAAACATCCAAAACCCATTACTTAGCGTTGGTATAGGAGGTTTCAGTACATGTTTTTTTGACAGAGATTGTTTTGAGCTGAGAAATGCATCTGAAATAGAGATCCAGCTCTAGACCTTTTCCACATTTTGTTGGTAGTGGTTTAGTACATGTGGGTTTTTTTGGGTTGTGTTTTTTTCTTTTTTTTTTTTTTTAAGTCTGGTAATAGAACTGTAACACCACCAAGCAGTTGCTGATGTTGTCTCTAGGAGTTGTTGTCTACGCTAGATAACACTTCAGAACACAGCTTGTAGGTATCAGGACTTTGAGATATCTAATGCAGTTTTTTTATTGAGCTTCCTAGACTTATTTTCAGTGTGCCTTCCAAGTAAGTTGATGAGGTTATGTACTTAAAATTCCTTGGTTATTCTTACAACTTAACATATGGTCTGATCCACTTATCTTGTTTGTAGATGTCCTGACCTTTAATGTTTTATATATTCTCTTTTAATTATCATAAATGTCTCCTAAACAGCACCTGGCATCTGCTCTTTACAGCTTTTTTGTCGTCCTGTGCTGACTCTACATATTCATTATATTAAAAAAAAATCCTTTAAATATTAAAATGCCATATGAAGTTTCTCAATATAAGGGAGGCAGTTCAGATTTTGATTTTTTTGTTTGTTTAATATCAGTAGAGCTGACTTTGCTTTGCAGACACAGAAAACTGCCAAGATTGCTATCAGCTGGTCTAATGCAAAATGAAGGTACAGTGGACACTCAATAACTACAGGCTGATGTACAATTTTCCATTTCCAGTAGTCCTTACTTGTAAGACACTCCATTTCTCTTTCATGTAACTTCCTGTATCTCATCTTCTCCTCTAAAAGCCTGACTTCATCAGTTTAATGTATCTTTCTGCAGTAGGTTTCACTGGTCTAGCTAACGGAGTATGAGATTCAGGAGCAAACTGGAACTACTATTATTATCATTATTATTTTACAGATTCTAAATATCTATTACTGCCTTGAATATTCCTTCTTTTTCTGTAGGGTTTGAATTCAAGAAATAAGGCCTATTTAGTTTCAAAATAACATTCCTCAAGCTACTGTAGTTAGTAGTGGTAGAAAATCCTCAAGGATTCATGTCATGTGTGGTGACATTCAGTTTACTTCCTGATGCCCACCTTAGATTTAATCTAGTTAGAGAGAAGCACTGGGCTAAGTTTCTGGGCTTTTGAGAACCTACGCTGAGTCTTGAGTAGGCATGATAGCGAGGGGGAGACCAAGATGCCCTTCACACACACACATTCCCTTTGCTTGAAGGGTACAAATGCAAAGAGGAGCAATCCTGATGAACAGACTGCCAAAGCAAGCAGCATTTTTTTTTTTTTTTTTCAATTGTAAGGGTGTCATGGTTTTGGCTGGGATAGAGTCAAAATTCTCCTCGTAGAAGTGCACACAATGCTGTGTTTTGGATTTTTTGATGAAGATAATGGTGACGTTTTCAGTTGCTGCAGAGCAGTGTTTGTACAGAGCCAAGGACTTTCCAGATCCTCGTATTGCCCTGCGAGCGAGGAGGCTGGGGGTGCACAAGGAGCTGGGAGGGGACAGGGCCAGGACAGCTGACCCAGACTGACCAAAGGGATATTCCATACCATATGANATCTCAACCCACGAGCTTTTTTTTTCTTTTCCACGATTCTCTCCCCCATCCCACTGGTTTGGGGGTGGGGGGAGAGTGAGCGAACGGCTGTGTGGTGCGTAGCTGCCTGTGGGGTTAAACCACAACAAAGGGCAATGTAAAATGACATTTCTTAAACAAGAATTTAAGACGGCATCACACTTTTTTTTTTTTTAGTTTGGTCATGAAGGAAACACTGTGGACTGTATTCTGTTCTCACGTTGGTGGACAAAGGGAGTAACTGCAGTAAAATGTTGTGCAACAGACCTCTGGAAAAGGAGACAAAATCCTGTTTACACATACGGGACAGACATCCTTTTTTCTGTTTAAAGAAGTTAGTCCTTCCACTAGACCTGTCACAAAGCCCTGATTTCATCATGAATCAGTGCACATTCAGGATGCAGAAACAGACTCAGAAATGCATGGCACATTGCTGATAAGGAAGAGGAGAAAAGAAAAGGTCAAGTCTTTGAAGCAAATCAGCTAATTCGGCAAATAAAAAGCCTGGTTAGGGAACAATGCAGAAGTCGATGAATACCCGGGGAACTGCCTCACAGAATCAACAGGTGCTCGATAACCCATTGAACAGTATCAGTTTTTTTTCCAATAATTTGCTAGTGGAAACAAGTGAGGTGATGTTTTCTTTGCTATTTATCTGGTTCTCTAGTGTCAGAGTTGTATGGTTAGTACCTGGGAGACATATCATTTGAAATGCAAAGCCAGCTGAAATTGGTAAGAGGCAGGCGGAAGATGCCTTCCAAAGGATGAAAGAGGCGTGCTATATATCTGGCCATCTCACTGTGTAAATAACTTACTTCCACCAAAAATAACAGTAACCAGTTTCTTTGGCAAATATCCCTATCCATTTATATGGGATATTTAAACATGTCTTTCCATTATCAAGTGTAAACACATCTCTGGAAACCGTATTGCCTCTGTGTCACTTCATTACAGTACTTAAGCATATCATAAGAACGGCTTTGACTAATGCCATTAATTTGCCTCTTCTATTCTCACTGCTTGCATCTCTGCTTTTCCTCTGTACTTCTGCATACTTTTAAGGACACTGAAATCTAGAACAGGAGTAGAAAAGGAAAGATACATTTCATTCTGGCATGTCAGATCTCTTCTTCTAACTTGAACCCTAGACACAGGCTTAAGGTAATGAACATTTAAAGGTAGATTTAACAATAGTTAATCAACTATTCCTGAAAATTCAGTACCGATCACAAATAAACTTTGCCATAAGAGCCACGTCAAAACCCTTAAAAAGGAGAAGAGCAAGACAGTGGGAATTTTAACCAGGGGGAATGCTTAACCTGATATTTGGGCAGGAGACTGGGATGCTATTTCTGGTGTATTAAAGAGCAGTCAGCGGAACATTTTGATATCCAAATTTGGTTTGTCAATGTTGAACTCGTGTTTAGCCAAATGAACAACTAGTGCTTTGGATCTCATTATTGCATGTCTGGACACTGTGTAAATCAGAAGTGATAGTTCAGTTATACTAGGAGGAGCCTTCCTTTTAATATTACTGTTTATACAATACTTAACATTGCTCGTGAAAACTACAAGCAGAATAATTGTAAGCACAAAATATAGATGCAGTGCAAAAATAAAACTGAAAAATCTCCTGTCTAAATATTTTCTCCAACTTATTTTTTCTGTTTTTTGATTATATTTGTAACATAGTTGCAGATTTTTTTTTCTTACATACATACATTGTGACATGTCTGATACTAAAAAGAGAATTCAGCTTGAATCTAATTCGACCTAAAACACTACACATTGAGATAAAGATACTTTCAAGCTGAAGAGAGAGAGAGCATTTCAAGGTGTGTTCAAGGATCTTTGCAAAGCTCCAAAATAATCTAAAAACAGAGACATTTTTTGTAAGGCTAGTTTTTAAAGTTCAGTTTTTAAAAAAAAATCCTTGAACAGCTAAAGAGCCATCTTCTGTGCATATAGTAAGTTAACAATGCTAGGCTACCCATATGAAAACAATGTGAGCACCATCCAATGCAGGTTGCTGTAAACTTTTAGTTTCTTCTCTGAAGTAAATATCAAGTATTGAATACATATATAATACAGGAACAAAACTCACCATGGACAAGGAAGAGGAGAAGTACGTATCATGTTTCAGATGTCTGAAGATCATCCAACCTGTAGCCCATCATACCACGCACTGCCAAAAGATTTTGCCATAACCATCAAGATCTTAAAGAAAACACAAACGCATACAAAAGATAATCAGACAATGAAACAGTGAAAACAGTGTTCCTTATTTAAAATACAATTCTACATTTCACTGCTTTTTAAAACATACTTTTAAAGACATTTAGAAAAAGCCTGTTGCACACCATCATGATCCAGCAAGAGCTTCTCTTAAAACCGCTGCAATGTATTTTGCTCAGATACTTCATCTGCAATTCTTTTGAAGGTTTTTCAGCTTTCAAACTTTTCAGGATACACATTCTTTATTCACTGTTGTTTTAGGGTAATAGTTTTATGCGTTTTTACTCAAACCAATGTTTCCCAGGGCTAGCTATTTTCCTTTTTGTGTCTTTTAAGCAGGAATTTACAGTGCTGAACTTTCCACCAAAGCACAAAACGCACACACAGACACAAATTAACTAAGTACAGGGAAGAGAAGCACAGGTGGATGGG
Organism: Chauna torquata; assembly: GCA_013399475.1. NCBI lineage: Eukaryota > Metazoa > Chordata > Aves > Anseriformes > Anhimidae > Chauna > Chauna torquata. Next base: position 350,042 of record VXAL01000105.1, read on the forward strand.
CAGCCTGACTAGGACTGGCAAACGTCTACAGGTGGCTGACGATGCCCACACCTCTGCGCTTCTCTAACACACAGCATACTGGTTAACTTAACACGGCGCACACAGAACAAGGAGCATCCATCTTCTATCAACAGCAACATCATCTTATTAATCCCTTGCTTCTATTTCACAGCACGTGAAGGCCAGAGTGATACAAAGCTCATTTGAGAATCTGATCTTGGAGCTGCATTTTTAAATACAGCTGATGGTGGGGCTCTAAGCCAAGTGGCTGTATAGCTGAGACACAGCTGATGGGATTTCACTGAATAACATGTAATGCCAGCAATATTGTTTTCCCCCCAAAATCCTTAGCAGAGCTTCTTGAAAAATACTTTTACAGAACCAGTCTTCCATACTTTCTCCAAACTCCTGAGAGGTGCAGTAGAAACTCTGACACATACTGAAAATTTCACAAATTTGGGACTATTTTTACTCAAAGTGAAAAGGCATGGGAGAGGTCTAACAATTTTGAAACATCTCATTTCAATATCTTCAGATTTCAATATTTTCTTTCCAAAGAGGCTTTTTACTTTAGTTGTATTTTATTTCAAATCTGATGTTAAAATAAAGTCAAGACTAAAGTGAATGTGTGATGAGAACACCGTAGTTGGTCTTTCACAGATCATTTCAAAACCAGGGGGGTCCAAAGTACACTTTTAATCAGATACAGAATGAGATTTCAAAAATCTCTCTCAAGTGGGGTTTTATGTTTTCCATGAACTGTGTAGATCTTAAAAGCTATCAAACTGATTTTCTTTTCACCTTTAAAGGGAAAAGCTTAACTAAAATGAGTGCAATTTTCTGACCATTTTCCACAGATTGTTTTTGTCTGCATCAACTACATCTTCCTTTTGCCCCCCACATCTAAATTCTGTTAATAGCTAGAGGGCAGCTGCATGACCCTTCCAAGCACTTAACTCTTCTGGTCTGTCTCTCTTCTCTAAAAACCTTTTAAAAACGCTGAATTAAAGGCTCAGACAAGTGATACGTAAATTTATGAAAATTGGATGGATAGAAAATGTCATCACGTAAATTTACTACAACCAAATCTTCTTATCCAGACTTATTTTACAATGGAAATAAATTCTTAATTGACATAAACATGAGAATATTTTATCACTGTGGAGACTTCTGTGAAAGTTAAAACAAATGTGCTTAGGAAAAGACATTACAGTCTCACCCAGTTGTTTTTGATGTGTATGTTCTTCTACATACTTTCCTGTACTCAATTTCTAATGCTCTTTCAAAGGATAAAACTACATATTTTCAAACATGGTCAGGTTTTGTGCAGACGCTCAGCAACTTTAAGCAGATCCTACACTAGGCTACTTACTGCTCCTGTTTCTTGTGTCCCCATTGTCTTTTCAGCACAAGAGAATGGGAATTGGGGAATATTTATTCTCTGAGTCAGGTCCACGTCCCCATCCATTCACCCTTGGGCAAAAAAACCAGCAACACTGGCATTAGGGATAGGGTAGTGCAGGGGTAGATACGCAGAGGAAAGGGAAACTGCTTAGCCTGGCTGCGGCTACTGAAACACGCTCACACTGCACCCTTGCTCTGAGCAATATTTTATCTGTGAAGACAGCACTTTGACGTATACACTAGTATTTTAACACAGTGCTGCAAGCTCACAGCTTTGTTATAACATGCTGACGTACTATGCAGTAGAAACTTCTAAGATTTACAGCTAACTAAAGACAATAAAATGAAACATGGAACATTTGATACAGTTGTTTGGGGTCTTTTACAGGATCTTCACATTTTTCCAGATAGGGTCTGCAAGGACCAATGTCTTTATGATAAGCTCCTCCCATAACATATTTAGATAAAGCAATCTATTCGTTTTTTTATTTGAATGACTTTATTTTCACTGTTTCCAACTCTGAACTTATGAAAGGGTATCAGCCTTGCCAAGACAAAGAGGTAGGCAACCGGGTAAATTAGATTTTCCCCTAAAGGGCAACCTTTCTTGAACAGGATTAGACCGCAGGTGATTAAGGTACCAAAACAAACAAAAACAAACAAACAAACAAAAACTGTGGAGACATTTTTCCACTCTCTCTGCTCTTTCCTTTAAAAGATATAAAATTCATGAGACAACTCCAAAAGTCTTTTTATATCAGCATATGCTCTGCTTTCCACCACAGCAGCATCTTCCCCATAATTTTCACAAACCTCATCTATTCCTCTTTGCAGTGTGAGAAGGTGTAGGACACACAAAGCAGTCAGTATGCTCAACAAACAGGGCCTGGCCAGATAACTGCTGTCCCGTTATCTTTTCTGAATAACTGCACCTTCTTTAATAATTATACTGTTGCAACTTGTAGTAAACTCGTGGTTGTATTTCGATGGAGGAGTTACATTCACACGATCAATCCCTGCATCTCAAATGTGAGAGAGCTGACTTACTGCTGTGAAGTGCAAAGTCACTAAATCATTTTAACAGAGGCCCCTGAGCATCACTTAATCATATTGTTGAGGCCTTTGCCATTCAGGTGGGCAGATTTGCATGGCTAGATGAATGCGCTATTCATAAGGATGCTTTACTGACCAACTTAAAAGCTGAAAATGGTGTTTATACATTCTGCTGATTGCCTTAATCCTTCAAGAAGGCATTTGCAAAGCTAAAACAACGCAAGTTTTGGCATTCCTCTGTTATTTTGACTGCCATAAAATTAAATACCATAAAAGGACTTTCATGTTTTCATGTTTCTTACCTTAAGGATATGAAAGAAAAATGAACCTTGTAAGGATGAACACCATTACTTTTTTGAGTACACATGAACAAATAAGGTAGTATTCTCTATATACAGACTTTTTAAAGAAGCTACTAAATATTAGCTGAAGTTACTAAACTCACAGACTTCTCTCCTGCAGTAACTTGATTTTGCAATAACAATAATATTTTAAGTTTTGTTTTTTCTTTTTTTTTTTTTTTAAAAAAAAAAAGGAAATAAACCCCCAAACATCTGAAATGCCAACAACTAGAAATCTGCTCATTGTAGCCAGTCTTGGTCTGTTGCTAGTATGTAAGTGGCATAGCAGGACGGTGGGAGTTTATTTGTGCCTTCCCCGCTGGACACAAAACACCTGCCTGGAGCTCCAGGTGCACGCACCGCGGGGAAGACCGTGCTCCCTGTGCTCCAGCATCGCGTAGGGAGCACGCATCCCAGCAGCCAGCCCCAGGACGGGAACAGGGGCTGGCACTGGTGCCTGCCTCCAGCACGACAGGCAGCATGCTCCAAGTGCACTGGTTTTAAGGTCAGAGAAATACAAAAAGACTCAGTCTCCAAGGATGGGGTAAAAAATTTTAAGCTTGGATTCACTTGGAGCCACTTTTAGACCGTGCCTATGCCTCACTGCTGTCTCCACAAAAGCGCTTCTAAAAATGGGTAATTTCTTCAGTGTCTTATGCAGCCATGTAAGCATCCAGATGGAACATGAATCAGCAATTGATTTCATTAATTAGAAAAGTTGCTTTGAATGATGCGATCATTATTGACAGAAGTAGCTTGCCAGCACTGTTCTCTACCAAAATCTGTGCCATCATTTCCATAAGGGTAAGTCTTTTTCTAACAAGGAACCTGCACTGAAAACTAATTGGAAGCCACAAGTATTTTGCATGTATTTCACAACCACTGAAAGGCTAATCTTGAAGAGCTAATTGCAAATGCTCAGCTGATAGAGATAACACTCACGAGTCCCTTGCGCTCTCTCCAACCAGGCTATGCATGCCTGCTGCCTTGCTGCTCACCGACAAGGGCAGCGCGCTGCGTGGCTCACTCACGCAGTCGATCGTGCAGTGACAGCCTCAGGAACTCAGCACGCGTCCCTCCAAGATACACTTTTGTTTGTTACATACATCAATTTTCACCCATCAGAATGCATCACAGAGGAGACCATTTTATGTACCCGCAACTCTAATTCTAAGCATAATTCTTGACCCTCTTTCTTCCTTTTTTTAAATTAAACCACGGTTGCTACCTAGCAGAGTGTTAACAAAAAGAAATCACAAAAACCCAACAGTCTTGTCAGCTCCGCACTGAGCTAACCAGGCCACGTTGTGTGAATGTGTACAAATGTTAAGCAGCTTTTATGATGAACACTCAACGTACAGCTGGTTTTAAATCACTGACGATACTCAAACTGATCGCTACATATACAATTTTCCTTATCTGCATGAAAATCTCTCATTAGGTTTCATAACACCAAGATTTGCATCAATGGCATGCTAAATGCCAATTGATTATTATAACATACTGAAGGATAACAATATATTAATTGTGTACGGCAGGAAGAGAAACAATGCATTTGTCCCCTTATAATGAACAAAAATGGATCATATCCAGATGACTGAACATTTTGGCCCCTGGCAACTGTTGTAATTGTTGTTTTAATCGAACTTTGTTTTATGTTATGAATATGCAATGTTTTAGAACTGTGGAGTAGCCTATTATTGCTTGAAACTCTCAAGTTTGTTTTAACAGTGAGACCTTATAACCACAATGCCTAATGAGCACTGATAAAGTGCTTTTTAGTCCTTATACAAACTCTATTAGCCACTGACCTATTTTCAAAGTGTAACTAAACCAGCTCACTCTTCCAACAAAAAATCTGTTCCTCAGAGGCCAAAGAATATGATTTTCCATTAAAATGCTATTTTCCAAAAAGAAAAAATGTCCAAAAAATAAATGCAATTAAGCTGTAACTAGGAGCATTATTAATTAAAAGTGCATCTGGCAGCACGCATTGTTCAAAAAATCTCAATTTTCACACGGATTTGGCTAATGTTAATTTTTCAAACAACAGATATTCCAGTTCAACCTCAGGAAGGAAGGGCCATGCACCTGTGATCTCTGAACAGTGAGTGATGCTTGTAGTAGAGAAAATGAGACTGTGAAACAGAAGTTACATTTCCCTTGCATCCTTTATCGCTTTTTCCCCCACAACAATCCCCTAACCTTACTACATCCTCATTCAGTGACTGCAACGAATTTAAGATTACCTGCCTCAACGCTTCAATACTGCGATGTATAAAAATTACATAACGTTTTAATTTATTTCAAAATAAGAATGAATTACTGATGAACAATGTCAATTTGGTTTGAAATTTAGGTAGGACTGTACAGCAGAGTCACTAGTGGTATCTACTATTTCTGCTGAGTATTAGAAGTATTTCGATGAACATTTTGCTCTTAATTTCCCATTCAAACCACAGTTTCCATCTGCATTCAGGCTACTTACTTCACATCTGCATGAAACCTCACAATGCTATGCCAAGATCTGTCTGCATGGTTTTTAAGCTCTTTGTGAGAAAAATACCTGTTTTGCTGCTGTAAGGGCACAGAACAGTGGAGTCAACAAGTCAGTTCGTATCAGCAGATGCTGAATATCACCTCTTACATGCATGTGCATGGGAATAAACTGTGTGTTTATTACCATTTGAGTATCATTTTAAAAAGCTGTGTAATTTAAAAAAGTCTTTCCTCCTAAATCAACCCATGAACTTCCCCTGTCACTCGCTCTCTTCCATTAGCAGGACATCAGGCAAAGAAATAGGGCTAATGTATTTCCTGTGAGAGAGCTCTGTTCTGAGCAAATATGTAATGAAAATGTGACATTCATTCTCCAGCGCTGCCATGCACATCCTTTCTATGACCTACAGACGCTGCAAGACAGACTTTCGTAGCAGTATTCATTCTCTGTTAGAGTCCTTGTCGACGGAGGTCAGGAACAACTGTGCTCTGCCCCTGCCAACTATCTATTTCTTCTTTTTATGCTAAAGGAACAGTTTCAGATTTATTTCCCACCTGGCAGAAAATGGTTATGTTGGTATCACCCCCCACCCAGAATATTTTTAATGTATCAACAGCAGAAAGGAGATGCCACCTGCCAAGGTCTCCACTTCTCAACACATTTAAATTCTGTGAACAGCCACTGACACTGCTTTGCAAATCAAGCAGTCATATCTTCATATTCTACGAACCAAATAACATTTTGGGGAACTACAGAAGCTCTTGTGCAGCTTGTTGTGCTACACCACAGTTAAAACCAAACCCAACTTTTTCTGTACTGTTACTTACTCACCTTTTGGCTGTATGAGGTAGGAATAAAGCAGGAGGGTAAGGAACAAAGTCAGAACTGACGGTTTGAGCAGATATTCTATTATCTAGCAATAACAGTTCATTACAAAAACAAGATCGAAGGAAAGTGACTCCCTATCCAAGAATGAAGCCTTATCCAGCACTGACCGCAGATGAAGTCTGAGAGCACAAGACAGTTCCTTTGGTCAGCTCATCCTGAGAGAACAGCAACGTGGTTGTGCTCAGCGTGTGCCTGCAGAACAGTTAGTAATCCCTTAATGAATTGGTGTTAATTAACAATAAACCTCTAAATACGCCAGCCATGTCATCACTTGTGGAAAAAAATAAACAAAGCTTGAAACACCACCTATACCGTATCATAATAAAACCTTCCAGGGAGAAATGAGGTTGGAACAGCTTCATGGCACCTCCTCCTCCTCAATGTGCGTCAACACATGCTATGTGGACTTGGGGATGGCTCAGGGTCTGGTTTTACCCTCCTCAGAAGGGTCATTCCTCCTCCTCCTCACTGGTATGGAGCACAGCCAACATGGTGCTGCAGATACCTGCTGCACACAGTAGCTGGGATTACAAAATAATGAAAACAGACCTGATTTCTTGGGAGCGAAGAAAGAACTTAAGAGGTGGGGGAAAGAAAGCAGAAACTTTAAAGCCTGTGGATTACAGTATAAAGTCTCGCTATATAAGGTAATTTAAGCAGCCCATAATTGACCATTTCGCAGTGCACAGACTGATGTTAGTGACAACCTTATAAATAAAACTGTTGCACTCAAGGCCTTCATATTAGTTGCATTAGTGGCCTTCACCTGGCAACTATCAATGTAACGTGTTTGCCTAGCGTTCGTTAGTTATGATTTCCCTCATCGTGATGCACGTATTTGCTCTTAAGGCCTTAGCTCTCGGGCTTTGGATCTTGCACACTGTTTTCTTCTGATGGATGAAGGTGTGAATCTTCCCTTTTCCCCCAAAATAATATGAGAAGAAAAAATAAAAAATAGTAGCACTTCAGAACAGAAAATAACTTCATATTTGCACCTTCTAAACTGAAGAAAACTCAATAGGGAATGTGCGAGAAAGTGGGTTATTGGAAAAATCAGAAAGATTTTGCAGATACAGAGATTTGAGAAATACTGGTAAGTCAAACTTCCCTGGTAATTTTCTTTGAGAGACACATGGGAAAGTCAAATATGTTCCCAAAACTTCATGTCCTGTTCTGCTGCCTAGCCATAAAACAGTACTGAGCTCTCAATGCTGTGCATCAGTGCTGCTTTTTTATTAAATCATGCTACCAGCTAAAACACAGTCAGCATCTGTGTACTTACAACAGCACAGTCAGGCATCGGTCAAAAACCCTCAGGGACCTTACAGTTAGAGGTTAAAGTCAGAAACATATGTGCACTTCTAAAAGGATGCAGCAGAGAGCACTGGAGAAAAAATGATGATGTTTTAAAACCCAGTTGGGAAGAAGCTGAAAAGCATCGGTACTGCACCTCCCCTACCTTGTACATCACACGGATGAGTTACCAAACACTGGAATTGTTGCTTTCTCCTGAAGCTTGCTAGCAATTAACGGGCTGCCTGTTTAGAGAGGCAGGCTTGGCGCGAGGGAAGGCCAGAAGTTCAAAGCAGGAACTGGGTCGACGACTGAACTCTGTCTCTTGGGGAAGGGAGCCAATGGCCTCACCTGCCAGAGCATTTTCACTGAGGGACCAAAAGACAGTGGAGATACCAGAGAGACAGTCTGCAAATTTTCATCTCACCACTAGAAGAACTGTATTGGAAGTAGCATCCTGAAAGCAGAAAGGAAGTCACAAGAGATGGGAACAAAGAAGAGTTAGAAAGTTTCAACATATTTATTTTTCTGTGAAAATACAGTATACCAAAATAGCTGAAGAATAAGTAATTTTGCTAGAATGTGTAACATGCAAGAAGTTCAAATGGCTTTGAGATAACAGAGAATATCCATCAGTTCACAATATATGCAACTCTCTAAATTGCTGAGCAAATTAGTTCAGCAGATGTCTTCTGTTAAGGCATAAGTACACATTGTACAAACCCCAGATAGTCAAATTATATTACTGATTTTATAGAGGGTGATAAAACCCAATTTTTAAAACCTATTCTTATTACTGCTCTAGTATAATCCTTATTGTAACTTAACCCCAGGCAACAACAGCAAAAAAATTCAGCAACCCTTTCCCTCACAACTCATGCTGCTTCCCTGACCGAGATGTTTTTACCAAATCTGACTACTTCTTTTCTACATCACTCTTCCTCTGTGTGTCTAGGAAGACACAAAGCTGCTACAGTGTCTAGGAAGGTCCTTTTTCGGGAAAAAAGAAGAGATGGGCAGTATTTTTTCTGCTAATTAGATATAAACAAATAAGATAAAGAATTCTGATACTACAGGATGTACTGTACTTTTCTATGTAGTAGATTTATTAGTAATAATTATGAGCGTAAGTTACAACCAAAAAATCATTAAAGTGAGATTAAAGGCTTATGCTAAACATATAAAAGCTGTGACCTAAAGAGTAACCTTCAGATATTAAAAAAGCTTCCAAAAAGCAAGCAAGAACATGCTATATAAGGAGGAAGAATCACATCATAAACTTTAGGTAGATGTCTGAAGAACCACACCATTCTTGTTTTATTTCATCAGAATAGGAATTAGAAATACAAATGAAAGAGAAATCATAATTTTCAGTACCTGATAGGCTTTAGAAGAATACCTTCCTTTGAAATTCTTTATCCCAATACCCTTTTTGCAGATGAAACAGGTACAGATGCTTGTGCTTCAGAGACAGCAATATTTGTACAGTTAAAATGAAAAAATAGCTCAACATCTCTTCTCAGTGGCTGATGTGCCAACTCAAACATTTGCGCTATAGGTTTCTATGTCAATGGACTTTTTCTCCTTTCAAAGACTCAGAAAGAATATTATGGCTATTGCAAATTTCTGCTTTGGGGAACACCCAGTACCCCGTGGTCTTGAAATGTGGCAAAGTAGGTTGACATCATGATATTCCTCATTCAGCTGCTACATAAAATGCCCAGTAAAAGCTAAGTTACAAAACTTAAAGAGATATGTTTTCAGCACAGTCCGGATAGAATCTGACAGCTTATTTCCTGAATTACTTCTCCCATTTTCGATCAGAAAAAGTGCCAACAGAGTGCAAAATGGAAGAAACTTCTTCCCCCCACACCCCCCACACCCCATGAGCTTTTCAAGGCTTTTTTGGCACCGTACGCTGCAACCGAAAGGAAGGCCATTTTTGACTCCCTATGTACACAGTGTTCCTGCCGGGAAGGAGAGGCCAGCTTGATGCCGAGTGCAGAGAGATGGGAAACGGGGTCATAAGGATAGAGGGTTGCAGCAGGATCCAGGGGACAACAGGAAGAAAAAGAAGAAAAAGATGGTGGAAGGCTTTTTTTTTTTCTTTTTACTTTTTGTTGTTGTTGTCATTATTTTTAAATAAACACAGAGGTAGCCAGCAGAAGAGGGCGCAGAGGCAATGCAGAAACCCAAGGGCAGCCCGAGACTCGCGGTGGAGCCCCAAGCCCCAGGGAACTGACGCCACGTTTCGAGGCTCCGTAACACAGCGGGCACTGACCGAACCGCACCGTAGCACGCGCGGGTACGCACAGCGTGTACACACATGTGTACAAAGACGGGCTTCTGTGGGCCTGCCCACTGCCCAGAAATGGCGGGTTTCCCAGCCCAAGGCTGGGACCCCCCCTCTCCCCCTGCCCGTGCCTAACCACGCTGCCGGCGGGGCATCATCTCTCCAGCAAAGCCCTGGGGCATCTGCATGGGGCCTTCAGGGCTTCTCCTGCACGCCTGCTGAGCTGGTCCCGGCCTCCAGGCGAGGCCTACTGACATGCTCCCCAGCTCTTTCAGGGCTTCTGTATGGCGGGCACGTGGCTGAGCAATTCCTACACTTTCTAGTCTCCCAGCCTATGACGTGTCATCTGGTTAGGAAAGAATGTGAAAAATTTGGGAGAAAATCTCAACTGAGCCTGTGTGAAAGTACAAGCAGCCTTGGAAGAAGCCTGCATGCACGCTGTTATGCACAATTCAGTCTGTTATCCGACAGAAATATTTCAAAAATGTTGGAATACTGCTCAAAATTTTATTAGGATTTGCAATAAGTGACCACAGTCTGTTTTGGCTCTAAGTCTTGTGTTAGAAGCATATGAAGCAGCAATTTAAGGTTTTCTTATTAAAGTAAGAATGAAAAATTAAGCAAACAAACGACGAAAACTGTAATGAGGACCCAAACATTTACATGCATATAAGCAAAATGCAGAAAAATACTCCAGCAGCATTATGGCACCATAAGAACGAGCCCAGGGCCCAGGCGCCAGCAGTGCAGCCTCGTGCCCCGCACTGGGCAGCGCCGCGCCCAGCACAGCGCGAAGCCGCGCTCCTGCTGGTACCCACCTGCTGACAGCTCCCTGCCTGCATTAAGAAGGTCAGGAAGTTTGCAAAGCAAACCATTTTAGCACCGTGTCTGAATGGTGAGCACCACTGAGTATCACCGGTATCCACCAACACTATCCCTCTGAAACAGGCAACTGGGGAAAGAGAAGGGCACAAGCATCCAGCACCTGCTGTCCCTTACCAATCAACTCCTGAGAGAGAAGGATGATTTCGAGGCTGGTGAAGGTTTAAGGGACAGGTTACTGTTCTTTGTCTACATCATATCTATTTCAGAAGCCCATAATAAAACAATTAGAATAATTCAATAAAACAACAACAACAAAAGATGCTTTGATTAAAACACGATACTCTTGTGCAGTCACAACTTTATCCCTCTGTCTTTATCATTCCTGATTGTTATCTCATGCTACCCACAAACCCATGTAACTTTATAACTGTGCTTTATACAACATAACAGGATAATTGTGTTCCTAACAAATCCTATAAGTACAAAACTGATCTAGCACTGCAACAGATACCAGAAGGGTAAGGCAAAAAAAAAAAAAAAAAAAGCAGCTATGATTGTTTCACCCCGGTGGAATACTAGAAAATCTTTTATTTTATTCCTATTTAACAAATACATTCTATTTTATTATTATTTAAAAACAGACTACATTTAAAAAGTGATTTCTATTCCATATAGGCACTGTCCTATACGGCATGTGGTGTCAACAGAGCTTTTACTGTGTGTCCTGTGAACTTACGACTTTGCAGAAACTCCAAATTTTTCTTTGAGGCATATATTTATGCTCAGGAGACAGCCTTTTCACATAGAACATGCTTAACCATATTCTTTTATCAGTATTAAGTATCAGAGGATTTTGAAAAATTAGTCTGTGGTTTGAACAGACGCAAATCACGTTTGTGTGTTTGTTTCCAAAGAGTAAGCTCTAAGGGAGGATGGGGGGGTGAAGAGTTTTTTATTTAGATTTATGTTTTGTTGTTTCCATCTCTAAGAAAAAGCAGAGCCTCTGTTAAAAAAATCCTAGGTCTACAAATGCCTGTGTTTTATTTTCATCAGTATTTCACTACTACTGTTCTTTTTTCTTAATAGAAAGATCATCTTCTTCCAAGAAATCCTTCACAGACGGTCATTTGTATGTTGTGCCCATTTCTTTCTCTATTTGCTTCAAAAAAAAAAAAAAAGTATAGTTACCTCAGCTGCAGGAAATCAAGATTTCAAATACTAATACATTTCATACAGTACATCAGCAATGCAAAAAACAAGATTACTGTATAGAAGAAGGGCATCAAATTTAACCCTTTTCTCCACTTCAAATAATTAGAAGGATACATTCAAACTTCCTATAAGACTCTTAGGTACCTGTAAAACAACTAGTGCTATAGTATCAAAATTCAAGTTCAATAAAACAGCAGTAGATTTCAGACATTTAAAATTATAGAAAAATCACATTCAGCTTATCAGGCTTTCAACCAAAATGTGCAATGCCTAGTTGTAAGAAAATTACAGCACTGACTGAGTTCAGTTCTTGTCTACCCAAATCCTACTGGCTTTAACGGTAAATGTGACAAAACTAGAGACTGAGAAAAAATGTAGATTACCTTACAGTAAAGTAAGTTTAACGGTAGGCTTAGTACTTTTTTTTTATAGGTAATGATTAGGACCTTCTCAAGACTGTTTTGTTTGTTTGTTTGTTTCTCTCACTTTAAAACCTGTAGTTCAAAATCAGGTGGATCACAGAATCATAGAATGGCTTGGGTTGGAAGAGACCTTAAATATCATCTAGTTCCAACACCTTGAGAGATAAATAGAATAAAATGAGTGTGTGACATGACTGCTGCCTCAGAAGGGATAATTTGGCTGTAACCATTAAAAAAAAAAAATCAAGAATTCTTCTTTAGAATAAAAAGATTTTGAGATGGTAAATTTCTTATTTTCACCAAAAATTTCAAACAACATACCAGGTACAAACAGAGAGACACGCAAGCTGAATTCCACACACTCCTTTCTAAATAAACCATTTGCTTTTGAAGCAAATCGCCCATGAATCAATGAAAAGAATGAGGTGCTCAGCAATTCTGAACAAAGCCAATGGAGAAGTACATGCTAAAACCATAATAACCCTAGGATTACCTCTGAAACTGGCTTCTACAGGTAAGACATCTTGGGGAGGGAGGGCATGGGGGGGAGAGAGGGGAATAAAAAAGGGGTAAAATATCGATTAACTGAGTAAAGTTCAGTTTCAATATGTCCCAATAAAATCAATAAAGATTAATACTATCTACATCCGTAATTGCAACAGGACATGGCCATTCTCACAAGGTAACATCTGAAACAAGATGTCTTTTCCCTCCATGTAGATATAACCAGCAATTTCTCAGACCCCCTGGTGATGGGCAACCGTATGTTCTAAATGGTGACCATGATAAGTCAACAAACCTTTTCATCTCTTTCCAGGCAAAACAAACTGTTTTTGTAATAGATCTTTTTTCTCCAACAGTTTAAGGCAGTAATTGTAAATGTATGATTTTAATCTTGTGTTGGAGAATTTGTGCTGAAGTCCACTTTGTTCATCCAGCCAAACTAAAGATTTTCCTGCCCAATGACCTGAACATATTTGATTCTTACAAAGATTTGAACATTTTCCTTTAGAAACCAGAGCATGGGCCACTGAAGTGAGATAGCTGAAGACTTGCTATTAAGAAAGATAGTCTTACACATTTTATTTTATGTAAAATATTTTTCAGTGAACTATATCCTAAGTTCTCCGTATTATAGTTGTTTCTCCCCAAGTACAATTTATGCTTTTTTTTTTTCTAATTTAACTTTTATGCTTTTCCTCTCCTCATTTCTTTGTTACGTTTGAAACAGTTTTTCTTGCATTTTTAAACACATTGTCTTGTTGGAAACTTGTAGGAGCACAGGAGTGCTCAGAAAGGGGCTCAGACTTATTTCCAACAGTGGTCAAAAGCAAATGCCCAGGCAGTAACACAAACAATCCCCAGGCACACACCATTTCCCCAGCCTCCAGCCACTTGACAAAATTGCTGAGCCACATGTGGCTTCTGTGTATTGCATTATCTCCTAAAATCCCTCTGTAATTCTTTATAATTTTCCTCTCTATCCCAAATAAGTTTAAACCACCAGCAAACTTTGCACCTCAGCTGCTCTCCAAAGAAATACATCCTCACTTAAATGAGCAAGTTTAATGTTAGGTTAACCAATTTTTGTAACATCAGCTACAATGAAATCACGACAATACAAAATGAAGAAATATCCTCTTTACAGGTGGTTCTCCTCCTGCCCAGTTTTCAATAAAAACACTCCAAAATGTAATGCAGCTGAAAGTCTCAAAGATGTGAGGTTTCTAGTGGAAACAGGCACTAGTAACGAAAGAACACCCAGAAAGAAAGGGCAAGAAAACCAACTCCGCTTTAATCTGTTTTGCCTTGCAGCCATTCCAGCTGCTGGCACCAGGCACACCTGCAGCTCTCATGCCCTCTGAATCCTGTCTGCCCAGAGAGAGAAAAAATGAATAGGAAAGCCCAGGGGTAGAATAGGGAGAGGGACCAGAACCGAAGACTCTCCCATGAGACTGTGGTAAGGGATGCAACCAGAGGCAGAAGGAGCAATTGATGTGTTTGGAATAGAAAGATGTAGGTGGATTAAGACAGATTGTGTGATCGATCAGTTGGTATTCCCCTAAGAACAGAGATGTCATTGGCTGGATATTGGATATTGAGAGATGCAGGATCTGAGTGTTCCCTGAGCTCTGCCCACAACCACGTGCCCGCAGGGTCGGGTGGACAGCCTGGGGAATGCTCTTCACCTCATCCCACCACGGGCATCCCAGCAGGCTCCACCAGCAAGTTAAAGCAAGCATCCAGCCTGGCAGTGGTGGTGCTCGTCTGAATGGGAGCCTTCCCAGGACAGATGCCAACTGCAGAGCGGTGCAGGAAGGTGAGATCCGCAGGAGCCCTGTATTTCCAGTGAAGACAGAAGGGCTCCGTGCAAACATCCAGCAGGAGCGGTGCAACACAGGGGAATCTGGAAGGAGCAGGACTGACTGGCAGTGTCAAGCGGCAGAAACGTGTACTTGCATCTGGAAAGTTTCTTTCAGCTTTTCTACCTTAATATTCCAAGGTTTTCAATGCATTTCAGAAGTAAAACAAACTTTTTTTTTTTTTTTCCAAATCTAAAAATGGCTACAACACAAAATAAATATTTTCAAACTTGTATCAACTTGTCTTGTTTTCCCTCACTGGTATGCCATCAACCAACCTTCTCTTTTTCAAGATCTTGCATACAATCTGTACAGTGGCTCATTCTGCAAGAAATTAAGCACTATGTCACCAACACGGCTGAAGAAAACAAAGTTAATTAGGCAGCTGCATTACTGCTTGAAGGACTGCCTCCTGGACCTCCCTGTGTGCTACTGAGTACATAGCTTACCACAGTTTCATCATGTGCATGTGCCCAAAAACACATAGGAAGTGTTAGAGAAATACAAGCAAGTAAATGGCAATCCCCTAGCTAGGATGGGGGAAATCTCCCTGACTTCACAGAGCTGACAGCTGCTCGAGTCACGGGTTACCAGGTTGGGACCTTAAAGATTCACACCCTGAGGGAAGGCAGCAGAAAATGTGAGAATAGAGACCTGAAGGGTCAGGAAGCAACTGTGTGGTAAGAGAGGAGGAAGATTACAAAGGGAAAGGCCATGAACAATATCTCATCAGATTTTACGTGTTTGCCTCCACAGCTCTCTGAATTAAGGAAAGTAAAAACGGCTGCACACTTCAGGGTGGAGAGGTGGGGAGGAGGCTGCAGGGATCTCGTCCCACACACCAGCTGGGTGCCAGGTAAGAGCTCTATTCTGTAAAGAGGCAGAATATGACACCTCCTCCCACCTGGCAGCTGCTCTGCACAGGACATGCAGCCGCTACTGCAGACGGCAGAAACGACTTCAAGCTCTCGAGATCAACAGCTCAGTACTTGCATGGTATTTGCAGGGGAGCGCTGCCAAGGCATTGACCTCGGACAAAGCTGCGAATGTGTGAATCAGTGATGTTCAGCACAATCCCCTCGTAAAATCTGATGGTGAGTCACCAGTCACAAATAGCTTCCTGCTCGCTTTGCAAACAAGGAGGAGGCAGGAAAGGGCTGAATGAATGAATAAATGGTTTGTATATTTCTTTCCTCTGAAATGCTGGCTCCAAACAGCATACAGACAGAGGAAAGGCAGGAGTGGTACGAACATGGTGGTTGTGCATGGCTATTACACATGGAAAAGGGTAAAGGAAAGGCAAAGGGACACAGAGAAAGAGGAAAAAAGGAAACACGACTCCAGTCGGAAAGAATAATGCCCTCTTAAGAGAGACTGATTCACAGACATTTTCAGCTTAAACATTGCTTATCATTCATAGACCTGAATGAGCAATGTCCATAATCTCCACTGCAGAGCTTTTACAATCTTTCTTCCCTAAAAGATAAATACTCTCTGTAGTACTCTAGTGAGCACTGAAAAAACATCCTGTCGTCTTCAATTATTACAGCTATTCTGGGATCCTGGATAAAATTATTTAAATGACAATGCATACCATAAAGGGCTTTATGCAGTTATGGCTGGACAGACGCCTGTAGTTGTACATACCCATATATCAACAGCAAGAAAAAACGTTGCTTAGGTCATTTGTATTTCCTAAAGGCAAAGAACCAAAGACATCCAGAAAGTCCTTTAAACTTCGAGATGTGAAAAGTACCTAGCAGGTACCCACATAGAAAGCCATTTTCACCATCGCGCATGTGAGGAAGCGAGTATTTTAAAGGACATAGAACTGACTTTTCCCTATGAATAATTAAAGGGCAAAAATTTCCAATTTTCCAATTCCATAGGAGGAAGCCGTAGCTGTACAATTTTGTCTGAAAACTGCTAACATCTCACAGATAGCTTGCTTATTTTTCAGTTCATTGCTTGGCTAGAGACACCTTAATTAAATCAGGACATGTTATGCCCTTGGAGTCACCTGATTATCCCAGAATAGTGTCAGGAAGAGATCCAACACTATTTTAAAGACAGCAATGTCAGCAGATACGGTTGTGATGATGGTACCTGACTGACTTTCACTAGGAAGATGATCCATTCCTTGTTTCTACATACCGTTCCTGCAAGGGCTTGACAAAGTCCCTTAATTTCTTTGCATTTCACCTCTGAAGAGGACTCAGCTGCGTAACAGGTTATCAAGGTATAGGAATTACATTAATAAACTGGTTTAATTAGATCACATCTGGACTCAGATTCATCAAATCTCTCATTAAAAAGGGATTCTAATTTTTTAAACATGTGTTTTGGCTTCTTAATTCAAGGTGGAAATTTAAAACAAATTTTCTTTAATGTTTATTACTGCTTCCTTCTGTATGCGTCTCGATCAGTTCTGAAGCATTTACAATGCTTTGGCACGTAGCCAATATGAAAAAATCGCATTTATACCATTTTCCTTTTCAATTGTCAAAAAGCAATTTTTCTCTGGTTTATCATTTTCTGGGAACTGCCAGTTTTACTAATCACAGATGTCTACAGAAAGCTCATTTGGCTATTTAGAATTCCCTTGTGCACCATAAAAGGCAATTAAAGTAAAACTTGGTGTTAAGATGTCTTTATCTCATTGGAGGCATGTATGACTCATTCCTGCTTTATTACTTTGATGTCCAACTAGAATAAACTAGGTTTAGGATAGCAGAAAGAGCTAAAGGAAATGAACCAAAAAGGGTGTGCACCGGAAGGGAGCAAAGGGCCTCAACTCTTTCATCTCAGAAATGCACATCTCTGTTAGAGCTACAAGAAGCCTTCTCGTATGGAATCACCTTTACTTTTCCACGTCTTTGTCAGAAAGCCACAGTGAGGAGACAGCTCCAGGGACAGGAAGCCAAGAATAAATAAAACTGCTCTGTTCCATTCCAGCATGGGAGCTTATGGTGCCTCCAGGTGCCTTTGCATAACCATGACCACTGATGCTAGAAGAACTGAAGTCCCAGTTAAGAATTCACAGAATAAAACTGAGAGGCAACAATATTTATTTTGCAATCAAAACCGATCTGAATTTGGGAACAAGTTTATGCAGTGAATCTGTGTTCCAAGACACATACACTCTTCCAGATTTATAACAGATATGACAAACCAGAATTACTTTTTAAAAAATAATTATTAAAAAAGTCTCTTGATAAGAGGAAAATAAAAACCTAAAATGTTTCTCAATTGCTAAGAATCCCATGTACCATATTCGTTGCTGCACTATCTGCCTAGCATTTTTATTTAGTATACAGTTAAACACAGTGAATCAGTTTTCACCCATTCTTGAAAACATCTACAGCCATCAATAACGTTTGAAGTACAGTTATTGGTAGTACACAGGACAGAGGATTCAGCTTTACAATCATAGGATAACAGATGGAGGTTTCTGTACTCTTATAGCTTAGTGCTGCATTTCATATCTATTTTATTTTGAATAAACTTGCATTGCAGAAAGCTTTTTTTTCCGTCCCTTTTTTCCCTCATTTTGTTATGTTTAATACACTAGAATTCTTTCTGCACACATTTATGCCAGTAGATGTGTTTCCATGCTGCAATACGAGAATATTAGTAATAGGAAAAGAACCTAAATTTGTCAGAAGTTTTCTAACAATTCTACATACAACCATAAATCCAGCTACACCACAGTTAACAAAACTTACCCTTTGAACCATTTAATAAATAAGCCACTAATAAATATAAATATAACATATATNCTAATTGTCCGTTAGATATAACACATGTTTAGGATAATATTGCAGCGTATTTCAATTGCTTTCATGAAAATAAATAAATATCTCATACAACAGAAATTATTTGTTGCCTGGAATTCACAGGGTGAAGTCAGAAAGCAGGGTTTTCCTTTAAAAAAGACCTATAAATTACATCACACTTCTGAAAACCTTCAGGAGTGAATCTTAGGCTGAGAGATGGATACGAAGTGACTTCCTTGAAGCCCCCTTACCAAGGGGTGGCAGAGGTAGGGATGGAGGGAGCTTTTTCTTGCTGTGGTGCCAGTCACCTGGACTACACTAAACCATCCTTTTAAATTCCTCCCTGCTTGTGTTTTCTTTTCCTAGTGCATGTTACTGAGGCATGGGGTAGCCATGAAACTAAACAGAAGATGTTATGACAACACAGTGTGCAGCTTGCGCATAAAGCACGCAACCCCTCAGGATTACTACAGCTAACTGTTACCGTAGCTGTTACTAGAAAAGGCGAGGCACCCAGCACCAAAAAACCTCCAAGGAGGGGTCTGTTTGGCTTTGCAGTGCCTTCCCCTTGGCCCTGCCCATGACCACATGGGAGCCCTGTGAGCCTTGGCCCTCCCAGAACTACAAGGTGGCCCTGGTGTCCCACCTGGCCATCCTAGACCTCACTGCCCAGCCAGGGGACCGCTGAGGACGTTTTGTCATTGGCTTTGCGCTGAGCATCTAGGGAGAAGAGGAGGCACATGAAACAAGAGGGTGCTGCCAGGGTGCTGTGTGGACCCAGAAGGTAAAAACTTGTCCCAGGCCACATAGCGTAAGGCTATGTCTGCATTACTAACATAGACCTACGGTTGGCCTTCATTGAAAACCTGTGCAAAACTGGAGGAGAAGCCCGTCTGGGGGAGCAGAAGAAGCCACAGAAGAAGCCTGAGTAGGTGACTGCTCTGGCAACAGCCACATGGGGCCCTGCGGCACAGGGAAGGCCAGCAGGCCATACAGGTGGGGTATCGCCATCAAATACATTTAGCAAAGCACACGGACGTGCTTAGACTATCACAGAAAAACAGAACCAGCAAGCTGCAGACAGAAACAAATGAAGAAACTAATTAGAAATAATTCAAGTGACAAGTGACAGGACACAACAAAAGGGTCTCAAGTTATGCTAGGGGAGGTTTAGGTTGGACATCAGGAAGAATTTCTTCATGGAGACGGTGGTCACGCATTGGAACAGGCAGCCCAGGGAAGCAGTGGAGGTATTCAAGAGACGTGTGGACATGGCACTAAGGGACATGGTTTAGTAATGGGACTTTGCAGGTCAGGTTGATGGTTGGATTTGATGATCCTGCAGGTCTTTTCCAATGGAGCTGATTCTATAACTCAGGAAATACATTAGTCTTAAATACATGAGCAAGACGTACAAAGTCAGTGTAGAAGTACTTGCAAAGCAAAGAGAGAAGCACGTGCACTCTTTGAAACACAGGGTGCTGTCTGCCTTCTGACAGAAGCCACACCAGGTAAAAGCCCTACAAGCCTAATAAACTAGTCATCGCCCAGAGACTTGCTCATCAGCCGCTCCACAACCATGGAGCAGAAAACGCCACTGCTCAACAGAGAGCAGACGGGTTGGAATGGGACTGATTTCCACAGGGTGACATTTCAGCTGCCAGTTTGCAGCAGCTGAAGCGTAACACGTGCACAGAGCGTAATCTGCTCCAACAGCACGGTGACCCTTATGCGGGGCGTCCTGTCTCAAGAAATGGTACGGACATTCCCTGCCTTCTCCCAAAACTAACTAACTTTTTTTTTCCCCAAATAACATTACCTGTCAGATATACTGTTGCAATCTATTTGGAAACCTTAGTTTTATTTTACTTGATTTTGTTATACGTGCACATCATCACAAAACACACTTTACTGATCAGGTAATTTTAGAAGGTTTCTAGCTGCTTTCTCCAAGCCATAGTGTAGCAGGAACAGAAAAAAAAAAAAAAGGTTAAAAGAGGCCTAACTCCAGAGAAAAAGCACATGAACCAGTAATTCCCAACACATGTTTATACTGACATTGTCTGTTCCTGATGTGGGTATTTGTGTGTTAGGAACATGGAGAAGACTCAGATCCTTAATTCACGTAAGCCACAAGCAAGCACACCAGCATCCTAAACCAGATTCATAATGCTGACTTGGACAGGAGCATATTGAGACTGAATATGCTAAGGCTAATAGGAAACTTTAAACTCTTATATTCTTCACTGGAAAATGTCCCTGTAGTCACATTTGGATGATGAATGTTTCCCAAAAGTTCCAGAACGTCTGCTTGCAAACCAGGGAAGAGAGGGACCTGCCTCACAGAGCCCAGAGCAGGGCGTCACTGAAGCCGTGCAGCTGAGCTAGCATGTCGCATGGCACTGCGTCAGCCAAGGGGAGGAGGAGGAGGAAGGAAAAACTGCATCCGTCTTGTCTTTTGTCAAGACAAAATGGAGACTTTTTATTTCTTTCCCCACTGGAACAAAACCACAATTCTGAAAGTGCTTTCCTAAAAGCAATCTTTGGTTTTCAACCAGCACTAGCAACTGTCCTTTACAATGCTGTTAACACATGCCAGCTCCAAGCATCTGAAAGCTGTACATCACATCAGACGTTTGCCTTGAAATAGCAAGTTGCTGATTCATTTCTGATCCACCATACTTGACGTTCATGGTGCCCATCCCTTTTGCTCCTTCCCTGCACTTTCTTAAATAAGCTTAAATTAATTGTCCGTTAGATATAACAATTGTCCGTTAGATTTAACACGTGTTTAGGATAATACTGCAGCGTATTTCAATTGCTTTCATAAATCAAATGGAAAGAAAGATGCTTGCTCTATCTTCCTAAGGAATTCTTTTATGGTTGTGTTATGGTTTTACTAGTACAATCAGCCTACCAATTAATCTTTAACTTATGCATGCTTTATAATTAATCAAACACTAACAAAAAAAGGCTAAACATGTACGTCATTTCTGAACCAGCATAAATTGAAAACACATTCCACTTTCCAATTTTCAATATATATAGGCAGAAATAAATTATTTTACCTTTAGGATAGTTTAAAACAACCCACTTATTATACATATAATATTTAATTATAAATATTTGCCTATACCATTGTGAATTGAAAGCAAAAAAGGCTTTATTCTCTTTAGAGCTGTTTTCCACATAGAGGGAATACCTCAAAGTTGAGCACCAGGACAATGCAGTAAGTATCAAAAGATAAGATTGTCTAACAAGAAAAAGTAATTAATTTAAATATGAATTTAAAAAACAAATAATGAAAGGTGAAAAAGAAAACTACAAAGCAAAATTCACTATGTGTTTTCTGCTTTACCTGCCTTGAAAAAGATGATAAACCAGATTTAAGATTTCAAGCTGTAATTTTATGATCCAAATCATGTAAGTACCTTATATAGGAAAGAGCAGGATAAACTGCATTGGTGCAGTTCTGAAACGAGTTTAATTCTGGTTTGTTTTCCTCTGAGAAGAAACCAGCTCATGCTTGTCAAAACCAGGAACTGCACTACCAGGCACTAAGTAGGGACCAATAGGGAATTTGCATTAAACCACATCACTGATCAGAAACAAACACTAATGTATACACAGCCTCTGACGGATAAAAGGACTGACATACTGAAGCATAACAAAATGATTTTTTCATTAAAAGACAAATGCTAAAGCCATGCAAGAAATAATAGATATTCTTTTGTTCTTTAAAGAAACTGATTTACATAAAATCAAATTAGATTCATTATTTTCTCTTAGTTACACCTAAAGAGGAGCTAGATGCCTGGCTCTGTGTTCATTGCCTTCTAACTGTAAACCACTTCTCTGAGGAGAAAAACTGAAAATATCATGCCACAAATCCTGCCACATGACTGCTTTTGTGGAGCAGAGCATGACACAAGACTAAAAGCATATCAGTTAATGTTAGAAATGACATCCAAGAGTCTTTAGCAATTCAGTTTTTATTTTATTCAGACCAAAAGCCATAGGAATTCAAATACAGAATCTGGATTCAGTCAGTTTTTAGCTTTTTATGTTACTAGATTTCATCAATTTAGAATTACGCGAACAAAGGATCCGCCTACTGTTAATGAAGAGTAGCATCTAGAAATTGCTATTTATCAATCCAACTAAGCAGCCAAAATTTCTAAGATAGCTGGGGTCCTTAGAGCCTTCTAGAGTCTCAGCAGTGTTGCTAGTTACTAACCAAATTTTAAAATATAAACAATTCTTTTAAGGCATCTTATCTTGCAAAGCCAAAATGTTCCCTCTGGAAAAAAAAAAAAAGCAGAGCTGACAAAGAGTGAGGCTCAAGCAAGGCAGTCCCAAGGCTTTGAGCACTTCCATGAGAAAAGGTATCAAACATCAAAGTCGAGTGTAGATGAGTTTGCCCCATCCTTTGAACTTTTTTCCTAACTTTTCCTAAAAGTTTTTGCATAACTTTAACGTTATTATGTCCTCTCAGCTTTGACAACTTGCTCTAATTGCTGTTTCATGAAATTGATAACATAGTAATTAGTGCTTGACTTGACAGTTTATTAATCAGAGCAAAGCACTCTTCTGTATTTCTTCACAACTTTCATGTTTGTGATTCAATGGCCTTTGTCTCCTCCGATAACCGAAGGAGAACTGTTTTCTTTTAGCATACAGGTCTTCTGGAAGCTTAACAGTAAGTTTCATAGAGAATGGGCTTAACTCGATACATGAGGATAGATTCATAGAAAACATTCATGGAACATGAACAATTATAGTCCTTCTATTGTTTCAGAACATGTTAAGATTTATGATCCATCTTTGTCTGAACTGCAATTTGGAAGAAAGGACTCAATTATCAAGCTTTTCAAAGTAGTTACATTAATTTAAGCAGAATAAAGACTAAACACTAAGCAGAATTACCACAGTAGTTTATAATAGCAAGGATATGGAAAATATGCCATGAGTTAACAGAGTCTAATACTTAACATTCTTCTGAAAATAAATGTTATTTTAAACACGCAAGAGCCTCTTAAAAGTGGTTATGTAGGAATAAGAAAGAACTACTTTGAGCTAATTGAAACACTGCAAGTAATATTCCTCCCCCTCCCCCCTTTTTTGTTCCCCCCCCTTCTCAGCAAAATGCTTCCACCACCATCTGATGATCCTTGGGACTTGACTTCTCCCTTGGGTGGGCACATAACATGGACGGATCCTGCTATCCACCATACTGCAGTAACTGAAGAATCTTCCACAAGAGAACCGTTCTCTGTCAGTTTTCCTTCTAATAAATGTCAATTGCCATATATAAAAAAGAAAACTTTTTGGCATTGAAAAGCTTTAGAGATCAGCTATGAAATATTGTATTCTCTACTAATCTCATTAGTTTTAAAACTAAGTCAGATCAGTTATGACCTAAGGCTTAATGAAATAAGCATCACCATAATTTTTAAGTCAACTGTTTACAGCAAAAAACAATCTTCCATCTCACAAGTCCCCAAAGGAATTTTATTTCGAAGAGGCATTCCCATACCATTCCAGCCCTTGCTGTACTGGTCAAGGAAAGCTCCACCTGACAAAGGCAGTGCTAAATCTAAATTTAACTTCAATAGAATTGACCTTGGGAAGGTGACACTTACAGAGGTACATCCATTGGGCAATACCAAGTCTGATTTCAAACATTACTTTGTCCTGATTAAGGTGAGTACTTTAGTGGCTTTGGACCTTTTAATAATATAAATCTGCATCTTCAGTAAAAGAAGTATTTCAAGAATTTTCGCCTCTCCCTCCAAAAGAACTTCATTACAAAAGTTCCCTAAATTGCTCAAAATGGTAGTCTTTAGAGGCATAGATATTATATAAAGAGGGACAATAATTTCTTTCCATCCAGTAAACCAGCCCAGTTCCCACAGCCCTTCCCACCCAAATTCCCCCCTTACACTTAACATGAAATTAAGTATTCACTTTAATGAGTTACGGTAAAAATATTTTTATCTTATGTTAAGATGTTATCCATCATTAATGGTCCTGTTCATACTCAGCTAGCTAGCTTAATTAAGTGGTAAGCCGTTATGAAAGTAGAAAGATAAAGAGATTCAGCAGAAATACATACAGAAATGTCATGCAGAACAGCAGTAAAGAAGTAGAAGTGTGATATATGAGACGCTGATTGGCAGGAGGTTTTGGCATAAAAACATCTTCCCCTGCTAATGGTATAATTCAAGGTATATGGCTGCATCAAAGAGAGGCAGAAGCTGGTGTCTAAAATGATGAAGCTACTGAAACCATAATAAAGATTTGCATTTATGAGTAGAACCTTTAGACAGTGCTACATGCTATAAATTTGCATGCCCTTAATACAGCATTTGAAAAGACAGATTGATGATCTGCAATCCTTTTCAGGGTCTGGCTTAAGTCATTAGGGTCCTCATCATACACCTTCCCAGAGGGATAAACAGAGTAGTATTACTGGGCACCTCCACACTTAGCACAAGAGTTGTCAATGTTTCTCTAAGACAATCTTTAGGATGAAGGATTCTCTGGTATGTGTGAGAGTGTGAATACCAAACCTCTATACTACTTTTAGGAAAGTAATCATCTTGCTTTAATTTTCTCTCCTTTTTTTTTCTTCCAGTTTCTACCAAGCTAGAATGCACAGCTCCTGCTCACTCCTCAGTACACTGAAATGACTTGAAACTTCTTTTCTAATATCCCCAGTTTACCTAACCCATGTTTTGCTTCACAGTTAGTAGCCTTTGCCCACCACCGTGCCATAATGTGCAGATTTCCTCTGTTCCTCCAGAGAGACTGCCCCTCAACAGCTTTGGCCACAAAGAGAGAAGGAAATTCTGCATGTGGAAAGCACGGAGAAAGAGCCTTCTCTGGCCCCACAGCCTGTCAGCACATAAAGGGTATCAGGGCACCTGATAGTGATGGCCCAAGCTGGCACATTGCTGAGTGACAATCAGCAAGCCAATGCTGTCTCAATCAAACCCCAGCTACAGAGGATATGCTGCGCACTGCCATGCGTAGAATGCCACTGTCTGGCACCATCGTGCAGTGTGTAAGCATCTGCACAGGGCTTCGCTGAGCAGATATCCAGCACCTGAACAGCAGATTATCAGGTAGATAAACCCTGGAGGTATCTTCTTGAGCTGCACCTTGACATCAGATCCTGCCAGCTGGAGCTGTCTAGTGGCTTTTCCACATGTTCAGTCCTAAAATGAAATGTAAATGTTGTGAGAGGGAAGATTGGTTTCTTTTCTGAAGTTATGGCTAGAAGGCAAATCTGATTAAAGTGAAATTATGAAAAAGAATTTTGAAACATTCTTTGGCATGTGTACAGAAATATTTGCAGCTGTAGAAAGTTACCAACACATTACAACAAACCCAGAATTAAGAAAAAAAAAGAAAACAACAACTACAAAAAACCTCAACTTTTTAAAATTACTTTTCTAAGGAAAGTGGCCTAAAGCCACATAAAATATAAGTTACGTTCTCAGAGTTGTGGACCTTCTTGAGGATGATAGCTTATTCTTTGGTCTCTTGGCTCAGATTCTAGATTACGAATCCAGGATTAACACAACGAAAATACGTTAAAAATTCAAATATAATATCATAAAAAAGTACTGTAGCTTTATCCAGTCAAATACATATTTACACTTTACCTAGAAGACTCATTTGAATTTCCCTTGGTAATCATAATAACTCTCCTCCTTCAGATGAAGAAATCTCATTTGACTGACAGCCCCTCAGCTGTTTCTCATACTGGTCAAAAAGATGCATTTTAATACAGGATTTGAAGTAGATAGCAAACACACATATGCAAACTAGGAAAGGTAGAGCTGCTAAGGGGGGGGTTGTTTGGTTTTTTGTTCTACTTTCAGGCACAAAATACGGCTGCATCTTTCAAAAATCCACAGACGTATTTTGACATACTCTTAATGCAATTACTTTCTAATGATATCAAAAAATATAGAGAACATCATTTTGAATGTTTTTACTAATCTTTAATTATTTGTCACAGAATGGAACTGGAAAATATCCTGAACTGTGCAGAAAGCCAAAGGCCCAAGCTCACTGAAATTGAATGAAAAGTGCCAGGTCAGTAATGTGAAGAAGGCAGTTTAGTTAATATTAGTGCAAAGCTCTAATTAGCACTGCTGAGAAGCAGCGTTTAACCTGAGCAGAGCACATATCTGACAGGGCTACACTGCTTATTCACGGTTAACTCAATTATTTTCTTATGGCAGAACACTGTGCATACAGATATACCAGGAGTGCTGCAGAAGAGTCCTTTCTCAGGGAGCAGGACGACTAACTACGGTGGCGTTATTGCCCTCCACTGAAAAAGTCAACTACCTCTTCCTATAAATGTATTCTAAGTAGATATTTCAACTTTTTTATTATTATTTAGTTTTCTTTACTCTTGAAGTTTAGTAGACAAATAAAGGCAAATGATATCCCTGATAAACATAAAAACATTCTATCATTTCCTGGCACTTTCCAGAAGAAAGGGACCCACCGAATGAACACTGATTTATACTGATACACAGAGACTCCTAAAAATCAAATTCAGTCATAACTCCTAGAGATCGTGCTGGGGCTCAGAGTATCAAAGAACTCAAAGAGCATCAAAGTATCAAACTGATAGTTTGCCACCGCTTTAGGATGGTACTCACCCTTGATTGCAAAGGATCAGACAGACAGTGCTTTCAGGAGTATGGGCTCAATGCCAAACACTAATCTTTACTTAACAGCATTCACCCTGCGCTTCCGTTTCATGTGCGAGTTGCTTTGCATACACAAAATTAGACTTTTCCAGTCATTTGAGCTATCTTCTGTGAAAGACCCAGGTCTGTGGAATCAGAATTGTGACTGGATTTCTCACTGGTCTTAGGGTATTTCTGAGGAACCAGGAGCAGTGAGCTAGCAATGGTGATTTTTTTCTCTCTCCATCATTATTGACTGTTCAATAAGAAAATTATACCATAAAAATATGTTTCCTTTTTTTCTTTTTCCCCCCAAATTTTGGTTTCGTCTGCCTGAAGAAAGCCGCAGCTCCTGACACTGCTGGGTTCTCACCAAACTCCTCTGTTCTCGCAGTTCAGGTATTTAAAATAAAATGTTTAGGCTCAACCAATTCCACTTTCAACTGACATTTTCTGTTTGTCTGTTTTCAGAAAATTTATAACCGGCTTTAAAGAGTATGTCTATATGCTTGGCTTCTCATAAACTGTACTCTAGCATGATCTCAGGTGTTAAATAATAAAATTACAGTTAAATAATTCATCAAAGCAAGGAAGAAGTATTAAGATGAAAGGCAAAGAAAAAACGTGTTTTCAAATCATATTTGGAAAGAAAGTTCACTAGGAAATTAAATTCATGAGGCATCACATACAAATGAAATCTGTTTTTGAATGCAAGGACAATGGCGGGGACATTCCCTGTTTTACCGTGCAGAACTATGCCCTGTCGGGAACAGATGTACAGAGACGAGCACAAAAAGAAAGTAAGGAAGAAAGTTTAACATTGAACAAAACAAAAAAGACTACTTCTAGGCAGAGGCAGAAAAACTATTTGGGGATTAATGTTTGCCTATTTGTGCTCTGCAGGTGAGGTCTGGCAACTAAATTTTGCGTGTGCTGGAGCAGAGAGCTTTGAAGGAAACTGCCGAGGAAGAAAATACTGCCAGGCCACCAGCTCCTGTCCACTCCTCCAGCTCCCAGCACAACACAAGGCAGCCGATTTCAGGCTGTCCCTGACAGCCAGCCTGTCACAGGCAATGACGGGGCAGCAGGACGCAGCCCCTCAAAGTGGAGATGGGACGGAGCTCCCCTAGCTCTTCCTGCAGCAAATGGCATCGCTTCTCACAAGTTTTCTTTCCAATAGCCCACAATCTCACAAGTGATACGGGTGCGCTAGCAAACTGCAATGACAAGCCTTTGATTCTTAAGAACAGTGGCAATGTACTAAACCAAAAGCAGGCAGTCTTAACTGAGAATTTGAAGCAAAAGTACCAAACTGAGTTTGAAAACCATCTTGCCCAGAGAAATTTGTTGACATTTTAAATAAAAAAAGAATGAAAATAAAGGTAACTTGTACAAGAAAGACAGAGAAACCTAAGCATGGTTGAGCATCATTTGAGAAAATTGGATAACTTAGTCAACTTTGGAGACAAATATAACTGAGTCAGGAAAAACTGCTGTTAAAGCGTATCTGAAAGATAAACCCTTTGGAAATGACGAAGGTGATGCAGAGTAAGACTGAACATCACATCACACATTTTACAGAGTATACCATGTACCACCTCATGTCTCCCCTCACACATATGCCCATTTTGCAAATGAAATTCAGCTTTATTTACATGCCAAGGAGATACTGACTGTGATCAAAACAGAAGGGAAACAAAATTTTTGTATCAGAAATAGCGTGGCCAGCAGGACGAGGGAAGTGATTGTCCCCCTGTACTCGGCTCTGGTGAGGCTGCACCTCGAACACTGTGTTCAGTTTTGGGCCCCTCACTGTAAGAAAGACATTGAGGTGCCAGAGCGTGTTCAAAGAAGGGCAACGAAGCTGGTGGGGGCTCTGGAGAGCAAGTCTTATGAGGAGCGGCTGAGGGAGCTGGGGTTGTCCAGCCGGGAGAAAAGGAGGCTCAGAGGAGGCCTTATCACTCCATACCACCTTAAAGGAGGCTGTAGTGAGATGGGGATGGGGTTCTTCTCCCAAGCGCCAACTGAGAAGACAAGAAGAAACGGCCTCAAGTTGCGCCAGGGGAGGTTTAGGCTGGATATCAGGAAAACTTTCTTCACTGAAAGGATTGCAAAGTATTGGGACAGGCTGCCCAGGGAAGTAGTTGAGTCACCATCCCTGGAGGTCTTCAAAAGATGAGTAGATGTGGTGCTTAGGGTTTAGTGGTGGACTTGGCAGTGCTACGTTAACGGTAGGATTTGATGATCTTGGAGGTCTTTTCTAACCTAAATGGTTCTATGATTCTACAAAAAGTTAAAGCAACCCCTTCCAGTCTTGTGCCGTCCCTTTCTACAGCATCCAATCAGGACACACAGAACTGTAAGTAAAAAAAAAAAAAAAAAAAAAA
>VXAL01000105.1:379529-401229 GCA_013399475.1 Chauna torquata
AAAAAAAAAAAAAGAATAAAAAAGCAGTCACTTGTACCTAGTCAAAGTCTTTCTAATCAGAAATATCCATTTGGTGGCAGGACATTTAGCAAGAAGGTTTCATTTTTGACAAGACTTTCTCCAAGGTAAATTTCTCAGGTGCTACCTCAAACTCCAAGCCCTTCAGAAGCTGAAACACCTGTGAAAAGAGTAACTGTGGGTATGCACACCCAAGGAAAGTGCCAGCCTCAGCATCACTGCTAAAGACGTCTAGAAGAGTAGAGTCAGACACAAACATGGGTAACACCCAATGCCAGATTTCTTGTGCATTGCTATGTCCCTGAAATTAGTTATTCTAGATCACTTAGATTTCCTCCAGAAGAATGGAAAAACTTTTTTTTTTTTTTTTTTTTNNGGGAACGGACTGTATTCAGAAAGTTTTTAGATGCAATGCTGTGGAAAACAGTTCAGAAGGATAAGCATATGAATGGTCCTAGGGTAAAATGAGATAGCCATCATCCATCTTTTTGAAAAAGAAAACTTCACACTTTTGAGAAGAAAAAAAAATGTGGAAGTCAAAGAGGATGTTTACAGTAGCTGCTAAGAATCTAAATGAGAGCTGCAGTATCTTTTAATACTTAGCACTGAATTTGTTTATTGTTGTGGGTGGAAAAAACACAACTGTTATTTTTATATTTGAGTGATACTTCTTCAGTTTCCTATCTCAAACATCAAAACAACTTCAATGACCTATGGCTAAAATTTGTATCTTTTGAGGGAAAGTGTATCAACACCTCAATAAGCACCATGTATGGCTTCCTGCTCCTTTTGTACTTCCAGAGAACAACAAGCGATCGGCTCACGCTTGAAGCACATCTAAGAATTAACATTTTCTGAAATAAGTCCCTTGATAAAGAGAATGCAAATAATGTTATTTCAGACAGTGCAGGTAAAACAACTTCAAGCCCAGTCTCTTCATATATGATGTGCACAGAACTACAAACCGCACATGATTAATGCGTCTCCATTCAGACTTAAGCTCACAGACAGTTTCTACTAATACCATAACACTTCTGACCCAACTTCATTTTCACATATTCTGTATACAGCATAGTAATATCCACAAATAGATAGATGCATTGTCATATTTACACCTGGCTTCACACAGCAGGTACATTTACAGAACAGCACAGATTCATGCATTTAAATCCATGCTGGATTATCACACATCTCCTACTGGTGATAATTCTTAGTAATGACGCAGTCAGTCCCAGAATTGCACAAAAATATTGTATGCATTGTGGCTTCATTTCTATGTTAAAAATACAGTTTAGTAGGTACAAAAAATAATAATAATTCCACCAAGACAGCAAAAAAAATTTGGTTTTCTGTTTTTCTGGGGAAAAGAAGAAACTGTTCTCATTTTTGTACCTCTTTCAGAACAAAAAAAAATTGTGTCCGCTCCAGCTGTCTGAAGGAATGTATCCACACGCTGCAGTCCAAATTTTTATTATTGCAGTCTAAATTGTATGCTTCCTCCCCACCCCCCCACCTCCAGATTTTTAAGTTTCTGACAATCATTTGCTTTTAATCACTTGGTGCTTTATTTCTAGGCATTATCTACTGCACTGATGTTGCCACCACAACTCAAACTGCAGGTCTGAACTCAGAATTTGTAATGATTTATTTTAAATGCTAGCAAAGTAATAACAATAACAACTATTACTAGGGTACCTGCCCAACTAGGGATAATGTTCCTCAACTCTGAATGCAAGATGAATTCGTCTACATGGCTTACAGCAAATCCCTGCTATAAGTAGAGACGGACTCTTTGAGTCTCCAAAAAATGAAATATTTGGCCCCTGCGCAGTGACACCTCTCCTGCCTCACCAGAGTGAAGTAGCCTCATGTCATTGTTCCATGCACGAGGCTGTTTATTTCCAAAAATAGCACCGCTAATAGGGAGCGGGGTTTCTTAACTCTGGCAAATCCAGCTGATGTGCAAACGCGGGGGTGCAGTCCTGCCGCGTGAGCCCGCAGAGCAGCCTGGCTGCGTGACCCCGGCACCCCTGGGGTCTGGCTTTCCCCAGCAGGGAGCACTGGCCCAGCCCCACAGCCCCCCCGGGTGTGCAGGCAGGGTAGGGTACGGGAAGGTGCCAGCCCCACCGACACCAGGGGTTACCAGGAACCCTCGGTAGCCAAACACACTGAACTGGGGTCTAGCAGACCCTAAACCAGGCTGGAATTAAAAGCAACAAGCCCTCTGAATCGGGGGGGAAATATATTTTACATACATATATTCAATAACTCTCCTTGCCAGTGCCCTGGCTCTGCTTACCATGCAGGGAGACGAGAGACACCTGCCCCAACACGTCTGGAATGGCTCCCCATGCCTGCCTACCCCCCCAAAAATCTTTTTAATCCCCCCCNTGGGAACGGCATGATCTGCAGAAATCCAGAAGAGTGCCAACTGTAATCAGCCATTAAAAACACCTAAACTCCCTATAGCCCAGCAGTCACTGCACTGTCCCAGGGAGGAAATACCTTTCAGGCAGAGGAAGGAACCGAGCCCAAGTTACAGAATTATTTTATAAAAAGACGACAATTACTTCATCTGCGGCAGTTTTCTTAACACATCCTTCCTTTTCTGTTGCTTTTTTTGTAACCAAAAGACAGTTATTCACATTAGCTTATAAAAGCCCTTCTAAAACATCAATGGTTTTCTTAAAGAGACAAGGGCTCAGCTGTAGGTGGGGAGAGGGGAAGGGTCAGCTGTACGGCACACACCAGGCTTTGCTTCTTTGCTTAACATCAGAAAAATCAACACACACTTAAAATACGGTCCATTTCTGTCATTTGTTTTCTAATCAGCTCTATCATAAAAATATTCCCCATGTTTCCATGAATAGCTGTAAAACTCCTTTTATTATAAATAAAGGAAAAGGGTTACTTATTCACCCTTTACTTGTTCTTAGACACAGTAAGTTAAAATAATATTCATAGCTGCCAACTTGACTAGTCACTACAAATAATATTTTTCTTTTTCATTAAAAGCAAAATCAGCAAGGAAATAAACTGTTGAAAACCTTGATAACGAAAGGTTAAGGTTGCCAGTCACAGCGTAGGTGCTTTCAAATACCTCATTTAGTGATAAGAGAAAATATACCCATAAAATAAAATACAGTTTATGACCAGAAAGCCATTCAACACTGCCCATTTTGAGTAATACTTTAATAATGACTGTAACACTCATAACCACCTACAATCATCCACTAAGATCACTCTTTCGATGACACTAGAATTTTGTCAAAGATATTCGTCACTGAGTAGACTTCAGTGCAGAGAAAATTATGTTTCATTTCTATTTAGTGATATAAATACTTCTATTGGGAGTAACAAAAGGGCAATTTGGGACTAACAGTAACAAAAACCTTTGGTGGCTTAAATCACAGAAAAAAATAAAGCAGCCTTTTACTTTTCAGCTATTGAAACTTCTGAATTGCATGCGAAGTCTCTGGAATTTACTAGGGATAAAAACCCAAACCCTTCCTCACCACAAATCCCAAATCTACATTTCAGACAGAAGTGAGAGAGAGAGAGAATAGTGTGAGAAGTAGAGGATTCTCGCCTTGATCAGTGAGACGGATAAACCAGGTGGGCTGAAAAAGAGCAGGACCCGGAAGCTAAAGAGAACATAAATGCAAGAAGGAACCTCCCCCATTAGATGCTGCCGCCTGAGATAAAACAGAGAAGCTTTTACAAGTCTCTATCCTCTGCACAGGTGTCATTTCCTCTCAGTGTATTTTAACTGGGAAGACAACTGGTGCACTTTAACTCTATAAACAACGTGATAATGTTTCTCCTTTAGCAATCTGCTCACCAGCATATGTGGGAGTGGGAATCATCTACTCTTACAGGAATGACCTGGAAGATGCCATCTACCCTCTAGGCTCTTTGTTTTCTCCCTCTATAAATTGGTAGATATTTGTCTCTGTCATATAAAGGCTGCCAAGACTTCAATGCCTGCATCACTAACAATTGCAAAGGGCTTAAATGTTTCCCAAAATCTATAGTTATGCTTTACGCCATTAGAAAATAATATTGTAAGTACAGTTTAACAGTGAGAAAGCATCAGGATTACTCATCCACAAACAAAAGGTAGATCTGTTTTGCTTTATGAGTTCCCATAATAAAAGCCACGCTTAGCTGGTTCATTATATACAAGTGCATAATAAAGCTGTAAAACTAAATGAATTACCAATGCAAACTAACCATTTTATAGTTACCCAAGACAACGGCTTTCAAACAAGACTACAGCATTGCAGAGCAGATTTAGTAGATTAACGTGTTATGTATTATATTTCATGTTTTAAGAACATCTGTATTGTATACTTACTATATAAATCCTGAATAATATGAGCAAGTGTGAAACAATGCAATCACTAACCAGCCATATAATGTCCAAAAAGAGTTATAAAAGTTTAACATCATAGTATAAGGATCTAGTCCAAAAGATGAATACATAGTGGAATCCAGGGAAAAGTCGAGAAAAGTAGTGTTTTTCATGCTTCTGGGGATTTATACGAAGGCACAAATCATCCCACTTTTGTGCTAGTCTTTCTCTTCTTAACGTTTCATTTCACTTTAAATGATCTCAAGAATACATTAAGACAAATCTAACATGGTAAAACAAAGGGTAGCAATGCGTTAAGCAAGCTTTTAGATACTTCAGCCTTGACCTGCAGTCCCCCTGACACTCAAACCAACTGAAGCATGAAAGGACAATTATTCTGCATTGTGCTTTATTATGGGACAGAAAATCAAGCAAAAACTGGAATAAGATTGCCAAAACTATTTCATACCTGTCTCACAGTGGACTTGAATGCAGATTTTAAGGACAGAAGATTCAGTGCATGAATTTACTCTGTCAGCAAAACTCCCAAATGGCAACAAAAAGGACAATGACAAGGTTATTAGAATTGCAAATACAAATAAGAATTCTGTAGCTTATACATAAGCAATGGTATCTTAGAGCAGTTTGTGAACGAATGGCAAGCACTCAAAATGGGAAGAGAGTTTTGTAAAAGACATTTAATGTAATTTACTGATTGCTCACAGTGCCTTAAAACAAACATAATGAAGAGAGGAATCTAGGAGAAATCTATACTAAAATTACAGGGAAAGCACAAAGGAAGGGCATAAATTAGAGATATAGCAAAAAACAACATTCAAATCTGACAAAGGAAAAGGAAGAAATGCACGGAAAGATACATTACTATTGTTAAGAACATCAAAAATCCCGAAAAGGTACAAAGATGACAGAAAAGACCAGGATATGGGATAGAACATTTTAAGCTCAAGAAACACTCAGAGTTGCTTTGCAAAAATAGCAAATGGAAAATTATGTTCAACAGTAGGCCTGTTTCTTAGAAGAACACACTTGTAAAAAGATATATGGCTATCTAGCTATAAGAATAAAAATCTGGTTGTTCTCATCAGAAATCTCAGGAATCAATGTAAGAAAGTTGCATGAAAAACAGATCTTCCATTCTTCCACAAAATTAAGATGTAAACTTTAACTAGCTAATGAAAAAAGAGATAAAGATAAGCTGGTAAACTTGTGAGTCAATGAAAGACACAGACAAAACTGTACATTATATATTGCTCCTGAAAATTTGTGAAATGCTCTATGTGGAATACATTAAATTGAGAAAATGTACAATTATCATCTAGTTTCCTTCATGCGGATGTGAAAGAGGATTACCTTCTAGATATTATCATCTTTGAGAATATGATCTTTTTTTTTTGTCTAATTTTAAGAGTAAAACTACTTCAACTAAAAAGGACTGAATTTAAGAAAAAATATTTATAATCAAAACAATTTTTCCTATGATGGACTACTACTTCAGGAAGGACAGAGGTTACTGTCCATACATACGGAGAAATCTTTGACTGACAACATGTGACCCAGCACTCTTTATAACATGAAAGGAAAAACTTTTTTTTTTAAAATAAAATATTAGTATTTTATCAAGTGGTAATAGACAAACAGCAGAAGTTTCCAATACGTAGTTTAAAGCAAGGCAATATTTATTTAATATGTGTTTTTTGGTATGATAATATATAAGAAGAATGTTAAACAGCAGCTACAAGTAAGTACCTTACGTCAGCAAATGCAAACTGCTAGTCTTCAAAGATTTTACAAGACCTGACCAAGAAATATTCTACCACTCAGATCGCCTACTAATTTAACAGGACTTCCAGGAGGCTGAGAGCAAGCTATGGTACAAATATTTAACAAAGTTAATGGGTAAACAAAAAACCTACAGGTATTACGTATCTGCCAGACAACAACAGACAAACATTGCCAAATGAATCAAAAGTGGTAATAGAAATTTATATAATTAATTTTTACTCAAGATGAGTTTTTGGAACTTTTGACAAACTTTTTTTTTTTTTAATAGGACTACAGATTTGGTTAAGTATATCACCACTGTAACCTTTGATTTATTGAGACCTGCTACAACACAGTATCTTGATTAAGAAACTAATAAAATACAAAAAGCATCACAACTTTCACTGAATTGCATACAAACGAGTTCAGAAACATCATTCACCTGGTACCCTGCAACTGGTCCCAGCTGGCATGCAGAAATTTCCATTTCTTTGTTCTTTCTTTTCCAACTTGCTCTGTCACATTAAGAAATAAAAAGTCAGGTCTTATCAGTTGCTTAACAACTGAAGATAAAAAAAAAAAGGTGTTATAAAATTGAAGTGAGGTAGTTCTTCTTTTCGAATGTATTGATCTTTAAATTTTTGCCATGGTCTATGTACCTCATATCCGTGTTACAGAGTCCTACTAGGATTTGTGATCTCCCAATAATGTTGTGAACATAACCATATTAAACATTAGAAGTGGACCACTGGTTATTTCACCACTTCAGATTAATCCGTTTTTACCTCTTTTAAATACAAATATTGTGGCTATGTAATAGCACCACTACAGCATCACTACTGGAACCGCATGTTATAAGCACGAGTCAATTGATTCATTCTTAAGAGCTTCTAACCAACCTTTTTTGATATCAAAAATTGCATATATTAAGTATAATTTTAAATGATTGGTTGAATTCTGATTATTAATATTGGATAGGTTGAGTGTAATGCCAAATGAATGAAAACATTTGCTTATTCCAGGATGCTCTTACACTTCCTTAAAATGCTAACAAGCTAATATTAAAGCCTCTAAAAGTTTCTGAAATAGTATGAAAGGAAACAAAAAGTGCATATAATTGCAAATAATGTCATTTGGAGGACATTTCCCTGTAAATACGATTTAGAGATCTTGTAGACCAAGCAAACTTGCACACTAAGAAACTTGCACTCTCCAAGCTTAAAAAGAGTTTCTTTGATACTTTAAGCACCACTTAACGCAGCCCAATGTCATTTTTCAGTAATGCCATGACCTCTGGCATGCACAACATTGAGAAGTCATGGTAAATACCTTTCTCACTTACTGTCATTTAACCTTACTATGCAAGATGCATGTAGAAAGAAGAGCCTCAGAATTAGTTGTCTTTATGCCAAAGGAAATCTAAAGATTATTTTGCTGCTTCCCCAAACCACGGAGCTGATACACAGCTATTGTTTACTTGGTTGTTTTATTACACCTTCTTAAAATGAGCTGTTAACACCGTAAGAATCTCATTATTTTTCTGTGGACTGGAGGAAAAAACATCAAATACATCTTGGTAACAAAAAAAAATAATAATGTATGGGCTGATCACAAGTGACAAAGTACAGAGCTCAGAGTAAGACATCTGGTTCCTGAGACTGACCCACTCATTCAGACTAAAAATAAAAAGAAGATTATGAAAAAATTGGTCCCTGATTCAATAAAGTACTCAAGTATGTCTAGCTTTACATATTCAAGTTATCCTATCAAAGCCAATAGAATTACTCACT
Source organism: Chauna torquata (assembly GCA_013399475.1). Lineage (NCBI taxonomy): Eukaryota > Metazoa > Chordata > Aves > Anseriformes > Anhimidae > Chauna > Chauna torquata. The sequence goes on from VXAL01000105.1 coordinate 387,474, forward strand.
TAAAAAATTATCTGTATACTCAGAGACGATGCCAAAGGAAAGACTGAAATGGACTTCAGGGAGAGAAAGGGAGGCAAAGCATTTCAGGTGGTCAGGGTGGCCTTTGCGCCACAGGCAGCTCCACGAGACCCCTGCTCTAGAAAATAAGCAGATTTAAGAAGTTTCTTGCAGCCTGGCTTCCCTGTTTTCAGATAAGCAGTGAACCTAACCAGTGCAATGACCACTTCCAGCATCACCTTACAAGCAGTCCAAGCAGCCTCGCTGAGAGATAAACAGCAGCAGAGGTTTGAGAAGGAACAGCTGGTGAGCAAGCTTGTTAAGCAAGTCCAAGAATCGTTGTTTCCTTGGGAGGACCAACTAGTTGCAGACATTAATTTTCTGTATTTTTCAGGATACATCAAAACCAAGATTTACTAACAATGGATATTTCTTGCATAGATTTTTCTCCTCAGGGACAATAAAACACATGTGTGAACAGCTTCAATGAGAATTAACGTATTACCAGTTGGCTAAAGGGAAGATTAAAATCACTGAAGAAACATGTTAAAAGCAGCTTACCAGGAAAATAATTTTATTAGAAAGGAAATTAGCTGGAATGTCATCGTAAAGCTATTCGAGGTTGCAGAATAAACCATTACTATTCTTGTTTCTAATTTGTTAACATTTCTCCATGTGGAAAGAACTTTTAAGACAAAAGAGAGATGAGAAATTTTTAAATTACTTGAATTTTTTTTGCTAAAGTAATAAATGTACTTTGATACTCCAGATAACAAGATGTTTCATTTCCATTTGTTAAACACATTTGAAAAATATGTTTGAAATTAAGTGTCATTGAAAATTAACTAAAATATTAAACTACATTCTGTTATGGAAAATGTAGTTCAAGGAAGTTGAAATGAATCTCAAGAAGCTATCAAACATTTTGTTGAACTGCAAGATAGTTTCTTCTTTGAATATGTTCCAAAAATTATCTTGAATTAGGCAAACCTGAAACAAGTTTTCATTTTTGCATCTGAACTTTCCAGCAAAGTTGAAACTTATCAATTAAAAAAGAAGTGAAGAAACTGGATGGTTAGTCATGAATTCTTTCAGTGGAAACATTTAAACAGCTCACAAGAGCACAGAAGCAAGAAAATCAACAAAAGGGGAAAAAATCTCAAGAAAAACATGGAATTGTCTTAAACTATTTTCAACCATTGAAATGAAATTAGCTGGAAACAAAAACATTAACTCATCAAATTGATGTCAAACAGGGCTATCACTTTCAATTCCCTTAATCTACAAAGAGAAACTTCAGTAATTCAGATTTTGCTGTTTTACTGATTCTGGTTATTCCTTTATAACTTGCAGGTGACTGATCGTATAGGCATAGAGAAGCTCTCCTCTTTGCTTATGCTCCTTGCTCAGCTGTTGCCCATCACTTTCTACTACTACAAAGTAAAATTATGATATGTATTGAGACAATATAAACTAATTTATCTAAGACATTCCAACTCCTGAATGTTCCCTTTTTATTGTTTGTTTAATATAAGTATTAAAGATTGAGAAAAAAATCTTTGTTGGCAATTTAAATTGCTTACTCTGATAAGGCTTAAGAGTCTCTCAGTACTCAGTTTCTGGGCTGCCTTAGTAGCAGCCTAAAATTCATTGGTGAAAATATGCATTTTCTTCAGTTTGGCACTTGGGCTCCCTGTCGCGGTATTTCTAAACCAACTGCTTCTAGACTTTATGTAATGACATACGTAACACATAGTTTTTCCTTTTCTCAGTTAATCTTTTTAAAAAAGCAACTTTTCATTAGGTTGATTATTAATAAATTAAAAAAAAAAAAAAACCACCTCAAAGGACTGAAATGAAAGCACTAAGCAGCTTTCATTTCACTAAGTAAATAAGCAGCATAGATGTAGTCCCAGCCCGCTTGTTGGTAACTACTGAAATGACACTATTGCTTTCCTTCAGTCAAGATAAACAAAGGAGCACAAACAAGGAAAGAAGCAATTAATTGAAAGGAGGTAAAAAGAAAAGCCATAAGCACAAATGTTACTCAGTCATATTAGTCATCAGTTTTTGTTTTTTTCCCCTACGTTGATCATATTCTATAGCTTCATTTCCAGTACCTTTTGGTCAATTTGACTCTGACTCCCAATTCCTTTGGAACTTGGTCTAAGTATTTGACATCTTTTCACAAATTAGTATTAAATGTGATAAAAAACTTTAAGGTCACAACTTCCCACTCTGATCTTCACTATGTGGTCTCTCACTTGCTAAGAAATTGGCTAACAGATTGAGTCAATAAACTTGCGAGCACTGTCTACTATAATCAGATATTAACCCCCCCCCAACGCGCGCGCACACACACTTTCTTACGCAGTCTTTATGACAAGCTTGCTCAGCTTTGCAAATTCCAATATGTCTTCATGACTGACTGACTGCAACATGCAAGTTCTGATGTCAAGTTCACCTGTGCATCTTTCCTAATAATTGCAAAGGGTGCAGTTTAATAAACTCTGTGTGTGTGCATGTGTTAAAACAAGGAATTTGAAAGACGATGTTTGGGAGGGACTCGCTCACACTTTGCTCTGTTGTTGTTCTGCATTGCATGAAGATCTGAAATCTTCACTGTAAGAATGGAAAGTATGATTGCGAAAGGCAAAAATAATTGCTCAGATACACAGGAAAGCACTGGAACATTTTTAGAGTACCAGAAAACCAAAGACTGCACAGCGTGACATTTCAAATTTTATACAAATGACTGAAGTGACATATTTTGGAAATATGGTTGTTGATCACGAGTTAATATTTACACACAGCTTTCCAACTGCTTTCAGAAATACAACAATATTTCTTTACCTGACTGCCTGTGGCATACAAAGCCCAGTGTTTGCCTTCCACGGGCGAGCTGCAAAGCCTTTTCCCTGGGCAGCAGCCCTGCCCTGTGGCCACTCAAACTCAGGTGACCGGGCCCGGGGGGCAGGCAGTGATCCAGGGCAGAGAACCAATGAAGGCAGAACACAGCTCTGTAAAAACGTCTACTCTTAGCCTCCAGCCGTGCCTTATTACAGTTCACTGCACAGTCCTGCAAGCCTTTCAGCGGCACAACCAAGGCGACCACACATGGGGACGAGGGGTGTGAGCCACTGAGGAGCCGCCAAGAGGAACGATCCCCAAACCTTTAACCTAGGGCCCGCACTGCCCTAGCACACCTGCTTTGAACACAGACCCAAAACCTGCAGTGTTGGAGGGGTCAAGCCACTTCCACTGGACAGAATCAAATTGCTAATATGTGGAAACTATCACGTATACTACGATTTTCCAGGCAAAATCAATGACCATTAGGGACATAATCCAGCTCCAACTGAAAGTAAACAAGGACCTTTCCATTGATACCAACTGCATTTTAAGTTAGTCACAGAAGAACCAGATCATGGAGACCCGAACATACCAAAGCCCCTCCAAAGCAGAACAGGGTTCCCAACATCACACTGTGACAAGGAGGCTCAGGATTGAAGTAAGATGCACTTTAGATCAGGAATACCTCTAAATTCACACTTAAGTTTTTGAAGAAAATCTATTACAATCTGTTTCCTTAAATATACTCACAAAAATTAATTCACATTCTGCTCTGTTGAAATCCTGTTTATAATTGCAGCTCTAATGACACCCAGTGTTAGAGAGATAAGTGGATTGAGGGAAAAAACATCACTAGAGCTTTCCGTTTTCAAACCGCACACCACAACTCCTAGGGACTGTGTGTTGGGAGAGGACCACAACTGCACGTGCTGCTCCTTACTTCAGCAGTATTCTGGGACTCAAAGTTATCAGGTTAACACTGACATGAAACTACTGCTTCCATGTTTTCTCTAACTTTCCGCACAACAATTTTCATTTCTTTCTGAATTTTTTTCTAAAATTACTCAGTCTATGTAAGGAAAATAACGTCACCCACATATGGTTTTCAGGGTCAAAGGACAAATTATTCTACCATCTAATACTTGTTTTTGGGATAGGAGATAAGTCAATGCAAGGTAAAATAAGCATTTGTTAAGGAAATTTCATTTCAAACCACTAAACTCCAAAATCTTCTTGTGCTTTGTGTAATCATACTAGTATCATCAGTCTAATTGGTTTCTGTCACCTATGAATTTAAGAGAAGACTTCAATTTTGTTTGAACTTTTTTCAGGGTTTTCTTTTTTTTAATTTTGATAGTTTTCATATCTTAATCTGACAGCATGAGAAGCATAGCTATCAGATATTTATATAGTCAGTGTGGATCTGCAAGAGAAAATAACAGAACTAAATGTTTTTCACAGAAAGACTGAAGTTGGAAGGGGTCTCCAGGGACTGCCTAGTCCAACCCCCACTCAGACAGGGAAGGCAGGTAGCCCAGGACCATGTCCAGTTGGGTTTTGAATATTTCCAAGGAGGGAGACTCCACAACTTCTCCAGGCAACCTGTTCCTGTGCTTCACCACCCTCACAGTAAAGTGTTTTCTTGTGTTCAGATGCAATCCCCTGTGTTTCAATCCATGCCCATTGCCTCTTACCCTGTAAATGGGAAGCACTGAAGAGAGCTTGGCTCCCTTTTCTTCACTGCCCCCCACCAGGTATATATACGTGTATACACATTCATGAGTTCCTTCCTGAGCCTTCTCTTCTCCAGGCTGAACAGTCCCAGCTCTCTCAGCCTCTCCTCACAGAGAAGATGCTCCAGTCTCTTCCTCTTCTTAGCGGCCCTGTGATGAACTTGCTCCAGTATGTCTCTCTTGTACTGGGGAGCCCAGAACTGGACCCAGCACTGCAGATGTGTCTCACCTGTACGAAGTAGAGAGGAAGGATCACCTCGCTCCACCTGCTGGCAACACCTCCTAATGCAGCCCAGGAGACCATTATTTATTTATTTATTTACTTACTTATTTTAAAGTTTAGTTTGGAACTGAAGGTCTCTTGGCTCCTTGAGGTAACCCCTCAGAGCAAAAACTCCTCAGAGCAAATAAAAATGACACTATCTGTACAATGAACCATGCAGGTCTTGGTGCCTGACCTACCAAATATCTAACTTCTGGCTAATCGTTCCCTCCTGCATTTGAATTAGGCATGGTCCAATTATACTCTGTGGAAAATTATATGCCAGTGTGATAATTTCTAATGCTACAGTCCAGTTGGAACTGTCTCCCGTGTATAAACCGTATGTAAATGGAGAAAGGGAGGGGTACTGAGAAACCGCAACTCTCTAGCCTGGTGGCTAGATTAGTCCCTTGGGAAATGAGACATCTGGTTCCAGTCCCTGCTCCACAGAATGTTTAACTTTGTATACAGAGCAGCACAACAGACCTTATTTCCGAGTTATTTCTAGTCTGGTTAACAGAGTACTTTCTTCAGAGAGAAGAGTTGTGTGCTTAAATGTTCTTAGACAGAAAAGGAAGTGGAATCTGAGTCTGCTATGTCCAGCATGACCAACCTCATCACTGGGCCAATAGTTGAGTGCATCATCAAAAGCAGTACCCAGCCATTCGTTGTTTCTCTGTTTCACTACCTTTATAATGTATATTATCTATGTAACAAAAATCCCTAAATATTCTGCTTCAGATGAATGTCATTTGACATCACTTTTCTGGCACTGATTTTGAAATTTGACTTCCTCTAAACTGGACGGTTTTGCTTTATTAAAAAAAATGTGTACTATATAGCTTTGGTATTTAGTTATTCATTATGTTGAATCATCAGTGAACTTAACACAAAGGATGAACAGGAGAAGACACTTGTCTTCCTGAATACTGCCCTGCCTCATGCTAGCCCACGTGCCTCTGAAACACACTTTTCTCTGCAGTGCTTTCCAGTCCTGCCTGAAACTTTCCTTGGATTAAGGCTGATTGGTGCTTTTCTTGTTACAAGGTTAGACTTGCACCCATATATCAAAGTCTATCATCTGCTAGCTGTTTACACAGGTCATGGCGATGAACAGGAGAGCTTTCTTCCATGTAATCTTACATTTACTTTCTAGGAAATTTCAAGTAAATAGAATATAAAGAAAATAATAGGAGCATATGTTGCTGTGTCAGATCAGAGGTGTATGACATGCTTCAGTCTAATATTACATGAAGTGTGAGGTATAAAAGCAATACACCAGGGCACTTGGTATGATTAAAAAATAAGGGCATTATGAACAGATCAGAGATGTCAACAGAAACAATTTTGGAAAGGCAGATACATGGTATACAGACAGCATCATCCTTCAGAATTACACACGTTTTATGTAGGACAAATACTTCCAGTCAAAGTCTGATTCCTTCAGTTTCAAAAAGCAACACAATGAAAACCCATTTGTCTTCAACCGATAAGAAATGAGTAGTTAGGGTAGGGTAGCTACCCAAAAATAGTTTAATCACACCTTAAAGAGTTTTAAAGTGGTCTAAGAGATTCTGGCACCCAAGCCCCATTAAAATTTACAGGTATTTGCTGCTGAGCTCTGAAGCATCCCATGCATAACCACAGGGACAGCAGCAGCCCTTGGGGCAGTGGGAAGCAGGATGCCAGCAATGCAGCCACCCACAGTTCCTCCTGCCACTTCCTGGATGATCGCACCCATGCACTGCACCTTCCTGAAAACTGTTCTGCATGATCAGTTGAGGGGAAAAAGGGAAGGTGACTTTTTAAGAACAAGTAAAAAAATCTAGGTGAACTGTCTAGCCTGCTGTTGACAGTGGCAATATACAAAGCCTCTAGATAATAGGGGAAAGTTTCTTGTGAAGCCAGACATACGCTGATAGGTAAAAATTATCCTTTGGGCAACAAGTCCTCTAAAGTTTCCTAGAGGCACGTTCACTTTTAATGCTCACTGTTATTTCTTCAACAAGCTGTATTTTTATACTCTGCATAATTCAAACAAAGCCAGGATTAAGAGAAACAAGAGTTTATCACCAGTGCAGGCAGGGATCGATGACAGCATCTAAAAGGCTGCTTAAGCCAAAGAGGAAATTTCTTCCTCCGGTACCTCTGTGTGCTCCAAATGCAGTTCACAAAATGACTTTCCCTGACACCAGTGTTAAGCAGGAGGGTAAGAGTGTTACCCTGACCTTCTCCCCCGCAGCAAATGTGCACAGAGGCAGTTTTGGCTGAGCTGCTACCACAGGAGCAATTTTAAAGTTGGTCACATGAAAACCTCTGCAGTATCCATCACAGAATTTTTTTGACAAACACATCTTTTGTTATTTTTGTTTTCTCCCTGACTAATAACCAGTTCAGATCACATGGTCTTCTCTGAGCCCTTATATCTCCCACTTCTGCTCTTTGCACAGGAAAGGAGCATCTTGGACTTCCTGTGCTCTGCAGGAACAAACCCAAATCCAGGGATATTTCCCAACTGTAACTAAAACATTAATTGAAAGGGACCAACAGGTAGAACTCCACAGAGCCTCCTGCCACTAGGTGCAACACTGAATCAAAGGGTAAACAAAGGAAAAAGCACATTTTTAAATTGAAATCAGTTCTGGATATGGATTTTGGATATTTTTTTTACAGATATATACAGTTATATAACTTTACACAGGTTAACTGGCTGTCTTATCTTTTCATTTAGTATTAATAAAACACAAGAAGTACATTAGCAAAAGGACTGAAAAGTTAGAAGAATGCAGATAGTGAGCATCCCCTTGGAAAATTACCTAAATTCTCTTTTGTAGTTTAAACTATTACTTTAAAATATTTTAAAGTTTAAAATATATACTTTCTGAAAAGCTTAAAAAAATTTAAAATAACCAACCCCTGCACCCTTCCAAAAAAAAAAAAACACCACCAACAAGAAAACAACCACCTGTTTTTTTTTTCATACAGTGAAATGAAAGTCTGACAAATTCCTCATCATCTTCCTTCAACTTAACATTACCTGTAGACTCTATAAAACTTTTATAGGTAGTTGTCCAGACACTGAGAATACATTTACTATGTCAGTAAGTTACACAGATATATTTTTTTTTTTTTAAATATACACTGATTGGACTGGAAAACCCCATTAACTAATATTTATCAAAAAAAGTTACTACATTTCCTATTATTTGTTTTTGGCATTTTTCCAGGAAAGAAAAAAAAAGAATTAATCAATTAAATGGAATATTTACATGTGCAGTACTTTTGCAATACTTAAAGATAATGTTACATCAGCAGATTATTTTTAATAATAAAATCCTTCAATTACGGGATTTTGATATGAAAGAAACTTCAGCAATGGCAAAAAAAATTGCTCTTCATGCCTGTGTGTGTGTGTGTGTGTGTGTTAGAGACTTTACACTACCAGGCCTTTCTTACTGAGGGTCCTCATGATTTAGGATACAGGGAAAAGCTGAAAAGCAACAGCAATAAGAGCCTGGAGGAAATGAATTTGAAATGAATGGTATGTGACGTGACTACAGAACAGGCTGTATAATTTTAAGCTACATAAAAACATCATAAAGTATAAAAACGGAAGCCTTCACATCTAACTGTATTTTGATCCCACCCATACTAGGATGGCTGAAGCTGGTCACCACTGGCAACGCGGCCGCATAACTACTGCAGATAGGTCAGAGGAACAAGAGTGAGTATGATGATGGAAGAATTTACTGAATTTACTCTGACTGGCAAAAATAATAACAGAAATACGCACAACTTGGTTAAAGGAAAACATATTCTAAAGTAGTTGCAATGCAGAAAGATTTTTCTTTTTTCTTTTATTTACTGACGGTTTAATGGTGATAAAATTAAGTGAAATAATGAAAAAAAATTTTTTCTTGCATTCTTCTAAAAGAACAAAATCACAAGCTAAGCTAAGCAGTGAAAGAGAAACATTTCAGAAAGGGCTGTCAAAGGAAAGTACAGATATCAAAGGAAAGTAAGTGGGATTCTGAACTAAATAGGAGATGCCCTAGGTCAGAGTTTCCCAGCATTTTCACACTGATGACAACTTGTAATTCAAATTTATTTCATAATATTGGAAAAATCAAGGAAAAACATCAGAGATAAATCTATACAAATGTATGCATTCAGAAACACTGACAACAGACTTGACCTTGTGCAATGGTCAAGGAGAAGAAAAAGGAAAATACTCTTGCTTTGCACTGTGATAAAAAATTTCAAGCTCCTAAGGCAAAGCCTACTTTGAGACGCCCGCACCTACATTGAGTTGTCTATAGGCCGATTAAATAAGGTAGACATCTAAAACCCATTTCAAGTACCTGGTGTTACCTGAGACATTCTAAGATGGCAAGACACTTCCCGGAGCTTTTGGAGATGGCCCAGGCTGCCAGCAGCCCCGCAGTGTCTGTGGACACTTGTGAAAGAGAGAGACACTTACTCTCAGAGAGCCTATTTGTCTACACTACCCTTTTAAAGCCTTCTACTCCAAAATACTCCTCACTGTTGTTTTTAAGGCATTGTGACTGACGTATCATGGCCTATTTGAGTAAGTTATGATTTAATGCACCTTACAGTTGTGTCATAATAGTTACCATTTGTCAAATTCAGAGCTTTTTGTAAGCATTAGCTGATAAATGCATAAAGCCTTCCCACAAGGTTCATTAATATTATCACTTTTTTTTTTTTTTTTTTTTTGCCAAATAGCAATAAAATCTCAGGTTCTGTTTTCAGTTAGGATTTCTGCTCTCAGAGAAACTACGGAGAGATATCTGGTAGCATCAATTTGTGTTTGAATTACAGCTCACAGAGCTGCAGATACGTTACACAAATCATTTCAGCTCACCTTGATCAGAAATGGCAAAATAATAGTATTTTCTAAAGAAATTTCAAATGAGCAACAATTCCACTCAGGTAACTTGTGATTTCCCAGATAAGTCATCACTGTGTCCAGCTCAGAAAGCAGAAAAGTAGCTTATTTCTCAATTACACATTGTTGCTTATTTTTTTCTGTTACCGGTCGACTGTTTTTATTTTGTTGTTGTTGTTTTGGGGGGAGGGCTTGTTTACCTGATATTAAGTCCTAGGGATTTTGCATGACTTGTTTCATGCAAAAAATCTTCAATGTAATATTAACAATGACTATTAAATTGATGTACCGAATGAGAAAGTGTATTAACACAGCCAATTTTTCCGTTTTTTAATTAAATGATAGCCTTTATATAAACTAGAAAACTTTTCCTCTTAAAAAACACTTCACACTGCTATAACATTGCTACGGGAATCAAAACAATCTTCTAACATGCTTTCAGACAAAACAGATCCTCTAAGTCAGAAATGTTTAAATCACATTTCAGTAATTTCTAGGTTTTCCTGTGAGATTCCTTTATTTTTATTTGCCAGTATTCTTTGCAAGTTTTTGCTCCATTGGCACGTAATGGGAGGCTCTTTATGGGGAAAAAAAAACACTTAAATGCGGATCATATGTATTTAAGTGGGATATACAGCTGAGAAAAATAGTTCACAAAACTGTAAGTTCATCCCCCAGCACGACCCCACCACTCAAGAAGGTAACAGGAAAAATACGAAAAAATCAGACAAAGAAGAATCTAAGCAAAAAATTAATATGTAAGAGAAATATTTTCACAGTGATCAGCTAGACAGCATCAGGGTAGTGTCTGCCTCCCGCTCTGGCCCCCCAGACCTCCATTATTTAAAACTAGAGTAATACCTCAAGCTTTTCCAAATACCACCACTTAGTTTCCATGGGCATTAGATGAACCCAATTCGGTACTTTCTACAAGCATTAAATGAAACTTGAAACATTGGAGGAAATGCTTTAAAAAAAGAGTGAATGGTACACAGGACCTTGAAAATGATGGCGTTGCACCACGGATATCCAAAATACAAACCTGTGACCAAGAAACCTGTCCAGCCAAGAAGAACAAAACCCTGCTAAGTGTAGAAGTAACCCAGACCGCAGCACAACCTACTGAGCATAACAGAGTTGGCATTTCGTTTGTGCTCTTATGTATACTGAAAATAAAAATACGAATGCTTAATGCCATTGGGGAAGCCCTGTGCGTACCATTTTCTCTAAGTGAGGGAGCTTCTGCAGATAAAAGTGCTGCATTACTTACAAACATATATATCTATATATACATAGATAGATATAATTTGTTTATTTACCAGAGAAAAAACTAGAAATTCTGCAAATGATTTCTTTAGAAAGTTTACAACTTCAACGCATGTTGAATTTGGTGGCTCAGAACACCTGATGGTATGATGGGGGAGACTTTGTCCTGCCCCGGAAGGCAGTCAGCTGTGTGCAGCAGTAGCATCCCTCTGCCACATCCCAGGATCCAGGCTGACAGCTCCTAATCAACAGGAACTGCATCAGGTTGAGCAACAAAAGGAGGCAGTTTTTACAAAAAGAATAGGTTATCCTGTGTTTTGTCAAACAGCTTTTAGTGAAAAAAGGAAGAAAGAGGAAGTGCTTAACTCCAGATACTTAAATCAAGGTATTTCAAATTAATTCTACTAGCTTTTTCGTTATATGAAATGAAACTATACTTGCAAGTTTGGGGGTTTTTTTGTTTTGTTTTTTTTTTTTGAAAAAAAAAGGAACAGATGTTCACAGAAGGCGTTATACCTGTATCATGTTTGAAGTATACCTTTTAAGGAAAATATTACATAAAAACAGACTAGACTGATGTTCCACGGCCTTTGTACCTGGAGTACAGACAAACTTTGCTCCTTTATCTAAACAGAAAGATTTCTTCCCTGTCCTCACCCCCCCAGTTTCAGCCTTGCAAATTTTCCTGGGACTAGAAGTTCAGACCCAGCTTTTCCCTCACAGATTATCTATCACCACCAATAACAACACTATTACATGCCAAATCGTTCACTCAGCTGCACCTGTTCAGCTTGACCAAAGCTGAAGCATAAACTTACTGATTTCTGAAAGAGTACATTTGTACAACATTGAAGATCAAACAGTCAAAGCTTTGTGCATGATTGTACTGGCTGCTTTTACTTCATTTCATTTTGTGGATGTTCATCTGTTACTGCAGGATAGGAATATATTTTTAAAAGGTTATGCAGTATTGTTTGCAATACCACTGAATGCTGAATATGATATTTAATATTTGCCCATCCTTTAAGTCTAGGAACAAGAAGATAAGACTGACTTTCATCTACTTACTTTCTTAGATAGTAGGTTTGATGGTGCCCTAACAGAAACTTTAATGTAACCACTTCCAAGCAAATATGCTTAAAAATATTAACGTCTTTCAGTCTGCAGAGAGAAAGTAAATCATGCTGTCATGAGATCCCTTAATTTATTTGTATAGCAGAATTGTAAATGCAGCAGAAAACAGCTTACTGTAATGTAAACAAAGCCTTGCATGCAGCGCTAACAGGACAAGTTTATTTAATATAACATATTACACTAACTCATCATTGCTACCTTTCAGTTTATACTTCTATGGTAACAAACTGTTATAATAAACAGAACCCTTGTGTTAAAATCCAATACAAAGTAGCAACGCTGATCTTTTTCAAACCTAACCTACTGTTTAGCTCCTTACTCTCTCTTTTCTAGTTTTAGTTACTAAAATTAGAATTAGTTATTAAAAATAATAATCTAGTTTATTCATAGTAATAGTGTAATTTAATTAATTTTTAAAAATCAATAATCCAAAGATTCAATTTGCTTCTTACTCTTGAAAATGAATTGGCTGAAAGTTTAGTGAAATTTGACCACTTCTACAGGTTGTGAAACCTGTTAAATAGAAAAATCTACCCACAATTATATTTATATCCAAAAACTAGAAAACAGTAATGCTCAGATTGTGTTCAGGTATTCTGAAGTTAAACTTGATTCTAGTAGTATTTTATTCTATCCCTGAAAACCTCATATTGGATTTACAGGTATATACAATACTAAATAGCAGGTAAAGCCACTACTTTAAATAAAGCCCATGTAGAAGCAGCAAGATACTTCTGCATTTCAGTGCCAAAAACTGTGGACATTTACCATTTTGTGCTTCAGGTCCTCATCTATACCACTGGAACAACAGAAGGAGACACAGAAGAAGCCTACTGGCCTGCAATTTGTGATCCTTTGGAAAAAAGATAGGAAGTAAAACTAAATTCTCTGGTAAAAATAGTGAGAAAGGATCACAATAGCTCATGTCAGACTAGCTCAAAAAATTGAGAATATTTGAGTAACTAATATAAATAACGAGTGCATTGTATCAACAATAGAAGCCAGTCTCCTGGCACCCTGAACCCCTGCAGAATCAGCAGGTATTTGCGCTTAGGTTCTCTCTCCAAATTCATCAGAGGGGAGGGAAAACAAACAAACAAACAAAAAAAGCCTTACTTTATTCCCCGCAAATAAAGTACATTATCATGAATCCCTGTTCAATCAATGAGACAGAGAAGGAGGAAAAGGGCTCCAGAATGCAAGGCCTGAGGACACACGACTGCTTGCTCCTCACACCTGGGGCTGAACATGAGCAGGGATGGCCGCGGCACACCTCACCTCCCTCACAGGCACTGAGGAGACCACAACCCGCTCACCTCCAGCCCCGGCCCAGGGGAGACACCTCCAGGGCAGCTGAAGCTGAGGGGGCTTCAAGGTGAGAGGACGGCTGGCTCATGGCTGCCCCTCTTCACCAGGCTCTGCCTCCACACCGCCCATGGCCTACCCGCTGGCCCTAAGCCAGAGGGGCCTGGGTCCTCCAAAGGGCTCCCTGCCGGCCCGTGGGCCCGCACCAGCTCTGCAACCAGTCATTCAAAATATATATATAAACATTAAAAATAAGTTGTTCTGCTACCAGTAGGCAAAAAAAAAAAAAAAAAAAAA
>VXAL01000105.1:401243-436241 GCA_013399475.1 Chauna torquata
AAAAAAAAAAAAAAAAAAAAAAAAAAAAGCAGGAAAGAAAAACAGAGGGGAAAAAGTGAAAGAAAGAAAAAACACACAGCCAAAGGGATTATAATGTGGGTAAAAGAGATATCCAGGTGTTTTTCATCCAAATACACAAGACTCTTCTGAGGATTTATTACTCCAATAGATCAGACTTCAGCTCTTAAGCAGAAGAGCTGCAGAGCTCGCTTGGGGTCACCCCACTGCCCACGGTCTCCGCTCCGGCACCCAGGGAGAGCGGCGAGACCTACAGTGACCTGAAGACAACGATGGGGAGGAGAAAAAATGTTTTCTGAAATGCGATCCAGTACAGACAGGACTCAACTCGGAGCCTGTGGGGAAGGGCTGGAGCCGGGCCACCTGCTGCTGGGGCAAAGCACGTGGGTGTCCTGAGGGAGCGGAGTCACAGACCAGCTGCTGTGCCCGGCCTGCTGGCTGCGTACACCCCCGGCCGGGCCCAGCTCCATGCCTGCAGGCACACTACCACAAGTTGGTAGTGGTCTCTTTCTCATGAGCAGGAAACATACACTTCTAATTTTCAGTATTTAAAGGAAGTGCTGACCAGTAACTCAAAAGATGCATGTAACAACAATCCTGTTTCTCTTTATTGCATGGCGTGTATAGGACAGATAGGTTTGTGTTTTCCTGGAGAACCCACCCGTGACCCAGACGGTCCCTGTGTTTCTCAGCGCAGCTCCCTCTGACCCTGTGAAGGCAGTCACTGGAGTCACTGCAAGGGAAAAGCAGAGGCAAGGGAAAACTTTACCTCATGTGAATGCGGGCCTCGGACTTTGTGGAAATTGGCTAGGCGCTACTGAGCTTGATGTTACAAAGAGTTATATAAGTCTTTAAATTCTTCTCTGAAACTTAAAGTTTCGTAAAAATCAGAGAAGTTCAGCTAAGTCCAAAAAGAAGGTGGCTTTTCACAGAGCTGAAAAATTTATCAGTATTACAAGTCAACAGAAGGGCCTTATAACTGTGGTCTCATGCGATGAACAAGCTCTTCCACAGCCCTCAAAACACAGTTCAACACCATGTTAGGAATTGTCTGTGGAGCTGCAATAAACTTTTAAAAGTTAATACTTCCCAGAGTGTTTCATAGTATCCCAACACACTTTTGTTTGCTTGTTTCTCGATATGCTTAACAATGAATGTTCAACTGGTATTGTGCATAGTTTCCACAGCGGCACGCAAAACTAGAAAAAACAGCAGAGAGGTCCAGTTCCCCTGTTGCCAGCGAACAATAGAACTCCTCTGGATGCAGGCATTGCAGATCTCCACACACAGAGGTCAAACTTCCAAGAGGCATTAGGACTAGAGGGGAATTACAGGTATATACTAATACCCTACCAAAGCGTAAATTAGGCGCTGAACTTGCAGCACAGCAAAGCACGTTCCCTTACTCCATAGTATGCATGGTCACCATGTATAGAAGGACATTTTCCTTTTTTGTTTTCTCCTAGGAGGCAGGGCAAAGAACCCGTAACATCTTCCCCTCACAGAGACAAGTTAGCCTACTTTATCCATACTCATACAATAATCAAACGCATTCGGACTCTGCTGTCTTTTCAGCTTCCTTTTTTTTTTTTTTTTTTAAGAGAAAGGACAAAATATTAGAGCTTTGTTATATTTTTAAGAGTTTCATCAAGAAAAAGGAAGCACATAGATTTTGCTTCTGCATTAAAACTGTAGCCACAAGTAGGCAAGTTTATCTGCAACTTGAGCTCTGGCAACATCTTTCAAAAAAAGAAATCTACTAAAAAGACACTTCTCAAAAATAACAAAAATAATTTATCTTGGTTTTTTTTTTTTTTTTGCATGCTTACCTGCCAGCAGTTTTTATCCATTTGTCACAAGACTACTTTTGGAATAGGACCCAATATCTGGACAGGGACCGAAACTATCAGGTATTTGCCAAGGTCCCCAGAACATTTTACAGATGCTGTGGTAAATCATTTTTTGACACGCAGTTTAAAACCAAGCTACACTAGCCTAAAAACAGTTCCAGAAAAGTAATAAAGGAGTTGGACATTTGCTTTGACCAAAAAAAAAAAAAAAAAAAGCCTGTTAAAACTCCCTCCTGAAGGAAGAAAGATCATTGCCCCTCCACTGCCACGTAAAAGTCTTCAATTTTCCATAAACACATTTGTGCTAAATGTTCAGTATAATGCACAGCTGAAACACAGAATTACAAAGGAATCACTCCTGCAAAGGGTGCATTGTGTCCATAGCTTTGCTTCCCCCCAGCAGAGGGGAGGCCGCACAACTCCAAGGGCACAGGCAGAACGCGGATCTCGAGGACATCTTTCCTCCACCGCTACACAGCTGTTCACCCTCTCTCCCTGCAAGGCCCAAGGCTGCCCTTAAGCAGGCTCTGCAACAGGGAGCACAGTACCTGTGGCTGGTCCCGCTGTACTGCAGGCACAAGCATCCCTTCCAGAGGAGGGCCAGAAACCCCTCCCTGCCATCCTCCCCCTCTCTCTTTGTACCGCCTTGTATTTGAGGTTTTTGGCATTAAGTGGGCCCCATGCCAGCACTGTATACCTCTACCTCTGTTAGAAGTCCAACAGAATCGCCAAACTAGGCAATTCACAGAAACTCACGTTAGAAGAAGAAAGTAAAGGCGTTAACTAAATAATTCATCCAAAATCATACTGGAAATCAGAAAAGTATGTGATATACCTCACAACCAGACCTCAGCTTTCAATCCTGATTTAAAGTGAAACAATAACACAGAACAGGAGTTAAAGCTATAACAACCAACTACACTGCTTTGGTAAAAGTCAACTACCCGTAGGTCTCACAGAGATGACTTGTATTGCTTTTCACAGTGTCAGGGATTTACTTTTATTAGGATAGTGGCAGTAAATATTTTGCTTAAACAGCTAGTACCAAAAAGTCATCGCTATGAGTACAAGACAATCTCTTTTGTTAGTCACACAAACTGCTTTAAGGTGGTCTTCAGCGGGAGGCTGAGTTTCTAAAGGCCCTTAAAAATACACGTGCCTTACCACTTACTCAAATGCATACAAAAACAAAACCAAGACGTATGATCAAATGAAAAGCCTGGTCCCTAAAATGAACAGCAAGATTCCTACTAGCCACAGTTGGTCCCATTCATCTTATCTGCTGTGGCATGAAGGAAAAGATGTTATTGGAAATAACATATAAAGAGGAAAACATGGTCTTAACTGGATGAAAAGCAGTACCTTAGAGCTTAATTTTAAGATCTTATTAAGTTTGTGTTTTCTGCCCTTCTTTTTTCTATGGTTACAAGTCTAGAGGAAAGACTCCTGTGCTATATTAGATTAAAGTACTAACTTGGGAACGATCATTCCCAAATTGTAGTTCCAGCTCCAATACTCACATGCTGCAGCAGGGCAATTCAATTAACCTTCCCCTGTATTTGCTTACCTTCCTGTGTAACGGGGATAGTATCTGCAGAAAAGGGCTCTATAAAGCTTAATCTTTATAAAGCTCCCAAGATGAAATGGAAATGTGCTATACAAAATAAAATGTGCACAAATAAAAAGTGCATAAATAAGCTACCATATACTAGAGTTAGTTGGAAAAAAACTACAATTGAACAATTATTCACCAGAGAATGCTGTTTTATTTAAATCAAAATGCTTCAAAAAATCACATTCGCTGTGCTGGCATTTAATTTCTAAAGGGTTTTTTTTTTTTTTTNTAATCTTTATAAAGCTCCCAAGATGAAATGGAAATGTGCTATACAAAATAAAATGTGCACAAATAAAAAGTGCATAAATAAGCTACCATATACTAGAGTTAGTTGGAAAAAAACTACAATTGAACAATTATTCACCAGAGAATGCTGTTTTATTTAAATCAAAATGCTTCAAAAAATCACATTCGCTGTGCTGGCATTTAATTTCTAAAGGGTTTTTTAGTGTTTGTGGGGGGTTCATTTGTAATTGGATTGAAAAAACATTTTAAGAAGTGCTCCATAAGGTGGCATTTATTTTCAATATTTTTTTTTCCAAAATGCTGATATGCATTGCATACTTTGAAAATGTTAAGTCAAAAGCTTTTAACTTCATTTTAAAACTCAATTATTTTATTGTCCTGCAAATTGACTTTTGAGTAAAGTTGTTTATAATCTGAATATATGAAAAACTTAATCTTCACTTCCAGTGTTAACAACAAAATAATTTTCAATTACATGCTCCTGCTTTGTTATGACTCTTGTAAAGGCAGTCTGTAACCTTACATCTAATTAAAGCTATTCTTATAGGTTTTAAAATAACTCCAAATTGTTTATATTTAAGAGACAATTCATTAAATATAATGCATTGATTAATCCAAAAAACTTTATGCTAAATTGAGCCCTATTGCCCAGGTTAGAGGGTGTTTTTCTGTTTTCCATTCTTTCTAAAAATGCTATGTAAACTAAATTCACACTAAATACTGTTTTTTGTGTCTCTGTAGAACTTATTTTCATAAGTATTCACTGAAAATACAAATAAGCCCTTGGAAGAATAGAACTGCTATATAGTATGTTCTATTGATTTTTTTTTTTCCTCAGTTAACTTTATCTACGGTTACAAAGTAAACTGGGGGCAAGGAGGAGAGACAGTGCAGGCCTGAGAAGTCCTTAACAAGTTGTACACAGCGATTACCTCAGACTTCTGCAACCCATCATGACTTTTTTTTTTTTTTAACTGAATTAAGCACAATTGTCTCACCCCAAAGCACACTTATAAAAGCGTCACGATATACTGCTTTGCATCAGAGCTCCTCCGCAGGGGATACCCAATTTAAACTACGTGCTTAAAAACAATCTTTTTTTCCCCATGGTGTAGGGTAGGTCTTTATGGTTGATCCTGTGAGGTTGTTAGGCCCAGATCAACACGTGGACTGGATGAAATTCAGATACGTAGGTTGAAAAGAGCAGCCTTCAAATATCCAGCCTAGACCCCTGAGCCCCTGTGAGCTTTAGTTTTTCACAAACTGCCTTAAGTACGTGAACTGATTCTGTATATGCCTGAGTTGTCCAGCAATGTAAAAACAGGAACAGTCTGGTGTCTTAACTCCGCGCAGATCTTCAAACTGTGCACCAAGCCAAGCATTCCCACTACCCTGTGAGCACTTGCATATAATTAAAAAAAAAAAAGTGGGCTTCATACCCTATCAGCTGCCTCTCAGGCATAGCTCACTGGCTAGAAGTACTTGGCACTACATTAGGGTCCCTCAAGCAACGATGGGTACCAAGGTCTCCCCTTCTCTCACACATAAGTACTCCGGGGTTCAATCAAGTGATTGCCTATTCCTGATTTACCCAAGTCTTACTCTCAACATTTCAACAGCTGCTACCTTTAATGGAAAGGTTTCCATTTTTTGCTGTTTTCTATCTTTTAGCTACAAAGTTTGAAGAACACAACAAGCTCAATTGTTACGTCTAAGATCACACAGAAAACTACCCACCTACTTCCAACTATCCAACCATTGCTTGCAAAAAAGTTTAAACTTAACACAAGTTTCCTTGAAAGCATAAGCCATCCAAGCTATTTAAATCAAGCAGACAAAGCTTTATTTTTTAATTAATCACGATCTGTGACAGAGGAAATCAACATGCTCTACACAGCAGAAACACTGTGTGACAGAGTTGAAAAAAATATTATTTGCAGTCAGACATGGCTGGTCAGTGATTCCTAGAGACCTCCAACACAAATTTGCCTTCTTGGGGCTTCCTCAGCTGCTGCATGTCAGTCAACTCAGTCATCAACCCGGTTCACACCTTCAGCTGCTTGCAAATTCAAGGAAAAATGCAGCTCAGCTGAACTGTGGTAACTCATTAAGCCACAGTACTCGGACCAAGTGTTTGGGTCCTGCAAAGAAAGTATAGCAAAACCTGGCTTATAAACAGCAAGTTATTTGTTTAATCAATGTTATCTTGTTGTCTGCTCAACTAGATCAGAAGATCAAAAAGAAAAAGTTCCTCACTCTGGTCATGAAGTATTACTGGCTAGAAGGCTTTAGGGAGATGTAATCACCACTAGTAATGAACTAAGCCATATCCTTCAAGCTATTTTTAAATCAATACTCAGATGTTACTTTCAGGGCTATTTTCTAATGTGCATCAAAATACTCTCCTTTTTCCACAACATCCAAATAGACCTTACTACCCTATTCCCAGATAAGCAGCTTGGATCCCTCTACCAATCACCAACAGCTGAACATCAGGCTTCTCTACTAAAGATTACCAGACACACAGAAACACACAATCAATGGTCTTTTTCTTAAGCACCTACCTGATTTTGTGATCCTCTGGAAAGCAGAACAGGCACACACACATACAGAAGCCAGGAACCTCCCCAGAAGCCCTAATAGTTACCATGCACAAATACAGGTCAAAACATTATTTAACTTTTCCTATGCTGTTTGCCTGCTGCAGTCATTATGAGACCTTCTGGCTATTGCTTTTGTTTGGTCTTTTACAGAAAACAGTAAGTGAATCCTTGCCTCACACTCTATATAAGCTATGGTGAAATTTCAGCAGAACAGCAGTAAAGAAAAAAAAAACCTGATACCTTACTCTTCTGTTGACTTCTGACCATGATTTTTGGTACATATCCAACACAGCCAATATCTGATATGCTATGCTGGTAGAGGCAGAAGAAACTTGTAGTTTGACCCTTGCCCTTTTCCCAGATAACACAAATGCAAACTTGTGAACATCTGCCAATGTGGAAAAGGGCTCTCCAGGAGGAAAAAAAAGTAATTTGACATAACTGGTGCTTCTGTGCTTCACACCAATGGAGGTGTACACCAACATTTACTAAATAATTTATAAACACACATCATTTATGATTCTGCAGCTGTATTCCTAGCTCAGTGCCTTATATCCAGAAGTCTCAGTCCTTTTAGCAAGTGGTGACAGAGAGCAACAGCAAGATGGACCCCTCGGATGCACCTGCAATGCAGGTGGCAAACCAATGCACAAACCAATGGAAAGACTGACCTCAGGAAAGAAGGAAAAGGTCCTCATGTGCTTCTGAACCTAGGGAGGACCCAGCCTCCAGGCAGCCTTGCTGCAGCAGCACAGCAGGGACCAACTCTAGAAGACCTCATAAAAGTGACTTTACGTGCATCTCCTCCGGATCAGAATGCCATCCTAAAGCATTCACATTTACCTCTTCGGTGAAACTGAAGATATTTACTAAGATATTTACTACTTTTTCTGCTTGCTTGCGTTTTCATCCCTCCAGTCTCTTCTTAAAGTCTGACTGCTGGCTTTTGAAATGGTCCTTTTTCACCATGACATCACATCATTTGTAGCTATGAAGGTTTAACTGATGTGATCTTCAGTCACGGTACATGTTGTTTTATTTTTCTCTGTGGTGCTAACTGGAATCTGCAATACCCTTGGCTGTTTTTGTTCTGCTTTATTATGTTCATTTATTTACTTTTATATAAAACATCCTTAGTTATGGAATGAGACATGATGGAAAAGATTTTGGTACTATACCATCTAACTTTTACTTACGCTCACATACAATTAGATTTTACCTCCAACTGCTTCACTTTCGGCTACTTAACAATTCATGTTTCATTGTCAAATACATAAGCAACACCCATGTTCCATCAAGTTCAAGGAAATTATTTCAACTAGGGGATGTAGTAGTTTATTAAACAAATCACTTCATTTTGCAGGATATGTATACTGTTTCTTTTTTTAGGTACATTATGTTCTTTCTGCTGAGTTTTGTACGGAGCAAAACCATTCCGCAAATCCAGTATCTGTCCAAAGAGAAAACACTGCTTATGCCAGTGCACATGCCTCTCTGCCCCATGCTTCACACTGCTCCTTTCAAGCAAACTGTTTGCATTTTGGAGATTCCTCTGAAGCCTTTTTCCTTTGCCTTGCTTTTGCTTATTTCTTTGGGTTAGAGATTATGCATGTTTTGGACTGAAAGTTAGATAATCCCATTATGTCACAAATGTATTATGGTTGTCGGAAATCCAGAATATTCTTACTGCATTTATTTTTTTCCTAAATGAAAATGAGGCTTTCCTTTTTCAGGCTGTCAGACACCATCATATTCAGGCATTGCTACAGAGGTTGTACTCATGTTTTGCAATCCTACTTTTCATCATTCTCAAATCTGCAAATAAAATCAAGCAGCTCTTTGAGCTTTTATATAAAGCTAATAGCACAAATATTTAGTTTTGAGTGCTATATTACTCATATTTCTGTACTTAACTGATATCTGATTTGTTGTTCTTTCCTTAATTGCATGCTAGCAAACCATATTGGCTCAGCAACATACAAATAGGTACCTTCCTGCAGATCTTCCCTTTCAGTAATTCTACTTGTCTTTATGCAGCAACATATGCTGGAAAGCACTAAGTGATCAACGAGTAGAACTAAAGCTTCAAAATGCTTTTTTTTTTTCCTTCTCCATTTTTTAACTAACATCCAGCAGCCTTCTATTGCTATGAAACATTTAATATAGCAAATAGCATAATGAGAAGGGAGACATGCTCACAAAGTCCTAATAAAAAAAATGCATAATGCACAGACACAAGAGCACTACACACGCTATTACAGTTTTCATAATAAATGCCCATCCCACACTACTCCTTTCACATGGTGGATCAGGAGGATATGAACACACGACCTTTTAGGTCTCTCTCTGCCGCCTGTGGTCATGGAGAAGCTGCAAGTGGAACAGGCAATGCAGCTGCACCATGTACTCCTGAAGGCATTCACAGCTAATACAGGATTTTTTACTTACTTATTTTAAGACCTACTTTCTGCCCACACTTTTCTGTTCCGCTTGTCGTAATATCATTTGTATTGTCACAGGGCAGTAGCAGATCCAGTACTGTGGTTCATGAGTTACTTACCCATCTCTGAAGCAAAACTGTGCCCTACTAGGGAAGTCAGAAGTTAACAGATACCACTGAACATGTATTTGGCACATAAGTGTTTTGAGGTCAAAGTATAATAAATGGCTGAGATTTGAACCCTGTTTCAAACACTCATTACAATGACTGAGTATAGCATCAGTTGAATATATACAAAATGGTAGTTATATCAACATTAAAAATGAGACCAGATGCTTGGGTCAGAAGGGACTGTGAACTGCCCAGAGCGACCAACCTCAGTTTGCAGAAGAGAGACGAGCACCCAGTCTCCTGGTTCCCAGCCCATTTGCTAAAAGCTCTTATGGGATGGGGGAAGGAGCAAACAGCCTTTTTTTTTTTTTTTTTTTTTTAAATGAAGGTATATCACAGTAGATAAGTGACATTTAGCATGACAACCAGGCCAAAAAATAATTTGTTCCTTTTCTTAAACTGACTACAGAATAAGTGAGAAAGCGATGGCAGGGATGGCCTACTGCAGATATGTAATAAAATAAAGGGGGGGGGGAGGCAGATCTTAATAGGTCAGTGGCACTGCTGCAACTGCTAAAGACTTTGACACCACAAATATTTAAGCTTCCAAAGACAGTCAAGGACAGATCAACTGCATTTTAAGAGGTTCACAGGAGAAGCAAACATTTGGGAACATCATGGAGGTCAAAGCACTTTCACAGAACTCAAGTGAAAACTTCTAGTTTGAGGGTTGGTTTTGCTAGGAGCAATGCAAACTGCTTGAGAGAAAGTTTTGAGATTTTGATGTTCTGCCTTAACACCATCCAAAACTGTGGTATTGCAAGAATCTTCTTGCACAGTGAAATGTTGAGAACTTTAAGGAGTTCACACTGCAGACAATCAGAAAAAGCACGCAAGACCGAAGGCAGTGATCAGCAGAAAGAGATTTAACTGTTAAACAGAAAATAACGCAGAAATAAACTCTTTGTCCACACACATGTACTGACCTTAGGAAATGCACTGTATGCCAGGTAGAAGAGAAAAAAAATTGATTTTACTGTGTATTGGAAGCTCTGTTTTCTGGACTTTAAAAAAAAGCAGAAATTAATAGCATGGTGATAGAACAAATTGTGGGGTGCACAGTGGCATGCAAGCCATACCTTCCCTTCATCTTTCTCCCCTTCCACAGGGAAGAAGAACATAAAAAGAAGAGTACTAACAATATAGCACTGTTATTAGTCCTGAAAGATAACAGCCTCAAACTTCTTTCTTGTAACGTAATAGGATTTTTATTGTAGTAACATATTCAAAACAGCTATTGAATTAATGTTACCAGAAATCATTCTTGATTCATTACATTAAAGAGAAATTACCTAACGATATACTGGAGGCAAAGTTGACTGAGAACGTGGCATTTTGACGTTTTCTTTTCAGCTGTCCAGAGGCCACCCATCTATACACAGATGCTGAATGCGAACCAACGAAGGCAAACTGAGACGGTTTCCTTCTTAAAAAACTATCTCCTCCATCAGACAAATGGTACACAGCAACGACCATTCGCTGCTGCTCATGGTTGAATGAGGAGTTCCCAGCTCCACCTGTACACATGCACTGGGTGAAAGGCATCACTTCTGGATGCAGATCAAGATAGATCTCCCTCTGCTCTGCTGTTCCCATTTAGGTTGTTAGGATGAGGAGAAGGGGCAGCAGTGTTTTGGTTTGGGAAGTTTAACTGAAATTGAAAAACACACTACTATTAACTAACACTATTGAAAGATTCTTTAGACAAGTAGTATACTACTAGGGTAGTATCAGAAACACCTGAAACATCAAGTTTTTTTTAATCAAATAATTTTTAAAAATATTTTTATGGTCTTAAAACACAGAGGATCTTTCTTGAATGCAACTTCTTTAAGTGAATACAAATTATTTAAGCCCTACATATTTTCAGTCCTTACTTAGGCACTAACATACAAATTAATCAGTTACTTAGAAGAAAGCTTTAAATTAAACATCTCTCAATTATTAGTGCATCATGAAAGAATGATTCCCAGTTCTCCAGAACAAGTAGCACACAGCAGCCAACATACCATCTTCAATTTTTCTTTGAACCATTGCAAGAATGGTTTAGAGCAGCCTCTTGAATAGGTCGTCTTCCTTTACATTATGATTTGCTGAGGAAACAAATGTTACAGAGAGAGATTCCAGCTACAGAATTTGTTAAGGCAGAAGGAAAAGGGCATATAGATTTGGGAGGATGCATTTTATTAGTTTTAAATTTCCCCAATGTAAATAGCACTTTCCAGATTTTTGTTCAAGTAATTGAAATTAGAGCTTCAGCACTAAACCAAAATACACGACAAAGTCACTGTGAGAACTTCATTTCCATCAGAAGACAGTACTTTAGGAGAAATATTCTGAGTAATTCCCTCCACTGAGAGGTACGCAAAGGCTTAGAAAAATACTCAATACCAGTAATATCACCTTTTAGAAACATTTCAATATGTAGACTATGCAGAGAAAAAAAATGCAAAATTTACCCCTTTCTGGAAAAAAAAAAATTCAGGAGGATCTTTAGTATTGTCAGATACAAAGCCAAGGCAAAGCAAAATGTAGAATTAAAGTGAGCCTAAGTTTTCCAGAAGAGGGTATATTTTTTTCCTTTTATTTTGTGATAATAGTAGCAATTGGTCAATAACTCAATTGTATGTCTTGAGGACATAATCAGAAAGCAAGTGGTCTGTGATCAGACACAAATACCGGAGATACTTAAAGAATGTGTCCAATAGTTACCACTGTAATGCAGCTGAACTATATTTTAACCAAAACTACCTTGTTAGTAAGGCCATCAGATACTTCCCATGTAGACAAATTAATAGTCAATTTAACTGTAAAAAGCCAAGGATGTTCCTTTGAGGTACAAGATGATTCATCAGACTTGAGGCCAGAAGATACATCTTTACACAAAGATTTTTTTTTCCTTATCTCCTGTACATTGCAAATCATCTTATTTCAACCATTTATCCCACTGTATTTAATTCGTGTGACACCTAGTGTTGTCTAGTGATAGCTTGCTGGAGCAGACCTTTCAGCAGGGCACGGAGGCTTAATGAGGAGTTTTTGGGGCTGGAGAACATGAACCTCCACTGATTGTGGTGACCCGTCTTTGTTGATGCCAAAATCTGAACCTTGCTCTCAGTCATCCAGCATTTGTCTGTAGTGACAGAGCGGAATATGCTTTAATTCTTGTTTTTCTGTCCTTTTAATGCTTCTGCACTACGATTGTGTTAACTTCCAGTCTTCTATTTGGTCAGCAAACTGAGCTCTGATGTTTTTTGTTCAGAGGCATTTCCCTTAAGTCATGGTTAAGGTGTTCTTTCCAGTCCGTTCCTCCTCCTCCAGCCCTTCTTTCAATACGAATACCAAACGGGTATTCTGTTTAGCGTCAGCCTAAAACCAGGTTTTGTAATATATTGAACTACGGGAATATCACTATCATTTTCTTCCACAGCACCACCTAAGGGACTCGGACTTCGTCACTGTCCCTTTCAAAGTCCACACATTTCAGGTTGTGATCTCCAGTCCCATGACCAGGGTCTGCCATCCTCAATTTCAGAAATCGGCTGCTTCAATTGTGTAACTCCTTTGGATCACTGTCATAGTTATTTATAGTTTTGATAAAATGTGTAGACAGCATAATTGTCAATGATTTCACCTTTATTTCTAGACCATTAACAAAAATTATTTCCAGCTCTGAAGAGATGGACAGGCTTCTTTTTGAACAGCTACTGTTGAGAAGGCAGCCTGTTCTTAATTCATTTAGGATATACTTTATTGATAACGTAATTAGTGTAATGAAGTGATGAGCACATTCCCAACTTCCATTCCTTGCTTCCGGGACTGCTTACGTATTTCATAACAGCAGTCACTAGAAATAACGCATCACCTGTCCTGGCAGCAAGGAGATGCTGCTCTCTCCTTTGGCACCGAGGGCTGATGGACTGCAAAAGTCATGCCGCTTCTGCTGCCTCCCAGATGGTACAGGTAAGGCACCTCCCAGGACAGGAGCAATTCTGAACACGTCAGGCTGTTACAGAAGACGGATCTTGCATCTTACCTCCTCATGAGGCTGACTAGTCCCCAGGCTCCTCGCACTGCTTCTCCTTGTGTGCCGTCCTTCCCCTGCCCTGCTGCATAGCCTGGGCTGACTGCCCAGTGCCTGCCTCAGCCACCTCTTTCTGTGCCCGCACCAGAGCAGCCAGACACCTCAGGGGTGCTGGGCCACCTGCAGCTGGGAAAGCCTGAGACGAGGCGAGGGGAAGAACGCCCTCCTTCTAGTGATGGAGAACAGCCAACAAGCACAAAGCTGCCTGATGCTTTTATTTTCCCTCCAGTCCATACTTGGTCACTGCAGATAGCATGTCTTCACCCCTCTCTTCTCAACCCACTTAGCACTTGTTGGTATCCAGCCTTCCACAGGCTGTTTCACTTTTCCATTTACAGTGGTGGAAATATTAGCATCAAGTATATTTTTAGGCTCCATCACTTAAGCAAGGTTGGAAAAAAAAATCTTCACTTTTGATAAATAGGCAGTTTTTGGAAAATGGCAGAGATTTTACTTTGGGTCAGCTTTAATTTCTGAACAAGCTGGGACGCAACACATGCTAACAACCGCCATGCACTAGAGATAAAATCTAGTAAAGGTGGCAGAGCAGCAACTCTCATCACATACCACAATTATTCAGGCAGATGTTAAAGTGTCAATCTCAACTAAACTGACCTTGCTTATTTCAATTCTTCTGAGTAAGAATGCCTATTTCTTTCTCTACAAAATTTCAGAAAAAAAGTTTCATTTATCCAAAGTAGTATTTGAGACTAAGAAAGTTGACTAGACTTATGTTAGACTCTAAACAAAACTGGAAGCACTCAACAAGTAAAAACCACAAATATCTCCTTTCCTTTCTATCCAATACATGAAAAAGCTCCTCAATATATTTTTAAAGGTCATTCATAAGTCAGAAGTCTTTTGAAGCGATACTTTCAAACACACTAAATTTCAACATAATTTAAAATAAACTAAGTAAGCCTATTATCTTCAGACACAAGCACATTTGGAGATAGTTCTGGACATCAACCACAGTCTCAGTTAGTTGAAAGCTGAGATTCTAATCAGTATTTTCAAGCTATCCCATGAATATATGAAATCAGCATAACAATTTATTATTTCACAAGAAATTAATCCAATTAGCTAAAAGCATGAATTTCTTTTTAAAAATTTCTGATTTTTCCCCCAAGATATATATGAAATACCTGTCCTTTCAACTTATTCCATTCTATTTCTCACCACTTATCATCCCAGAATGCTTTGGGTTGGAAAGGATCTTAAAGATCATCTAGTTCCAAGCCCCTGCCATGGGCAGGGACACCTTCCACTAGGTCAGCCCCATCCAACCCGGCCTTGAGCACCTCCAGGGATAGGGCATTCCCATTCTCTGGGCAACCTGTACCAGTGCCTCACCACCCTTTGAGTAAAGAATTTCCTCATAACATCTAATTTAAATCTCCCCTTTTTTAGTTTAAAACTATTCCTGCTTGTCCTGTCACTATCTGCCCACGTAAAAAGTCGCTCTCCATCTTTATTATTATTATAAGCCCCCTACAAGTACTTAAAGGCCACAATGAGGTCTCCCCGGAACATCCTCTTCTCCACGCTGAACATCCCCAGCTCTCTCAGCCTTTCTTTGTAGGAGAGGTGCTCCAGCTCTCTGATCATCCTCGTGGCCCTCCTCTGGACCCACTCTAACAAGTCCACATCTTCCTTATGCTGGGGGCCCCAAACGCCAATTCATCTTTTCTATTGTATTAATGGGTACGTATATTTTTAAAGAAATAAGCAGTTCTGAAACTGATCAGCTTTTCAAGGGGGAAAAAAAAAAAACACGTTAAAAATGAAGAGCAAGGTACAGTAAGAATTTATTTTAAGATACATGAGTGTGCATGTGAGAAGATTAACCATATGGTAAAGGAACATTTGTTTATGCTTTTAATAGAATAAACAAAATTAGTCTGTCATAGCCAAGGAGGAAAGACAATAGTACTCACATCAAGTAAAAGTATCTTCTAGCAAAACAGCTACCAACATAACTATACATTAACAAAATAAAAGATGTGTATGGGTGACAGATGTTGAGGAAGGATCTCATGATCTTTTCCAACGTGTATTAACAAATGATACCACCTAACTGAATCAAGTTTTATCTGGTCTTAAGAAAAAGAGACTGGCACACAGAAATTGAATGGAAATATCTCCCTGACTTTACAATATCTCATCTGTGAACTGCTTTTTAGAAATAACATTTTTATTTATTTTTAAGATACATGAAAGCTTGAATGCTTTACAACAGGCTCTCACAGCATACCAGAGCATTTAATAAATTCATATATTGATGAAGCATAACCATGCAAAACACTGTACAGTAAGAATAAGCAGCATACTTCACATTATGCAAAAAGGTGTGACAAATTCTCAGGATCTCACGGACATAAGCTCTGGAAGGGCATCAAGAAAACACAGTTTACCTTAGGTAGGTATCTTGATTGGAAGAGCACCGAGCAGTGTACACGCAATGGTGTCTCTATGGGAATCACCAGCCATGGGCATCAGTACTGCATCATGAGCTTGCTGGTGGCAACCAGTACACAAGTGGAAGCTTTGATTTAGGCTTTTAAGAACAGCTCTGTGTTCATTTGTAACCAGATATCTGATGTTGTTCTTAGGAATGAGCCTTAACCTTGAGCTAGCAGCAGACAACTGTATCATTTCTGTAGTTTAACTAAATACTGTATGCATCATTTTCTATCCTAAACTGTCATATCGCATAGGAAATATAAAAATCTACACCTATGTGTGCCTTCAGATGTAAGTGAGGTGATCCTGGTAGTCTTTAAAGGTTCACCTGCAGTAGAAAGCCTTATGCTTCAGCCATACCCTGTCTGCTTACAGCAATAGCATTCCTCCTACCTGCCGCCATTTTACCTCCCCAACATACGTGGATAGGACTGGACTGGCATAAACGTGCTTATAGTACAATTTAGCCCAGTTCAGAAACCAGAACAGGCTACGAAAATGTAAAACTACCTCTACACGTCATGTTTCATTGAGAAACGTTATTGCAATGAGAATAGTATCAAGAATTTCTCAGGCATGTATCAGAATGAATTACTCAAATATAACATTTGTCAGTATTAGGTGAGAGATTATGTACAGTAAGTATACTTCTCAGATTTCATGGTGCTTCATACTAGCTCCCCCTCAAAATGGTTTATAATAATAAAAATAAATATCATTTAAACCAGATATGCAAGACAACAGAATCATTCTGCTGTTCATAAAAAATAATTTTAGTCAAAAAGCCTCTAGCTGACCAGTACAGCTTTTCACTTTTGCAAATGGTAATTAAAATAAAACTTGAAGAAACAAGAGAATTAAAGAGAAAAGGACCAAGCCACAGAAAATTTGAACTATGTTTAAGTTAGTTTATACTATGTCTAGTATGTATGTTTAAGAAGAAATTTCATCCCAATACGAAACATTTAATGGAACCCTGTTTCTGTAGAGGTGAAGTCATTAACTACTGTTTGCTCTTGTAGAAGAGGAATTAAGCACATATTTTGCTCTAGCATGCTGCTGGGAAAGGACCGGGCACAACACTTGAATCAATTCCAGTTTCATTCATCTCAGTTTAGCACCTAATGATCAAAAGGATGTTCAACTTATTTCTCACAGATCTACACTGGCACCCCAGAAGAGGCTATTCAGTATCTAAAGTGACAAACTGGGATCATTATGAGCTTCATATGATTGTTTTACAACTCTCCTACTACTGATTAATATCTCTAGCAGGCTGTTATCTTGATGGCAGAGCAGCATACCAAACTTGACATGATATTGCTGGCACCTTATCTTCAATCAAAGGCAAATCAAAAGTAGGAGTTGATAAGAGGCATACTGGTACTTAAAATTTATACAGTGACAGCTGGTAAGAAGCCAACATCCTGCAAAATTTTGAAAATATAAACAAAAGGATACATTTATATCATAAAAGAACCTAAAGAGAGATTTGGGTGAAGCCACAGTTTTTCTAGACTCTAGATGTACAAACCAGCAGGTGAAGGAAAGATGAGGTTAAAAAAAAAAACCACACACAGTAGGAAGTTACAGATTTTAGTAAAACACTTTTCTCATTACTTGGTTGCCACCACAGAAGCCAGCAGATGCTTTGAATGAAAGAGCGAGGGTTTCCAGCTCCTCACTCTTCTCAGACCAGCATTCATCCCATCCTGTTACATCACTGAAATGCTAACAGTGTTTTGCAATCATGCTCGTGTCCAAAAGAAGCAATGAAGATATAGTAAAGTCTTACAAAAGCAGTTTATAACCCCAAAATTGAACTTCAACTTGAAAGCTGTTTCAGTTTACATTTCAACTCTTTGTTTCACCTATGAAAGTTTCCACTTCTTGCTTAAAATAGCAAAGACGGAACATTCTTGTTTACTTCCACACAAGAACAAAACTCCCTGAGATATCAAGCAATGAAGAATATAGGGACATGAGAGTGGAACAGCTGTATGTTCAAATTATTCAAGTACTTATGTATAAAATATGTATAACTGGGAGAGTTTGTTGTTCTTATGGGTAGAAAGTAATTACTGACAAATTAATAACTGTCACTTTCATATTCTTGCGCAGCCTGGTGGAAGCTTTATATAAAAAGAATAAGAAAATGATCTAAGAAATGCAGCTCCTGTACCTATATTAACCTGCAAGTATGCATATATGCCCAGACAACCTAGCCTTGACTCATTCCATCATTTTACACGTAATTATGTAGGACTCACAGTGAAGAGAGCTCTTTTCCTCCTACTCCCACTTGCTTATCACTGCATGAAAGCTATCATCTGGTCCCATGAGCAAAAAAAACTCACGTAACTGTACGTGAAGGAAGATGAGAGGAATTGTGAGCTTCTGAAGACATACCACATCTATGCACATATAATTAAAACTGAAGGAGAATCTGTCACCGTTTATAGAAGTTCCTGCCAGGCTCCTGCAATCCTGGAGCAAGAAGTAGGGGTTGCAGAACTGTGCTTGCATACACACACATTTATTGCCTTATTCATTACTCTGGAAAGAAGGTGTTAGTAAACAAACAGTTCCCAAGAAAATAACCTTTACTAAGACTACATGCAAAGGGTTTTGTTTTAAATGTTTTTTGCTGTGATTTCATCAAATAATTTAATTTGCTTTATGTCTTAAAGTGACTCGACTTTTAATCCTCTTGCATGGTTTCTTGTATAAACACACAAGAAACCCTGAAGTATTAATCTTTTGTCTTTTAAATAAAACTGTGAAGCCAACAGATTTTTTTTTTTGGTTCAACCTGAATTGCTATGGTCTAAGTTTGTTTTTTTTTTTTCCTCCTGGCAAAACACAGACCAGATGATCTTCTGTCAGACAAACCTGTTGTACTCAACTTACCACAAAAAGGCATGAAACAAAGACTTAAATTTGAAAGAAAAGCCCATGCTCAGGGCTTACAGTGGTCACTCAGGCTGAATGGTATCCTCCAAGGTGGGGGGAATTGAACCTGTGGGGTCAATTCTGACTTCCCAAGAACACGCTTAAGTTTCAGACTACAGCGCTCTCCCTGACAGGGCTTTTTCGAAAGGCTCTGAATGATGAACAGGAAGATGGTACACAGAGATGGTCAGTTACAGCTGTGCCCCTTCCCTTGCAGCACAGACAACCCAGCTTCTCCTGAGGCAGCTCCAGGATTGCTGTGTTTTATAGCTAGACATCTCCAGGCACAGCAGCTCACCTGAAAACACTACGACACAAAGCCTGACACTTGGAGAGATGCTCAGTGGTCAGCATGGTGACATCGGGGTCGTGGCTACAGCACAGCCAGTTCACAAACAGCTCTTCCCTGTCCATGAGACATAGCTTCTCTTGAAGCTATACCGTGTTATATGAAACATATGGAGAAAGAAAACATCTGAATTGCTAATAGGACAGAAAGAGGGATGCTTGCTAAGGAAGAAAGGGATGTGATGGCAAGTTCTTGCTCTTGCACGTTTGAGGCAGTCTCCAGGGAAATGCAGAACACCATGTTCAAAACTCCTTAGAACAAAGCATGTGAACTGTATGGTAAATGATCGATCTATCCTAAGCTAATGATTTCCCCCTTATCCAGTAATGTTCCTACTGCAGAGATGCAAGTTTTGCAGATATATAGGCACTAAGCAGGGCTGCTTCTAAGCACTCCTGGTCCCACATCATCTCCTAAGAACACCTTTCTCATGCATGCACTTTTAGCCTGATCAATTCATCTCTTGACCTGCAAATGCAACCTTCTGCCCAGCCTTTGTGCTAAAGAGTTAGTCTGCCCAATCCAAACAAATTGTGTCCCTTGACTTGCTGAGAAAGCAGAA
The DNA here is from genome assembly GCA_013399475.1 of Chauna torquata. NCBI lineage: Eukaryota > Metazoa > Chordata > Aves > Anseriformes > Anhimidae > Chauna > Chauna torquata. The sequence goes on from VXAL01000105.1 coordinate 420,597, forward strand.
CAGCTCTTCAATTACCTTTTGTTTCCTTTTCAGTATTCAACCTGCCTGCTTTTTGCTGTTAAAAGTAATCTCACAGCAGAAACACTTCCATTTACCCCAAAAGGGGATTAGGACTTCTTGGAAACATTTTTAAAATAAACAGTTTCCTTACCCTGTTTAAACAATGATTGTTTAAGCCAAAGGAGTCAAAACGACTCAGAGGAGTTGTACTTGTCATTGTACAATATTCAGCATGATCTACAACGTGACCAGGCAGCAATGACCTGTATTAATCATGGGCCAAAGTATAATTAAGGCATAATTAATGGACTGTGATGGTCTGGCAACTCCTGTCCACGTTCTCACTCTTTCTGCTGGCTTGCCAGACTGCTGCGCTTCTGGTGGAGAAGTGGTCTGCAACTGAGGCCCAGCACAGGAATCCCTTCTGCAAAGAGCAGACTATGAAGTGGGAGGCGGGGGGACAACAACTATTTGTGTGAGCATATGGAGGAATTCTTTCCACCCTGATTACGGCAATAGCTATCAGGCAGGAGAGCACTGGCAATCTACCTAAGTCAAAACTGCCCTGTCACTGTGATCAGCAGGAGCCAGAAAACTCCCCACTGAGGCAGTATCCCTGACTGTAAGGGAGAAAACATTTCACTTTTGATCTGCTAGGTAGTTTAAATACCACATCTTTGTATAAAGAAAACCAATAATCTTCCAATATCAACCCTAATTCTGCCTTTCTTCCCCTGTACAAGAGCTCCCAAATACCTTAGTACACACTCATCCATCCTAACTCACTTTTCCCCAATATACATGATTCTCTTCTCTCCTGTGACACATTTGTCACACTAACTGCAGATCACATTAATGGTAAAACACCTGCTATATTGACATATAGCAGCACTGACTTAAATTTGTCATTAAGCTTTTTTTTTTTTTTCCAGCAACCTAGCTTGGGGAAACCTTTGACTTGTATAGCATTACAGTTGAGTGAAAAATGTACTACAACCTCAGAAATAACAAACAGCTTCAAGAAAAAAGCTTTAACAGATGGCTGGGAAACTGGAAACCGACTTCTAAACTACTTCCTCTAGCTGAACACCCGGAAAAATCATCATCACTTGACCTGCCTCATGGTTGATGTCCCATGGAATTAATTGCTACAGAATAAAGTCAACTCTTTAGGTAGGGAAAAAAAACAAACAATTTTGTTGTTGTTGTTGTTCAAAAAGATTAGCAGCACCCTTTTTCAGAGGGCAAAAATGAAACCCTTTGCATAAATTGTTCATTAGTAAACAGCAGTTTACAAGCTTGTAAGCGTATTGAGATATAGCTGTGTCCTACCACAATGGAATCACATTAAAATTATATAATGAAAACTGCCAGGAGCCAAATTTTGATATTTATCCCTCATTGAGAGGTGCCTGTGTGACTGCTTATATGCGTCTGGGACAGGAATAGATGCTTGTGAACTATTTCAATGGTGTTTCCCATCATCTCATGTCTGCGATCGCCTCCTGGCTCCCACTCCCTCACTATCAGACAACTTTTACTTTCTCATGGAAACTGAAAACATCTATCCAGACTATCAAGGCTTAATCGTAATGCTGAAGCTTTAAAGCAGTGGCTTCAAATCCATGAAGCTTTAAAGCAGTGGCTTCAAATCCATGAACGACTGAAACAATCTTGCCCCATTTCCTCCCCATGACTAGAGTTATTGTAGCTTTGAACCCTCTTTGGGTGGCCAGTCCATCTCCATGGTCAGATTTGGTGACAAGAGCACTGGAACAGGCTGCCCAGAGAAGTTGTGGAGTCTCCTTCTCCGGAGATATTCAAAGCCTGCCTGGATGTGACCCTGTGCAACACTCTCTAGGCGACCCTGCTTGAGCAAAGGCATTGGACTAGATGATCTCTGGAGATCACTTCCAGCCTCAGCCATTCTGTGATTCTGTTCTACCTGTCCTCTTCTGCTGTCTCTGAATTTTAACTAAATAGAGAGGAATAATAGGAATAGTAAAAGGGGACTCTCATAACAATAACTTAATGAAATTTAGAGAGCATTGTGTCTATTTACTGCCTAAGCTAAAGAGTTAAGTTTCTTGAGGTGGAAATACTGATGTTGTGAACCGCCAAGGTCATGCCTGAGAAATCAGTCAAGTTCCCTTCGCTGTAACTAGTTGACTAATTAATTTTTACAGGCTTTGTAAGAAGAGTAAACATATTCCTCAGACCAGTTAGTTTTCTAAGGTTTTTCTCAGGTTTCTCTACTGAAGTCATTACACAATATGGCTGCTTTATAGCATAAGAAATCTTGTGCATTTAAGGCTCATTATTATTAAAACAATATGATTGGAACTACTGGATTGGCAGTCAAAACATGGGAATTCTCAACTTAATACTTATGCAAAGGAAAGTTATTGATTAAAATACAAAGAGAATAACCTGAATAAGCACTTTCTTTTCCAGTGTGAAAATTGCAATGATCAGCGGACACTTTTGGCAACTTTCCTCTCAGAAATAGAAAAAACTATTGAAAGTGTGCAGAAGTATAGGACACCATCAGTATGCTAAAGAAAATTAAAGCAGCTGGTACAGTATGTCTATATAGTCTGTCTACCTGCCTTTTTATATCCCCCGCCCCCCCATCTCCCTGTACCCCCCAAGATGCCTGAAGAAGGCTATGGCTATCTAAAATTCTGAGAGCTGTCAGAACACAAGCACACATACTACATGCTCTGTGCAAAACTGAGGATGACCTTAGAGGAGCTAAAAATTGACATAAGTAATGACAGCTAACAGGACTTGGTTAATTCATACCTACATTTCCTTACATTAAGCTCTTCGACATAAATGTTGGAATGCTTCCACAGCTGTTTGCACACAATATCTGCACTTGCATACAAAAGTAAAACTAGCTCTTCAGTCATACTGTGCACTTCCAGCCTGTATCTTCCTGTGACATTATAAACTCATCAATAACCTTCATATTTTAACATCTTTCTTCACCCAAATCAGAAATTTTAGTTAACTTTATATTACCATCAATTTAATTAAATTTTGACTAACTAGCACGTATTCAATGTCTGTTTTGTTATCTGTAGCCGACTCTGCAAAGCTTTAATATAAAGTTATTTGTCCATTTTCAAGCATCTTGAATTACCTTACAGACAGCTACTCATATATTTATATGATATCTCTGCAATATCCATGTTAGCAGCTTAACTAGACCTAATTTTCACTAAACCCAGATGGAAAGGATTCAGTAGCAAGGTAAAGCTTTGCTACCCAAATAGCAGAGCATAGCAATCTATTAACTTCACTGAAACACTAAGATTAAGCTAAAGGCTGCTTAACTGATAAGAGAAAGGTGCTCCTCTTTCTCTTCTGTATATTACTAAGCTTTCACTAAGCATTCTCCAAGTCTGAATTTTGCTGAAATGAGAAAATGCCAAGACATCACCAATCCATAATTAGTCCTACTGCTGTAGCAATATTATGACAAGGACCTTTCACTCTTGCAGGCTGATTCAGAAGATGACTCTTAATTTACATGCACAACACTACTGGGGTTTACACTTGAGAACTTCAGATCTGTTCTGTGTGTGACATTTCACTCAAGATTCCCCAATAATTCAGGTGTTTTTACACTTATGTTCTACTAACTCTCACATACACACAAAAAATTCCTAGCCGAGGCTGTGGATACAAACCTCTATTCTTATGATTTTGTGCTTAATTAGCTCTTTAAGATATTTGTTCCAGTTCCATGATTCTCACAACAAAAAGTCATTCATATACATATATACATACTTACATATGGGTGACTGTCCTGGAACCAAACTTGTAAATACACACAAACAAGAATATTTGGAAAAATCATAGAGCCAAACAGGAGAAGGAAAAAAAAAAAAGAGACTAGACGTTCAAAAAGGAAATAATCCTCAAATCAAGCACTTTGGCCTGCTTGTTACTCTGAACTAGGATCAGAGGAAGACTATTGCTTAAGCTTATCTTGACATGAAAATAGCTACACACATTATAGCTTTAATCTGATTTAAATTAATATAATTTAACTGCTGCAAATAAATTGAAATAAATATCCCAAACTATTTTACTTAAGTTGATTAAGACTTGCCTTGAAGTATGTTTTGTACACGTACACTCTCCACATCTCACTGGCCAAAAGGAGCCTGCCTGGCCACACGTTTCTAGAATTCACATTTCTGCTCCACTTTAACTAGGACAGCGTGATGTTTTTTTTTCTTTTGGGGGTGGTGGTGGTGGTGGGGGTGGTGTGTTTTTGAACCACTCCTACTGAAAAGCTCCAGAAAAAGTTAAAGAAAACATACAAGTAAAACTGAGCAGAAAAAAAAAACAACATTATACTTTTCATTGTCTAAGCTTGAAAAAGGAAGGCAAGTAAAATCCAGGCTGAACTGAAACCTCAATTTGTCCATATCCAAAGCAAAGAAACCTTCTTTAACTCAGTGGTGCAAGGTTTCACCACACATCTTTTGGGATATTTCCATCACAGTTTACAAAAAACAAACAGACTGAAACACAGCCAGATGGTATATACATACAACTTCAAATTTATGAACACTCCCTCTTAGTGTTTTACCTTTTGGGTGTAACCTGAATGAGCTAGCAAAGCACACTGAGAGCAGCTTTGTTGCATCTTAGTCACTGCTCTTAATCCTCAACAGCTGGGGACAGTTGGCATCAGGGTTGGGGGCACTATCATTTTCTAGTTTACAAGTTCAGGCCCACACGTAATTTACCACCTTTACCACTAGACTTCTGATTTCTTACAGAAATGTTTCTTTTTCTGACTTCTGTCAAAAAATGGTAACTGTCCTGCATTCCCTATACTGCAGATATTAACATGGAACCAGCCAATAATTAGGTGCAATACTTTACACAATTCATGCAGAAATCAAATTAATAGTTTAATATTGTAAGTTCAACCCAGTTGCCAATAAATCCACAAAAGCCTTCTGGTGAGTTTTTTGTTTTTTTGTTTGTTTGTTTGTTTTTTGTTGTTGTTGTTTTATTGGTGGTGGTGGCTTGGTTTTTTTGTTTGTTTTTTAACATCAAGATCAGGAGCAGCAGCATTACCAATCAAAAAACAATGAAAGTCTATCAAGTTATTTTTAACATTGTGAAATAAAAAAAAATGAAGAAGGAAAATAACTAAAAAAACACACCATGAATTTCAAACACGGTCAATAGAAGGTTCCAAATAATTCAAAGGAACAACCTTGAAATTCAGTTTCTCAGACTGTCCACAACATTAAGATTTGGAAACCTTATCTTTACGACATCACAACACCCGATTCCAACTACAACACAGAACACAGGATCAAAGTCATGCAAGTCACACAACCGCAACATGCTGCAACACAAGTGTTCTCATTATTCACCTGTTCTTGTCATATAAATCAATACACAATACAAATAAATTCTTACCCATCCTGTCATATAAACCATATCAAGGAAGTGGTACCACCTCATAAAAACTGAAGTATATATTTTTTTTATTTTTTAAAGGAACCTTTGTGCTCCATAACAGCCATAGTAACTACTAAGCAATTTAAGAGAAGTAGGAACAAAATTGTATGGCTGTTGTAAAATTATAGAATCATTTAGGTTGCANGCTATCCGGATCCCTCTGGAGATCCATCCTACCCTTGAGCAGATCAACACTCCCACCCAACTTGGTGTCATCTGCAAATTTACTGAGGGTATACTCTATCCCCTTGTCCACATCACTAATAAAGGTATTAAACAGAACTGGCCCCAATACTGAGCCCTGGGTGACACCACTAGTGACCGGCCTCCAACTGGATTTAACACCATGACTCTCTGTGCCCAGCCACCCAGCCAGTTTTTAACCCAGCAAATCGCGCACCCATGCAAGCCATGAGCAGCCAATTTCTCCAAGAGAATGTTGGAAACAGTGTCAAAAGCCTTACTGAAGTCTAGGTAGACAACATCCACAGCCTTTCCCTCAGGGGTCACCTTGTCACAGAAGAAGATCAGGTTAGTCAAGCAGGACCTGCCCTTCAAAAACCCATGCTGACCGATCACCTGGTTGTCCTGAGTATATTACTTCTATGAACAAACAAAAACTGACCAAAACAGCATATCAAGTGAAATGAGTTGATGAGATCTGACACAGAGAAAGATACTGGCCTCCCAGATGACTCATTGTACCATGGAAAGCTTCAAACTGATATAACAAGGATAAGACCTCTGCATGCTAATGTCTAATTTCTAGCAGCTTGCCATTGAGCTACATTAAAGAGTAATCAGTATGTTACAAATTTTTCACAAAGGTTTACAATTATTTTCCTCTTGGAAACAACATACCTGATCATTTTTATCTTTGAACCTCCGTTTTCTTAACCTGCAAACATAAGAAGTTAGAATTCTGTATGTATGCTAACATAGTGGGAAAGAAAATAGATGAAACGTGCTTTTCACATATTATTTTCTTTTAAATGAAGTTCAGTTGAGATATCTGGGGTTTTTTTTAGGCCTCAGCATCTACAGGTGTATCCTAGATCCTGATGGATCTCCCAGCTCTTGTCAGGCTCTTGTCAGCCTACAAAAGTCACATAACCCTTGTTCTTCCCTTTCAGGCATTTAAAAGTTGGATTTTACCATACCCATAATTCAAGAGCTGCTCCTGGCAGCTTACGTCAGCAGCAGATTTGCTCACAAGTGCCCTGAAAAGCTTCAGCATGTAATTCTTCTCAAAGGTTTTGCACTACACGTATCTATGTACTGAATCACATTTGTGGATGGCAGACTCAACATACGCTTTTTTAAATGAGTGGCTTTGAGTCCTACATTAACTGTTTCTTTCCTCTTAATTCAAGAAAGCGCTTACTACAAATCTATAAAACTAAATCCATGCTTGCTTAGCATTCCTAATGAGAAAGTTTTTCCAGAATCATGATTTTCGTTTTATAACCTAACATTGTTATTTCAGGAGAAGGCAGGGGAGCAAACACTAGTAACAATTATTCTATCTGTTCAGCTTCAATAGTTTATTCACGGATTGCAATACATCACACAATACAGAACTGAATATGACAAACAACATTTTGCTTCCCCAAACTGGAAAAGTAAATAGCTTTAAAACTCTTTTCATCATGGCTTCTAGAAGTGTGCTTTTAACAATGGATAACTTAGTTTGTATTTATGATAAACATAGCTTGTATAAAATTTAATTTTCAGCATCATAGTAATGGAAATTAGATTTGAATGAATACTTTCATTAAAGTGTTACCTACAAAATCAGCATCTGATCTTTCATTTCTGGATATGAGTCTAAGACCTTGAACTCAGTGCAAAAACTCATCAGTTCTCAAAGTGTTTGGACATAGTCTTTAAAGAAAGAGAATCACAGTAGCTTTTGTCAAAATTCATATAAATTTCTAACTTGTTTTAAGTCGTATTGGAGGCCCAGAAGAAGAACTAAGTGTACTTAGGAAAGCAGTTACTGTTGGCTCTTCCATCCATGAGAGTCTAGCTCAAGCTGGAAGCACTCAAGCTAACAGTTGCAGAAGGAAAACAAATTTCTTGACAGGCTGCAGCAGAAAGTGATCATGTTCTGGGCAGTCTTTAAAGAGTAATTGAAAGGCTTCTAGGTATGAAACATACTTTGCTTTTTTCTTTTCCTAATCTCCTACCATTTTTCAAGGATGAACAAACCTACTGCTATTTTTATAAACCTTTTTTTCAATCTTGCTTGCACATTTTTGCCTCTTTAGCATTCCCTTTAGCAAACAAACACAGCTTTCATTGAGTTGAGTGAGAATGAAAATTACTGACTCAGAGGCAAACAGTATAAACACCGTCTGCTTCTTCTGAAAAGTACAGTTCATCTTCACAAGTATCTTCATCTTCCATGTACTTGCTTTCACAAAACAACTAAGTGTTTTAAATGGAGATATGGAACAGGAGGAAAACTAACAGTCACTCCTATTTTTTTTTTTATTTAGAAGTCTTTGTAGGCATTATGCTTTTTCAGTGAAAACTGCATGTATGACAAACAGGAAAATCTGACAGTGGCACACACCTATGATGGTTTATCAACAGTAGTGTCAAATAGCCAGTTTTGTTGATATATTCCCTTGGGACACTGCACTCTAAGACCAAGGAAAAGGACAACCAATACCTCTGCCTACCATGTCATCACTAGCCATTAGCTACTGAACTGCAGTTTCCAGAAAAGGAGCTACAAATTATTCTAATTGCTTTTCTGTTTATATTAGTTCCCTTTGCGCTGTACAGTATTATTTTTAGCAACTTTTCTACAACACAACCCTTTAGCCCTTCAGTTGCATTCCTATATGCTTCTCTTCCACACACATCTGAAGGTTAGTCCATTCAACTTGCTCCTTCAACACAGACCTTTATCTTTCTTTCAGTTATGTTTGTTTTAAAGTCTTTCTTCATTAACTTTAAACGTCCAGATTCTGGCGATCATATTTTTCTGTCTTCCAGAGAAGACCAATGTTCTTACCCTTAACAGTGAACTTCTCCACCTCTTTCCACAGGAAATATGAGATAATTTTATACAGAAAAACAACTAGGAAAAGAATATAACTGGAGGAACTTGACATAAACATAACTCTACACCCCACAAAGCCTCCTTCTAGATTTAAATCTCCTTGAATTTACTTTAGTGGCTCCAGACCCAACAAATGACTCAAATTCTTCATGTCTTCAGTGCTCCTGAAGGGACATTTTAACAAAGTGACTTTCCTCATTCTCAGTTTATCAGGAGATGCTCTCTGCAGCAGTCATTTTAGAAAGATATTTACATATATAAATATTCCAGGGATCATTTGTCTCCCAAGAATCCTGGAAGTAAAATACTCTTAGCATTGCTTCACTATAGCCTTTTGTAATGTTTCTTCAGCTTTTGTTACAGAATTTTCTTTAAGATTTCTCAGTTAACAAAGACAGATCTCTATACTAATCAGAGGAACAGTCAAGAGATATGACATATGGCTTGAAAATGGTGACTCTGATGTTACGCAAAGGCCCTGGAAGGCTCTCCAAGATGTGCTGATGACAGAAAGCTGTGGAGCTGTGGTCTTACACGCAATTGCATTTTTATTATTTTGCCAGGTCTGGCCAGAAGAACCAGAGAAGGTATGGTGTGGCGTATGGTGTGGCGTTGGGGCACTAAACATAAGGAAGCATACCTTAATCATAGACAGAAGAGTCAGCCTTGACATCCAATGAATCACTATTATGAAGCTGCCGTCCACTTCACTGGTGAAGCGAAGGTGCATAGATATAGGTCCCTTCCTCCCCAGGAGCCTCCCACATCCTTCCCAGGATCTCTCCCACAGGCATGTTCTTCCCTCAACATCTGGAGTTGAGTTGTTCCATTTTTCTAGGTCTCTTTCCCTCCCTATTCTTCTCTGTCCTGTGCACACACATAAGCCACAGGCTTTCAGGATATTCCCTTCAGGCTTCCCTCTTACAAGCACTAGTTCTCCTTTGAGCCTCCTCACTTCCCTAATTTACAGTTTTCTTGTTCTTATCCTTTATCCGACCTTATGCTCCCTCATAGCTTTCTTCCACTCAAAGTACTCAGAAATTTAGCTCCCCTTGAAAATTTTAAAGCTTTCAGTACCTCAAAATCTGTCACAAACTGTAATACCAATCATGGACTCACAGTCCAAGACTGTTCCATTCCCCCCGCCCCGCCCCAAACTGTTCCTCAGGTACTTGGCACTTACAAACCCCTTAGTCTCCTGATTTGTGTGTGTGTGTATACACACGTGTATAACTTCCCTTATCTGTCCATCATCAAGACAGATCACAAGGTAAAATGCAAATAAAAATCCTTTTCATTTTGATGAAAGAGAAGGATGCTTCAGCCGGTAAAAAGAAAAAAAAGTAGAGATAAAGCACTGTAGAATTCTGACTTCAAAAATTAGGGTTATTTAATGCCCAGCTAGTCCTGAAACCTATTTAGGGTTTTCCCACATATCCACTGTCAAGACTGAAGAAGATTCATCCCTGAGAGAAGATGCAGCGCCTTATGTTGAAACATCATTACCATGACAGAGAGATCTGCAGATTATTCCATGGGGTGATATATTCTACCTCTGAGGAGACAGGGTGCTGTAATTATTCTGTTAGAAGCAAGTACGCACCTTTGTACAGCAATTGGGGATGCTTACTAAAAGCATAATTCTGAAAATCTTCAAATTCTGTTCTTCCATGACAGCTTTAAATGTCTGCATTACTCTCCTTCTTTTGAAATTAAGTTCCTTATTCTTTTGAATAGTTCTTACTATTGTGCTTGTTATATATCAAGACTGAGTTCTTCTACTAATTGTCTGCAGTGAAGTTTGAAAGGATTTGTTTCTATAGTAATACTTCATGTTGATTCAAAAATTAATGATAAAAGAAGTGGCAATTAGTACTATTAATTTTTACTAGAGAAACATGGAAGAGCGCTAAAAAGATTCTGGTCAAAAAGAAAGCAAGAATTTGAACAGGTGACAACTATTAAGCTCACAGCTATAAAACCAAGCCTTACATGCCACCAAATCCAATACACATAGTGTATATTTCATGCTTCAGTACGTACAGCATGGATGTTGCTGCCTTAATACTCCACGATGGACCCAGTCTGCTGTATTTCAGGAAACCCTACCAGAACACAAGGATGTGCACGCATCTATACATAATGGCATCCTGTGGGACAAGCTCCTCTACGTTAGCATAGAGAAGAGGAATGAATACTTTTCTTTACGAATTTGACACTGTTCTTCCAGTGTTTTGCAAGGTCTTTCTTTTGCGTTTTTAGTCAATGCATGTGTGTTGCTTGAAGACAATGGCCTGTGCGCTCTCTCATTCCTGAGTAATAGCCATGAAGCAGATAAATGTTTTCCAGGTCATTTGAAAACAAAAGCAGCAATTAATATTCTACACTAAGTCTGCTATTATCTCACCAAAATATTTGGTTTTGTGCAGCCCAGTACCTTCCAGGAGGTATTTAAGGTTTTAGAGAGATTTGTCGTTGTTTTTTAGGCTTGATTTGTTATTTCAATCCTATAAAGAGTAGTGTGGCTCTACATAACTGTTTATAATGCAAAGCATAAAGAAGTGAAGTGCTTTGCTTCTTCACTACATATTTATTAAGATTTCCTAAGAGTGACTTGACTGCCTTAATAATGTATTTTCTGCTCCTAGAAACCCACATAATTACTGAAGTCAATAAATTTACTTATTTCATAATGGAACAATGGAGTTGTAGGCTAGTGGCAGATTGCCCCTTGGAGCTATTTTATAAATCGTTGCGGACAACATATAGCATTTTTCCCTTCAGGACTGTCACGGTTACTCCACACAGATGATACCTCAGACCTTCATACAAAGATGTTGGGAAGATTTCTCAGAAACCAGAATGCTGGATGCTGGTGGGGCCTTCTCAAGCTTAGAAGGACAGGCAGGAGTAAGGAGGCTGCAGGACAACATGTGCTGTGAAGACTGCAGACTTGACCAGGAAAAAGGTGCCTTTACACCTCACATGGAGCTCTGAGGTCCATGCAGAGCCCTTGACCTCCACCTCCAGTACACCCAATGCCTGCAAGTAAGGGAGCAATGGGCAGAATAGTGTACATGAGCACAGCTAGAGAAGCAGGCAAACGACATTACACCAAACGCTTTAACTGACCACAGGCATTGAGATTAGATCATTTTCTTTACCGAAAAGGAGGCACACCAGAGTGTTATCACAAACTCCAAGTAATTCTTTTAATGTATATTTTATATATGTGTGTGTGTATGTGTGTATACACACATTCCTCACACACTCCCTATTTATAAATTCATAGAGGATGGAGAAAGAGAAACCTCTGACTACTTCGCATTATAAATTTTTGCAATTGAAGATATATCTTTTCCCATGGGTGTATACTGGGAATACGGAAGGTCAGATTATCAGCTACCCACACCAGGATATTATTCTTACATGTCATCATACCGGCTTCTCATTCAGAAAAATAAATAAAATCTGAAGCACTCCCTATCAAGTATAATCCCATCAACTAGGAAACGTAACCAGACAACACTGAATCGCATCCACTGCCCTGACAAGAACTTGCTATAAACTAGAAAGGCAGCCACAACCTCCTGGCAATCAACGCCAGGCACAATGCTCACACCAGGATCCGAGCAAACGATCGCGCTGCACACAGCTCTGCGGCATGGTGGCTGCCCTGGCACACCGCACCTGGCTAAGCGAGCCAAACCCTGTGTTTGTTTGCATGACAGTCTTCTACATTAAATGGCTAGGTTTCTGTATGTGCCAACTTTAGAAAGAAAGCACAGAAAACAGGAGGAAAGGCAGTGACACTGATGAGTGGCTGCATTTTCCCCATGATCTCTAATGTAGTTGTACTATCAAATGTTTCTCTGTACCTATCTCCATCAAAATTAATTTACATAAGTATCAAACTGCCTCTAGCTCTCATTTCAATAATTGAATATTTATCATTTGTAATATAAATTACATCATTTTTTTTTCTTCCCAGAAAAATCTTCCAGCCACAGAAAAGACTTAGCCTTCAGTTTGCAAGCATTTAATGAAGAAATTCACTTAAGGCTACCTTCCTTTACACTAATTGATGCTTCCACCATGAAACCACATATTCAGAATAGGTGAGGGGGGTTAATCTTCCATCCTCTCCTATTTTACACACAGTAATTTCAAGAATTTCTATTCAGGAGAATGGCTTTTCCCTGCCCTCGCTGACACTCCTAGCCAGTCTTGCATGCAGGTTGTGTTGCAATGGCAGCAACCAGGGCACAAGGAGCAGAAAGGGTCACAGCATGCACTTATCCCCTCTTAAAACAAGAAGATGTCAGAAAAGTCCTGTAGCATGAATTCCCAGTTCAAATATGGCATGCAAGGCTGATATAAAATTTAAAACAAATTCCTTTAGTCTATTTTGCACCCCCCAACACATTCCAGCATATATTCTACAGCACTATTTATTGGATGGACTGAGTGTCACCGTTTGTGTGGAGGTGTAGCTGACGCACCTGGCAGCTGTGAGTGACAAAGCTTTCACCTGTTACAACAGCCATGTAGTGAAGAAAGACACAGAATGAAGTCATAGAGGGTGTAACAATACTGTTGCATGAATTTACAAAATAGACTACTTGTGGTGTTAACAGGCTCTTTCTTTTCATTCCATTTAAACACTTGTTACATATTCACAAGCTAAGGTACTTAAAAATAGCTGAAGATACTGACAGTGGTGGTACCGCATATCCTCCCCCACATATTGCTCCTTATTTTAAATCCTAATTATATGTCTTCATTAAATGAGAAACTGTCACTACAGTAAGGGACACTAACAATGTTAGTAAACTGTTCTATCATATTATGTACTAAAGGCAGCGTGTATTTACATGCACCGAGCAGAGCTTTCACTGCCTTCAAATACCTCACAGATACTTTGTCTCATCCTCAAAGCACCACATCAGCTCAGAGTGCAACCTCTTCTTAATGACAAACCAGCCATTATTTCATAATGGACAAAACTAATTACCACCATCCAGATCACTTTAAACTTTCTTCTATTGTCAAGCACCTTTTGCACTCCTTCCCCTTCCTTTTCCAGTCACATAACATTGCGTAAGCACAGTAACTGCCAACACAAGAAGTAGGCATGTAAGCTTTCTGTCTGCTAAAAATCAAGACGGATGGAGGAAGGAAGGTATGAATGTAAGAACCACAATTTTGGAATATTTAGGAGAAATTTCCACCTTAGTCATCACAAGATTTTTCTTTCCCTTTTCAGGATTTGGTCCTGAAAACATTTATAGTATTTGGATTTCAGTCTTGGTGCTAATGCAAGAAAGGGAGGGTTTGTAAAGCAGTAACTATAGCTTTACAATGAAAAGAGGCATAAGTGTGACTTTTTTTAGACCAGCTTACAAATTAGCCAAGACATTAGAATCCTTAAAACTAATATTTAGAAGTGAAATTTAAGACACCATTGAGCACTGTATTTACAATCTTTCATATGGTCACGGTTGGTTTTCACCACAAAAATCTACTTCTAAGACTACTGCTCTAGCATATAGCCTGCATCCAACAATCTATTAATATATTACCAATAGTAAGGTGAACTTTAAATTTGCTTCAGTTAAAGAAACAAAAATAGATTGCACTTAATGGTATACAGATGTATGTAATCAGCTGCTCCAGAAAGTTACTATTCATCTACTTAAAAGTGATGTGACTTTGCAACTCACAACGGCTTCTGTAATAAATTAGGTTCTATTTCTTCTGAATGAAATGTAAAAGAAGACAAAAGTGAATTTCTGGGTTTGGTGGCAGCATGCAGCTGGTAGAAGGAAAGAAGAAAACTTGCAACCTGTTTTGATATAGCTGGCAGCAAGTCAGATGAATTTCGTACTGGATTATCCCTGGAGTATTTCATTGCTTTGCTACTAAGATCCAGCAAAACTGCAACATCCAAAATAGTCCAAGAGAGTGGTTTGCAGTTTTTCAGTTCAAGTCAACCAATTCTTCTTCCCTAAAGTTGAAGTTACCCTGTTAACAGGTACACAGCACCGAAGTAGAAACACATTACTTCGAATTACTTTGAGATTCAGAACTAGAAAACGTCATCTTCATACTCCTCTACAGGGCTATACTACACACGTAAAAGCTCCTGGTAATAACAGAACAACTATGGAAAAGAAAAAAAAAGAAAAAGAGAACCATGAAAAGTTTTTAGGGCACACAACACCACAAAACCTTGCAATACTTCTTCCACACCACACGAGCTTGTTTCCATTCTGAAAGCCACCAAACCAGGCTTCCATTCTACAAAAGGCCGTGTTATCTACTGCAGTTCTGGTTCAACATAAGTAAGCAAACCAAATACTGTCAGATTAAATATACTGAAGCAGATGAAGGAAAATCAATAGACCACTCACTGACTTCACAGGATATATTTACATATAAATAACATGAAAAAAAAAGGACGAACGTTTCAGTCAATGTAGGGTGTAAACATAGGGATATACATTGCTCTGGCAAAAACATCCTCAACAATCGTCCTGGCTTTTGTTTGCTTTTTTTTTTTTTTATTAAAGTTTCTCGACGTGTGTCAGCAATATTCAAGCTACAGTTCTTCTATCTGTGACTATTTCTATATATGGTCAGCGCAGATATTTGCTGGGATGTGCATTTTTCCAAAAGTAATCCCCGGCAATCACATGCCCGTGAATCGGTAGAGAAACCGGCACGGGCAGACCTACAGCCCCGCACAGGCGTGCACATTCGGGTTTCTCTGCCCCGAGACTCACACAGCGAGGGGAACTCGGCTAGCTCCGGTTTTAGGTAAACGCCGGGGCTCTGCTTCTAACGCTCCCGTGCCTGCGCGGGCACCGCGCACGCTGCCCCCGGTGCCCTCCCAGACTCGGGCTGCCGGACAGCCCACGCTCCGACGCAGAGCCAGGAGGAACCTCGCCGACCCGAGAGGA
This sequence comes from Chauna torquata, assembly GCA_013399475.1. Taxonomy (NCBI): domain Eukaryota; kingdom Metazoa; phylum Chordata; class Aves; order Anseriformes; family Anhimidae; genus Chauna; species Chauna torquata. The sequence goes on from VXAL01000105.1 coordinate 436,131, forward strand.
GCGGACACCGCGCCAAGTACGCGGGCGAGCTGCGGGGGCACCCCGCGGCCGGGGGAGCCGCGCACTCCCGCGCTGCCCCGGCGGACGACCGCAGCGGGCGGCCGGCGGCAC
>VXAL01000105.1:437170-495602 GCA_013399475.1 Chauna torquata
GGAGGCTGCGGCGGGTCGGGCCCGCGCTCTCCCTCCTCGCGTTATCGGTTGGTTTGAGCCGAAACGGATGAGCAGCTGGTGTGGAAGGCTGCGGTCCTGCTCGTGGAGAGTAAATAATTCTCCGTCGCGTGTTATATAGTCCTCATAGCGGGGCATGTGGCGTCCACTGGGTCACATACCATCGTGACGCTCCCTGACATACACTAATTCGCTGTTGATTCATTTCTGCGCATCTTTCAGAAGACCTGCTCAAAGCCTTCTCCCCTTCCAGCCAGTCAGGGCACGCCACAAGCTCGCAGTAAGGCGAATAGCGCGTTCGTATATGCTCACGCGCAATTACAACGTTGAACCAAAAGAACGCAGGAAATCTTTCCCGTTTTAAAAGATCCTGTAAATGCGTGTGCTCAATTACTGCAGCAGACTGGTGTCCTGCGCTTCTATGTTTCTGCTGCCGCAAAAGATTAATAAATTTAACTTGAAATCTTTCAACACAAAGTTCATAATTAAGCGCTTGGTTTTGCAGTCCCCGTTGCTTACCATCGAGTTGCTGTGGCAAAGGGAGCAGGGTGTGACCTGTTTGTTGGTGTACTTCTTGGTTACGTGTGAGGCATAAGTCTACAAACTGGCGCCTTGTAAGATACGAATAAAACAGTAATAGGTGCTTTGGAGGGTTCTGATTCTCTGTTCGTTTCATTATTAATATTATTTCAATTATCTGTTACCTTCCGAGGGAGATTTTATAACCTTGAGGCTCTTCCACCTCATGCGGTCAGTGAACAAGGGTTAGCTGCTTGCTAGCCATCCCTTCCTCTGCCGCTGCCACACAGCCAGCCCGGGACTACGGGTTTTCTTTCCCACGCACGCTGCTCAAACGCCAGCCTTCCGCTCCAGGCGCTGTACTAGGAGCTGCGTGCGACACCCTGATGCCAGGGTTTTCGCAGGACACGTGCTGTTGGATCCTGACTGACATGATCGTGATCAGAGCCTGCGAAAGGATGTATGTAATCTGGGGTACTAAATTTTTGTACACCGAATGAATTTGCTGTTTTTCAATGAATTCAATGAGTAATTCATAATGCCCTAAAAATACCAGTGGGACTAAAAAGCAAAAAGAGAAAAATCTTACATGCAAAAAAATCAAGAATTTTTATCATGAAAAGATTCCTCTGTTCTTGAGCTCTGTATACATTTGCTTTTCTGCCCATCTATGCTTTCCCTTTCACCTTGCGTCTGAAAACAGCATCAGAAATCACACCACACCCTGAAACTTTAGGCGGGGGTTTCAAAGCAGCTGAGAGCCCCAGCGGCCGAGCCGTCCTGGGTGACTCCTCGGAACGTGGGCTGTCCTTGGAGTTCTGCACCCAGTGTCCCTGTGTGTTGGCCATCCCGTGAGCTCAAAGGATGCTCCCGTGGTTTTTAAGATTATATTAGAAGCAGTGTATTTCTTTTTACGCCATCAAAGCTGTAGCTGAAAATATTCTTAGATAATTTGACCGTCTTTTCCCCATTGTCTCTTGTATTAGCTATTGCATTTGCTTAAGGGCTTCCCAGCGGGGACCGCAGAAAATGTAGCTAAGATGATCTCAGGTTGAGGTGGATAATATATTAATACATAGACCATTTGGGGGTGAAAATCCCTAATGGTAAATCACAGTATGATTAGACCAGGGTCAAAAAGTACACAGCTTTGTATCTACCATAACCTCATTCATTTCTGAGGTTGTGGCAAAAATCACCTGTGTATATAATGCAGAGCGTATTTTAGAAAACTGACTTTTTAAGATTCAATGCAAGCTGAGATCAACTTGGCTTTGAATTTGCCTTGCTTTTAAACACCTGTCAATACTTTATAAATCAGGGCCCAGTTGCTTAGTACAATTCTGTAACATAAATATATTTAACCTTGAGTCATGCAGAATGAGCCTTTAAAGCAAGCATGTACACACTAAAATCAATGATCCTAGAAAACACTCATTGGATAATGTCTTGTATAAAGGAGTAAGTGTCAAGAGAGTCAAGGAACTGTTTAGGGAAACCTAAGGTAGGGGAATAAATTTTGCAGTGACACTGCTAAATAATACTTTTTGGAAAAAAAAAAGAAAAGAAAAAAAATCCATTGACTTTTACAAGATCTTTGGCTGAGCAGAGACCGGAGATTCAGACCTGCATAGTACAGCTCCTGGGCGTAATATGGGTCTTCACAATATATTCTTAAAAAGGCACAGAAGTCAAAATTAATTAGAAGAATATTTTTTGAACTAGAAAGTATTACTGAATTATTTTTCTTGAGGTGTCTGTGGGAATAAGAAGCAAATCTAGCACCAGAAGTTGCCCATCTCTCAATGACTCAGTTTACTTCTCCTCTTGCTGACCAGCATAGGACTCAGCTGCCACATGGTACTCCCTTGGGGGATCAAGACCCAGCCACCATGACCATGGCAGCCCTCGCAGGGAACAGCACTGCAGGGAAGGTGGGGAAGTACATTGGATGACCGGATAAACTGACACCCGACTTGCACTTTCTGTTACACATTGGGGACCACTGAATTTGCAGCCCAGTTTGTATTGATGCTGTTTCTGTGTCCTTGTCCTCCTGCACTTTTCGTGCCTGTGTGCATGCCACAGCTGTCCACAGAATCTGTGCAGTCATCCTCAGGGTGCTTTGTGTTTGTCTACTTGCAGCTAAGACCCAAACGTGCTCAGCAGGAAATCAGCTCAGTTATCTCATTTAAGCAATCCTTGAAGGTATCCTTGAAGGACCTTCTTGGGCAACACCACTTCCTCATCTGTAGTGCCATCATCGCATTGGATCAGGTCGCTTAGTTTCATTCAGAAGTTCAGATAATTAACACGGTCTTTTAATTTTTCCTGCTTCCCTTTTGCTCCTCTGGGACACCAGAACCTCACTGCTATAATAGTTAGGAACTTCTAATTTTAAGCCTCAATTTATTTCTGAATACTTTATACCCATTTGTCTTTCCTGGTGATACTGGCCTTGACTTCAGCTAGCTCACCACGCTCGGATGTTTTAAGATCTTTGTAATGCCTCCTCCATACTTTTCCTTTTACAAAACTAAACTTGTCCTCTCCTAGCCTTGTTTTATAACATTGGCCCTCTGCTCTTCCGCTTATCCAAACTGCCTTTTGTGTATCCTCTTTATTTTGAATCGAGCTTCCTTCAGTATGGGTGAAATTACATACCTATTTTAGATGAGGTACTAAATAAGACCGGTTAGAAAGAGCTCAGAAGATGTGGGAGTGTCCTGGACAGTAAGCTGGTGTTCTCTTTGCCATTTTCACTGCTCCATCACATTGCTGGCTAACAGTTACACTCTGGCCAAATTGTACCCTCAAGGATGTCTTTTGCTTTGTCTGTTTGCAGGTGATAGCCCCCAGCTCATGGCAGAAATTCCTGTATTTAGCTCCTGCAAGCATTGTGCCATTTTGCCTTACTCTATTTCCCACTTTACGCCCTATTGTGACCTTATGGTTACTCCATTTTTTTTCACGTGATCGCCAGACACACGTCAGTCATTATTGGCAGTGCCACTGAACGTCGCCTCACTGACAGCCACAGCTGGTAGATCCCTCCCTTTGGCCAAGGGTGAACACCTGCTGCTCTCTGAGGAATTTCATCAGCAGTATCCATCTAGCCCCATGGTTTGTCAGCACAACACACTTCATTGTCCGACATTCAGCCTGTGCTTTACTGTATTGATATTATTTTACTAATCCTCATCCTCTTCAGCTTAGTGAACAATTCCCCATGTGTCACCATGCCAAAAGTTTTACTGAGCTCCAAAAAGATCAAGTCTGTAGAGTTATCCTTGTCAAGAAAAGTATTTATCTTGTCCAAAAATAGGAATCAAGTCAGTCTGGCACAATCTACCCATGCTGCATTTTATCTGATTTTCTATGGTGTAAATCAGTGCAAACCATACACCCCTCTATTAAGCCAGGTGATTCTCGTAGTGCAAGCAAAATCAAAATTGTGTTATTGGCTGATGACCATGGTCATCACTAAGGCCAATCACTAAGCACATGTGAAAGGAAACAAGACACAATTTGTGGAGTTTTCCACTGTTTAATACATCTAGAGAATACATTTTCATTCACATTTCACAACAGTTTCAGAGAATGTTGAATGAGGATGCCAGTGGTTCACAGTTTTGCAAACTGATAGATCATTTCAAGCAACATTGAATATAACATCTGACAATTTGTGTGTAAGAAAAACACCAGAAAAGTGTGTTCAGGAGGCTTAAAACTGGCCTAGTCATGACTGAAATTCAAGTTCCAGGCTTATTATTTGGTAACTTAATCATTTGTTTTTTTGTAATGCTTTGATTTCAATTAATTAATCCTTTCAACACCTTTGTAAGCTCAATATCATTATTCCCAGATTTTGAAATGGATGTAATAATAATAGCAGATCTAACAATGAGGCATGCAAAAATGGTGTCTTTCTTAACGTTATACAACAAAAATATAAATACACCTCTGTTCTCCTCTACCGCCAGTTAATGCCCAGCAGAAGTACAAATTGAGTGTACAGTCTTTGTAGCAGCAGCTCTTCCCTTTTAAAACCAGTTTCCCCATTGCTCCTTTTCAGTGTTGCAATTTCCCACATTCTTTCACCTTGCTTGTTTGTCTTGCCCTGCTGAGGGAGCAGTCTCTTAAGGGTGCCCCAGCTCAGCCCAGGCAGGACACCCTGTGCAGGACAGACGAGGGGAAACTACAAGGGGGGAGACCCCAGAGGCTCGAGGGGTCGGCTGGGCTGCAGAGCTGGAAGGCTGAAAACCTGCGGCAGCCCACAGGCCCCTGGACCGCTCGGAGGGACCCACAAGAGTTGGTGACCTCAGCCAGGAATGGGCTGTGTCACCAAAACGTGACCAATGTGGGGGCTGGATCTGCATGGAGCCCAACTATCATCTGGCAGGATGCCACGTTTCCTTTCCTTTCTGATGTGGTTTTATTTTTGCCTTGCTTTTTATATGACCATTGTATACTACTCTTTCCTTGAACTACAGAAACTCTGCCAAGATGACCTTTTCCTCATAATGAGACCCAAATCCCTGTAGAGGCCTTAACTCCTGTCCGTAACCATTGTTCATGGTCAAGAAACAAGGAAAAAGGGGGAAGAGGAAAGGCATTCCAGCTGTTTTGCACAGCAACTAGAAGTATTTGCAGTTATAGCAAAGGAAGGTTTTGCATCCAAAATAGTCAGAAACTGGAAAAAACACTTTGGTAGATACACTTTTCAAGGGGTCAAACTTTCTTATTCTCTCAGGGAATACAATCCAGAATGTCTTCAGAACATATAAATATTTTAAGTTAGGTGGGGGAAAAAAAAGATTTTGATATCTGATATTTGTCTTGAAGACAATGAAATTTGTGAAATTCTAGCAGCTATGAGAATCTTTTTAACTTCTGGGCAACTTTTTAGAGTTACTAAAAGATGTAATGAGGCATATATATCAAACCCTCTAGACTGCACAAAACAATGATGCATACAAAGTAACAAAGACAAGTTTAACGAGGCATGAAGACTCTCAGTGCTAATGCAGAAGTCCAAAAAGTAGATCAACACTGGAGTCTCAAATTGTTGCAAAGTGAGTACGCACAGGCTACTTAGAAAACAAACGATCAGTCAAAGCTGATAGAGGCATGCTGTTCCCAATCAGAACACTTCTTTTTAGCAGGTGATCCCATCAAGGCACTTCTCTGTTAGTCAGGCTATAAACGGTGCAGGTCTGGTGCATCATTAAGCAGTGTACTTAAAGTGCTGGTTGCTACAGAATGAGAGCTACTTAATCCTACTACCGAATAAAAATTACAGAGCTGAAAAAATAGAACGTCACTGTAGTAAAAGACAGATCAGTAACTGTTATGACTCACGATAAATTATTTAAACCGCTTATGCTCAAGAATGACCTTTCAGCCACTGCAAGACAAGAAAAATATTTTCCTTTTTTAACCTCCACAATTCAAATCGCAATTCCTTCCTTCAGAATCAGGTGCCCAAGATTAGGGAACTTGATCATTAATCTTAGACTTTGAATTAATGAAGGACTATCAGTCAGACGTAAATGGTGACATGGTAATGGCAAAGTTGTGAGAGCATCTGCTGGGCAGAAATCAGAGGCAGATTATGTTGCTCAGCATAAATTTCTTAACATTTAAGACCAAATACTTTAAATTCACAAAAATCATTCAGATTACTTAGGTTGGTAAGGTTCAGTTCTTGAGGCTCATATTTTAATTGATTCTAAATTATAAAAATAAGCATTAGATTATTCCAATACATTCTATAAACAGCTATTGCAAACCAGAAATTTGTGGACCATGCTCCATTACTTGGGATATCTAGATACCTGCTCCCCATTAAAATCTGTTTAACGTACGTCAGATGCTTTTAAGAATCAAAGTGTGAGATTTCCGACACTTTATCCAGCTCTGTGGCAAACCAGACAAAGGTGCACAAAAGCCACTGGACCATACAGTTGTAAGGAGATGTGTCACACTGTGCACTTAGGAGTCTCTCTCTTGTATTGGGTTTACATGGCAAGGTGGAGGAGGTGCTGCAGGTGCCGGGGCAGAGGTTCCCCTGTTGCCCATGGAAGAGACCATGGTGGAGCAGGTGTTTCCCTGCAGCCCATGGCAGAGACCATGCCAGAACTGATAACCACACTGCAGCCCATGGAGAACCCCTTTCTGCAGCAGGTGGATGTGACCTGAAGGTACTGCAGCCTGTGGAGAGCCCACACCAGAGCAGGTTTCTCCTGAAAGACCACAGCCCATAGAGAGAACTCATGCTGGAGAAGGGGAAAAATGTGTGGAGGATGGAGCAGCAGAGAGGAGATGTTATGGACTGGCTGTAACCCCCATTCCCCATCCCTCTGTGCCACTTGGGGTGGAGGGGAGAAGGTAGAGAAACTGGAAATGAAGGGGCAAATTTGAGCCTGGGAAAAAAAGGATGCGGGGTAGGGGGAAGGAGTTTTGGTTTTTGTCTTTGTTTCTCACCGTCCAACTCTATTTTATTTGTCAATAAATTAAATTAATTTTTGCCAAGTTGAAAGTGTTTTCCACATGAGGGTTTTTGGTGAATGATCTCCCTGTCCTCATCTCAACCCATGAGCTTTTCATTTTATTTTCCCGCCTGTCCTGTTGAGGACGGGAGAGTGAGAGAGCATCTGGGTGGGCGTCTGTCAGCTGGCCAGCATCAACCCACCGCATCTCTGTAGGTGAATTGGTATGTGCTGCTCTGAGATCTATGTGGACAGCCACCTATGGTGTTGCATGTGTACTTTATGGGAAAAAGACAGCACCTGTACCGGCTTATTTGATGCTGTTTTGGAAAACACCTTGAAAGAATGGAGTTCAGCAGTTTTGGGGGACCAAAAGTTAATTTTTGGAATAGTAAAACTATGAGAAGAGAGAAATACTCCTTCAGCTATCCTTAGCAACTCCACGCCTCAGTTACTTGTTCTTCTTAAGCCAGCATGAATTTCATTTTTGACAGATTTAAAAAAAACATTAAATGGTGTTTCTGCTATGGTGAGTTAAGATGGCTTTTTTGAGAGATAGCTTTCTCACTAATGGAAATTGATTGAGTCCAGTTCTTTTACAGAGAACACGCTGAGGAAATTCTGCAGTAGAGTATCAAATGAGCTGGAAAAGGTGATTGCAACATTGCAACAGAGGCAAATCAGTACTTTGCCAATTCATGCAGCTCCTGAGAAACTTCACCTTTAAGATGCAGGTAATATTTTTGGATGATTGACCTGGAAGTTTTCAAAGAGTATGTGTTTGCTACTCCTTGCTATATTAAATAATTCACTTTCCATTATTTTTGCTAGGAACAATGAAAAAAACCTATAGAACTGTTTTGAAAGTGTAGTGATATAGAAATTGGGAGGAGCAGAAAAGGCTTCAGAGGAAACAGTTTGGAAGATGTACCAAAGTAATTATATGCATAGCTGGTCTGTGGGTAGGTGGCTGCGATATTAGCTTGGATTTCTGCACTTCTGCAGTGTTCTGTAGTAATATCAGATCAGTTACCAAAATACAGAAACCTTTCATGTAAGCACCCAGAATAGGGTACATGAAACTATTTCAATCTAATAAAAATGTAACTAATGCCTAGAGTCTGAAGGTTGATATGAACAGATCTTGAAGGGTGTATAATTTTGAGAACAATAAATAATACTGGCTATTTAGCACTCATATACATCTTCCATTTCCATACCATGAGAATGATGAATGCTGGTGCTGGATGCTGAAGGGAACTCAAGTCTGAGAAGCTTTAGTAACTGCTACCAGTTTTGAATAGATGAGAATCTGAGAGTGACAGTGAGGAAGGGAAACCAAAAAATGGAAAAGTTCAAGCCTGTTTTAGTCCATGTGCCCATGAGTTGTGTAGGGAGAAAGTTGCTTATATACTCCCAAACGCTGAGGCCAAACTGTGGCAAAACTCAGAAAACATTGATTTGTCATTAACATTCATTTCCTGCCCATCCCAGTCTGCAACCCAGTCCCCAGTTTGCAGGTGAGCGGGAGGCAGACATCCCACTCGGGGGCTGCCTCTTTCTCTCCCCACCGGCTCCTGGGCTTGCCCTGCCCTGCCCAGGAGTGCACAAGACAGAGTGAGGAGGACTGGAGCTGTGTGGTGTGCGCTCGCAGCACACCATCTGTTTGTGATTCAAGAAATGTTATAAAACATCTCAGGGAGCCTATGACTAACGCAGTTCCAGTAATGATCCAGAAAGAGTCAGTAGAGCAGGAGTAAATTAGCAGCCACCCAGCAGCACCAAAGTGGAATGGGAAGAGCCTGTGTTTAAAACCCCATGCCTTCTTCAAGCCACACAATTCACATTCATCACTCACTGCAGAAAAGCAGGCACTTAACTGTTTGATTCTCCAAGTGCAAAGCCAAAGTCAGGCAAGGCTTTTCATATGCTTTGTAACATCAGCTGTCCCAGTGTCCTTTTATAGCTAATTAAAAACACATGATTTTCCAATTCACTCAATACAGGAAAATGTGTATTTCTGTGCAGTACCACTTCAAGAGAGCATGTTGTGCTGCAGACTAGTGAGCAATAAGTACAATCCTGCCGAGATTTGAAAAAATTAAAAGTAAAGGCAGTAATGGTTGGCCTTCATCATAAGAAGTCTTAACAAACTCTCTCAGAAGCCCCCTTGGGTGTAGTCGGGTGCATCTCTGCAACATCTCCTTTTCCTCTGTAGGAAAAGGATTTGTCTGCTTCCCTAAGACCCTCACATTCAAGTGGAAATTATCCATAGGGAAAGTTTGGTCTGCATGGCTGAAGCTGTTTCCCAGGGCCCCTGCAAAATGCTTGCTCCTGTGCTGGGGCTGCCAGGAGAAGCATTGGTCTCTTGAAAGGAGGCAGGGAGACTTTTTTTTTTCCCATGAGATCTTGGGTTGTAATAAATTAATGTTTGTGATCTATTTTGAGGGCTTTGAATAAAAACTGCAACATGAACAACCTATAAGTGCAGAAATTCCACTCTTCTGGATTTGCAGTATAATTAATTTTATGGGAATTATGCAATCAAAAGGTTCACAAATAAAGATTTTTTTAAATGGCGTTCAATATGAGTCTAATTATCTGCTTCAGAGTCAGTAGTAGATTTTTCATACATTTCCTATGTTCATATTCAGATCTATGTACAGAAGTCATGCCCATAATATAGTATATTCTTCTAAGGCATTCCAGCAGATGACATATTTTAATTACTTAGGATAATTGTTTGAGAAACTCACACGTTTGAAAAGTTCTTTGTGCTAAAGCAGAAAGAGATTCAGATACAGAATGTGGCATAGCTTGTATTATAAAAGCAAATGAAGCCAGACTTTTCTCTTAAGTTTTCTTTTGTAGTTTGCTCTCCATGTTATGGTGGTGACTGATCCTAACTTCCACCGTACTATACATTTTGCTTATGCTCATGGTGACCTCCTCTCAAAATTGTGTACATGACTTTTCTAGAGACAATTTATTGGCTAGATAAAACACCTACAAGAGTAGAGAATTGAGAGATTTTCTCCCCGTTTTTTTTTTTTTTTTAGATTCTGAGCATTTGAAAAGTGCAAGCAAATGGCTATGCTGACACTGGCAGGAGTCTATTACACACTGGTGTTAAATATGAATCACACTAATAAAATGGAGGATTTTATTGTGTATATTTTGTAAATATTTGATTTTGTTGTTGTGTGAAGCCAAGGCCTAAAATGTACACATTTACGCTGATAAGCATGCATATGTCATAGAGATCATGGTCAGTTACGGAGAGGAAATGAACTACTACAAATTCACATGTTGGTAGACAGCGACTGCTAGATATGGGATGCTAATATAAAATGGCAAAACAGGTTGCTGTTATATTAACTGCTCTGCTTAACTTCCTTCTGTGTTGTGTTCAAAATTTTTATAAAAAAAAGGAAAACATAAACCCTTTCAGATGCATCGGATGAAGCCCTCAGGAAAGAAAATCCAGGATCTTGTAGTAGCAGGAGTAATGAAATTTTATGTTTTGTAGAAACACTTTTTTCCAGAACTGCCTACCTTGCAGCTGTTAGCTGTGCCACTGCAGTATTATGGCCCAAAGTGTAAATACAAACATTATCACTTAGCGTGATACAGTCTGTTATCTTTTGGCACAGCAAGACTACTGTGTATTCACTTGAGTGAAAAATGACTGGAAAACCTCTGACTTCATAGCACAACCAAAGAGGCTCTGTCAGTGCAAGCTGCACCGTGCACGCGCACACAAAGCAAGACGAGTCGAGAGCAATAGGTTGGTGCTGCACACTGCGCGCTGTGTGGTTCCATAGGGCTGTGAAAGTATGGCTGGAAAACTGAAACCCACTGGAGATCAAGGTGCAAATGCCATAGAAAACATAAAGGAAGCAGCTACAAAAGGATGAGCCTATGAAGGGCAGCCTTTTTGTATCAATGGCCTTAGTGCAGAGCTCCCTGAGCAGGCTCTGGGAGGCGGCTGCACTCGCAGCGTTTGTTCCTGCTGTCAGCTGCTACTGCCCTGTCCTTTAATCTTCATTCATTTAATCAGCCTGTAGCTGCTAAATGGTGTATGGTTATACGAAAAATGGTATAAAATATCCTTCAGAGACAAAAGAAAATAGGTAAAAGCTTAGCAAATGTGAGAAAGCCTTATAGGCACCATCCGTTTGACTTTGTTTTATTTATCAGAATAGGAAATTATGTGGTAGGGAAACAATAAACATGAAAGGTTTCAGAAGTAGGAAATGAGCCAGAATAGAAGCCACAAAGGTAGTTTAAGGATCTTATCTTTGTATACATATACATATCCTTTTATATTAAAGACAGGGATTTATTTACTCTAAAAAGATTTTATGTTAGAAGCAACATGTTTATTCCAACGTGGGGTTTCACTGGCCTTGAAACTATGTTCACAAAGAGGTTTCCCGTCTAGGCATACCCACAAAACGTTGAAATTTAGCCTCTGAACTTGGGTAAGGTTTTCTTTCTTCACAGGGTAGTCACATTTTTTTTATTCTTTGAAGAAAAATTCTAGCTTTAAATATAAAAATTGTTTACACATATTTGCTTTCTCATCTGTGATTTGCATACTCATGCATTTTGCAAATTGCTTATATCATGTCTTTCCCTGTTACGCTGTTCTTTATTTACTGCATTACATTTTTAAGTCATATAGTCATTTAAAGTCATATGTCCAGCTGACCTTTGACATTACACATCACATTATAAAAACAGAGATTTCTCCTAATTTATTGGGAAAATATTCTCATATTTTGCCCCTGACTTGTATCCCAGGACCCAGAAAAATCGATATTGCCTGTGTTAGCTGTTTTAAAATGAGTCCAAGGATGTCTTATATGGGACAAAGAATGTATCATAAAGTAGTTCTTTACATTTTTTCAGTAATGTTACTTTGCAATCTCTTAGTGAAAAGAAAGAAAAGTATTGGTATTGATGGACTGAATTTTAGGATTAAGCTGTGCACTCAAAACAGAAATCAAAGCTCAGAATGGTTATTAATAGTGCTTGCCTTCAATTTAAAACTTTTTAATATACCAAAATGGATAGATAAGTAGAAAGATAGACATCAGAAAGGAAGCAAGCAAGCAAGCAAGTCCTGAGTTTGGCTTTGAAAAATAATGCAGTTTTTCTTATCTGTGAAACATACTAAGCAATTGTTACCAGCACAAGAGCTGGTGTGGCTGGGTATTCACATGTTGTAGCTCAGGATGGGAGCCAGGGAAGCAATTCTGGAGCACGCTTATTGGTTAGGAAGCAGCCAAGCAAGTTCGGAGATGTCATGGTAGCACTTAACGTCCTTGGACACCCATTACATGGCTACCTGCAAACAGATACTAAGAAAACCTCCAAGTGACTCTTTCCATCAGTTTACAACTCATAAAGAAGGCATCGAGTGTTGTAACATGGAGATCTGTTTTGCTAACAAGTTAATGAGCATTATGGAGAGTTGCTTTTGAAAACTCATCCATCTCAGGGCTAGAGTCCTCATGCTGAAAATTTCTTATGTTTTCAAATAATTTGAGTATCCAATTGCATTTATATAAAAGTCATTCTTTTCTCTTTTAAATAATGCCTTAACCTAAAAGGTCTATTTTTTCTATTATTTAAATGATGACTTAAAAGATAAATGCTATGCATCATCATAACTATAATAATACTACCAAATTTAATCTGAATTATGCTAAGCTCTAATCTATTGTGCAGAGAAATGGCCAGTTCTGAAGAAGTCAAGATGGTTCAGAAAAAGTTTAACTGAGAGGCTAGCAATCTTTATTAATAAATAAATAAATAAATAAATAAATAAATAAATAAATAAATAAATAAATAAATAAATAAATAAATAAATAAATAAATAAATAAATAAATAAATAAATAAATAAATAAAGCATGGTTCATTTTGTTTGCATATCACAGAATATAGATCCCTTGGTCTATTTTTTGTCACGTAGGATTTTTAAAGTAGGAACTTGGGGAAGAAATGTAGTATTTCTATTGGCAGAGAAAATTGATGGTTTCACAGGTGCTTTATTGGGCTCGTGCTCTTTCAATAATTGTTTTAAAAGTTTGTAATCCAGTAGTTAAATGAAACATTTGATGACAAACATAAAAAAAAATATTTAAGAATCAGAACAAACCTGTGCTATTTCTACTAAGCTCTAGATGAGTTAATTTACGTAGTTTACATACAGCTAATAAAGATTTATCCTTTACTTAAATGATTTAATCTTTCTTCACTTCTTTGTACTTTCTTCTGTTTATATCTTCCCAAAGTAAATGCAAAACATTAAATCAGAAAAGCAGCAATGCATGTCCACTTACCTGTCCATGACCACACAAGGCAGGCAGGAATCAAGTTTGCTGTTGTCTAGGATTTTCTCTACAGGAGAAAGGTGCAGCTGTGTCCATGGATTAAGAGTTCACCTAGGTTGGATCTGGTAGAAGCAATAGCTAGCACAATGAGATAGCAAGACGAATGACTTTAGAGGTGTTATAAACTATTATCCATGTTTTATTTATGTACCAAGGGTGTAAGAGCAGAGTGAGAACTCCTTATCTGTCTTCTCTTTCTTAGGAACCTACCTCAGACTCATTGAAGCTGGGAAAATATTAAAGCAACTTCAATTTTGGTTCAATCAAAGCAAAACCTATGGATCAGCTCTTTGAGAACTAGAGCTGTCCTCAGGAAGGATGCAATGAACAACTAGTAAAACAGTCCTGCATCAGTAAAATTTAACTAACTCGTGGTTATTTTCTTTTCTTTCCAGCTTCCATGTGGACCTCTGGGAAGCTGGAAAGAAAAGAACACAAAGACTCCATTTTGAAGGGGAAAAAAAACCTGTAAAGAAACTGAGATGTTAGTGATGTTTCTTTGCCTTCGTCAGGAAATGGAGAAGTAAGAAAGGCATTTCAGAAAGAATCTTTGGAGATCCTATGAACCATGTGTTGAACAAAGCTAACTCTATGTACCAGCCTTCAGTGTCTCCTCCTTACTCGCCCTATGACTATGACATCTTAGCCAGTTTTATGGTCTTTATGGTAAAGGACTCCATCTCAGGCTCTGGAGTTCTCCTAGATGGCTGTCTATAAGAAGACTCCAAAAATTTTTGTGCCTTGTAAGCATTTTTTTCCAAGCTATGTCAATTAACACCATAGATACTGTGGAGCATTCAACGTAATCCCAATTAGATGCATGTCATTATACGTGCTACGAAGATGTCAGCTGAGCAGACATATTCTGTCACTATACACAAGTTAGTAAGAGCTATGTGACAAAGAGCTGTGAGAAGCATTGTCCCCCCGCCTTGCTTGGCACCATCACTTGAGCTCAGACCTTGCCCTGGCTCCTTGCCCCAGCTGCTCTGCAGCTATCCTTGTGCCTGGCCAGGCACTTGGCAGATCCAGACCTGCTCTTGGCTGACCAGACTCACCCCAGTCCTATCTGGTCCCACAGACTACTGGTGGCCCTGGCTGCCAGCCCAGGGCCTGCTCTCCTTGTCCAGCTCCTGTGGGACTGCAGCCTTTGCTAGTGAGGGCATGGCCCCCCTTACCTCCCAGTCACCCTGCACACCACCTGTGCACCCATAACTCTTGTTTCCTGTTACATCAGTGAATAGGCATGTAATAATGTTGCTGGTAGTCCAAATTTGCTCTAAGTTTTTTTCTACTAAAACTTGATTTTTATGGGAACATGTGCTTTTGACAAACATTTTTGCAGAAGGTGCTTGCATACCTTGAAAATGTTTAATTCTTGATGGGAAATGTAAATGAAGAATTCCGTCTGGAATTTTTATTTTATTTTTTTAAGTTTTCAGTCTTTCTTTACTTAAAATGCTTGGTAGTTCAGTGTTTGTTTGTTTCCAATGAAAAAAAAATATATATATTTGCAGTGGAAAAAATCTTTTTTATGGGCATTTTGTGCAAGGAAAGCAGTCCACCATTTTGCCAAACTGGAGAAGTCAAGAGACTAACTCAAGGTCATGTTGCAAGTCAAGGGCAGAACTGGGAATAAAGCTCCTACATCAGTCTGTTTCTTTAAATACGAGCTCTTGATCCCTGGTACTCTGAATTCTTTCTTTCTTTCTGTCTTTGTGTCATTCTTTAACTTGTTCTGTAACCACCAAACATACTCTGCTCTCAGTTTTCTGTTAAATCAGATAATTTATCTTCACCATTCGCCAAGGGCTATCATGCAATTTTCATAGTAAGTGTCTCCTCTGGCCATTCAGACTTTGCTGAAGAAATTCTGGGAAATGCTGCCTTATATCTTTTGCTGTATCCTGTATTAAATCATATTAAAATATTAAAATTGTACAATCATTTATTCTTCTCTACATGTTTAAGATGCTCTTCAGGATCTGCATTCTGTGTCAGTAGTGGAACATACAAAGGCTTGCTTGTTTTACTGAGGATAGGGAAGTTTTCCTTGAAGATATTATTTTTTGAAATCTGAGCATGACAAAATAAACTTCCTTGTATTACTGCTATTGTGGAAGAATGTAATTCATTGTAAATATTAAGTTGAGTACATCTGAGCATTTGAAGTCACAGACCCCTGCATCTCTCTCCATATGCTTATATGGGGCTTAATGTATGCTTGGAGCCATTTATTGTTAATGGCTAGTCTTTTTTATTAATAATTTGTGTTAATCATAGCAGAGCATCTCATATTTGCTGTGACACCAATGAGTCCTGGGAATTTGAACACCATACTGTCCTGTGGCAGCAAGCAGTTAGTATTTTGGCATTCGTGGAAAGCAAACCGCCAATATCACTCACCTGATATTACTAAGGCAGCAATAAAGCAATAAAGAAGAGTGAAAAAAATTGTAATTGTTTGTTTTACTAGCGTGAAAGCAAAGAAAGTTGAACAGAGGGAGGCCAGATGGTTACTCTCAGGTAATGCGGCAGGCAGGGCAGGAGACTCGACCCCAGCATCACCTTGCCAGAGCCCTTCATCGCAGAGGAGCACGCACGCTGTCAGGTCCCATTGCAAAACCAGGGCCCGAGTCTAACAAGCCACAAATATTAGTCAAAGATTAGGATTCACAGCTGCTTGTCCGAGTTGTCTGTGTTAGAATAAAAATCAAAAGAGAACAGGGAAAAATGACTAAGCTGATACAATCTATACCTGAGCATGAGTGAGAGGAGGAAAAAGGAAGTCGTACACAGAAAAAGTGAGACTCTCGTCCCAACCACCAGCCAATACGCCTCACTAGGATGACACAAAAGCTTTCAAAAGTGAATTAGCTTCGTTTTAAAAGCAAACAGAAAAGCCGGAATCTTCCTGGTGTAACAAAACTTAATAAACAGATTTGTTAATAAATCAGGGCATTGTTCAAGTGAAGAATATTTTCTTCTTTAGAAGATACCCCATTAGCAGTATACATCTCAAACAACTACAGACAGAAATATTTCTGAGATTTCAGGGTTTTTTTGTGTTTTATCCAGAGACTGAAGCAAGTCCTTTTTATATGAAGTAAAGGAAATAAAAGAGTTATGGTAAAGGCCTGGAACAAGATACTCAAATCCATCTCCCTGATTTGACTCTGATAAAGTAGGGATTTAAATCTAGCTCTCCTGGTGCCCACAAAGGAGCAGGCTGCAGTGCTTTTTTGGTTTTAATTTTTTTTAAAATTTTTTTATGCATTCCTGGTGCAAAATAAGAGCCCTCTTACAAGTTCAGATGCTTTCAAAACACGATGCTCTAGGTCTTCCAGATACACAGGACCCAATAGGAACAGCAGTTATTGAATTTTCCCTTTGGAGCTCTATGGTTTGCTAACAGTAGGTAAAAATTGAGTGAAAAGAAAATCTATCAGGGACTAGATCAATAAATTACTTTTCATACAGAGGGTAACCTAATTCACGCTCAGAGAGTGCCTGTGCTCAGACAGAGTGTCTGTTGTACAGTCAGGCACAGCTGAACAGATAACGCTTGTTGCACAAATCGTGCTGGCGAGTGTGGTACGGTTACATGCTGCGTGGAGTTGTTCTCCACACAGGTGCACACATGTATACACGTGTATTATATACGTTATATGCAGACCACATAAGAAGTTATCGTATACCAGTCCCCCAACTGCCTTTTACCAACACTGTAGGTGACAAGGCACATAGGGAAGCTGTTCCAGTCTTCCTGCCTTCTCTGAAACCCAGAAGCCAGCAGGTGGCCCGAGGACAGGCAGCACATCCTCCAGAATCCACGCACCCCCCCGTCTGGCCGTCAGAGCACCAGTCCCTTGTTGATGATGCCATGCATTCAGAAAAATGAAGTGGGGGACAGGAGGGAATCTGTCAACCTGGGGCTGGCCACCTGGGTTCAGACAGACACCCATCAACTCCTGACAAGCAACTCTGGTGATCCAGGGCATTGCATTGGAAGCCTTGAGTCCCGTATATCTTTTGAATATGAGTGCATACCCCATGGTGAACATCTCCTTTTTGCATCTTTAGTGCTTTGAGTCTCATACGACTGATGCATTTCTCTCTTGAGCTACTAGGGACTTGTAGTTAATCTTGTTCTGATTAGGAGTTTTTGACATATAAATATATACTTAGCCTTCCCATTTAAACTCTCCTGAAGCTTCTGAGAAGTAGTCTTTTTTTTTTTTTTTTTAAAATAAAAGTTCTAGAATTTGGATAGTGAATAATCTCCAGACTGCACTATATTTGAAGATTGTATTTTAAGTGACACACTCAGAAAGGCAATGCTTTCCTTATCTTTTGTTGAGCAGAGAAATAACATGGATAATTCACTTCTGTTCCTCTTCTTCTGAATAAATATTTACAATCTTGTGAAAAACAACATTTTAAAATAATTGCTTGTAGCTTTAAATAGCAACAATGCAGGAGTCATGTCTGCCTCCTGAAAAGAAAAAATAGTAATGAGAAACGGGAAACAAACAAACAAACAAACAAAACCAGAAAAAGTCACAGCTAAGGTGGAGAAATGTACAAGTCCAGAGTAGGCACGCATATCACCTAGGCAGGCTTTCAGGCTGCGGGTAGCTTATCCAGATTTGTGTTTTTGAAGCATCTTCTTTCCAAGTATCTGTAAATGTGTCTCGAACATATCTGTCAGAAACATATCAACAGGTATTATGCTAATTTTACACTTCAAGGAGCAGAGATACTGTGTGATTTCTTGTGAACTCACTGGAATTCACAATGGGCATGATCATAGGAATAAATATTAGTTTATTGCGTAGTTATTTTCTCCCTGATTACACAATGGCTTTCAAATGCAATGGTTTTGATTGTAGCACTTACATTAGCATAAGTGATGCCCCAGAACACAGTACCAAAGAGGATATGTCCTGGGCTTTGTGAGTTTCAGTCTCCAGCCTAACTGCAAAATGATTTTTTTCTGTATAAATAAGAAAAAAATCCCCCCCCCAGCAACCAGAAGCTGTACCTTGCTTCTTAACTGTCTTTAGTCTGGATTTCCACAGTGCCTCAACAATCTAGTCTGCAGTAAAACCTCATAGGCAGATAGCACTTCAAACTACATTTGACAGAAAAAAAAGGTGAGTATGTATGCAAGAAAGTTTCTCACTGCATAGATAACATTTGTTTGGTTCAGCCACCAAAATGCTTTGCAAACATGTGCTTGTTCAATATGCTGGAGCTAAATTCAGTAAATGTCCATCTGTATATTAGTCTTAAGAGCACTGTAATACAGTTAAAGAGAGCACATAAAATAATCTTCTGTATTCATGTATACTAGTCAATTTTAGACTGTATGAATACTGTATAGTAATGGAAGTTGTGATAATGAAGGCAACAGTAGGAGTGGGAAAAGAGGGGTGCAGATTTTTTATTTAATGGGAGAAGGCACCTCACATTTTCCTCTTTACAGCTAAAGTCAGCTGAATATTTCAAAAGGATTTCCAAGGATTCCTTGGAATCCATTTCCAAGGATTAATTTTCATAGCAATACACAAAAAGGGAAGCCTGTCATCCTGTAAAAGTCGCAAACAATGGCAAAACCAGAACACTGCAACTGCACCAGCTCAAGTGCTTGGCTACATTTTGGTGTGAGAACAGAGGTCTGTGGCTGGCCCCGTGCAGGATCCCTCTGACCCTACGCCAGCTAAAGGACAGCAGAATGGAGCCATGAGGCAAGGACTGCTTATTTTTAACCAATGTACTTGTTGGCCAGACAAGTGACTCTATCCGTCTGCTGGCAAGAACACTGCTTCTTGCATATATCCCTAAATGTTTCGTATGCAGGAATATTTGTATATTTTTTAAGTAGTTTGCAGATCTCCAAACTTCCCACCATCAAATATAGTTTGATTTAACAAAACTTGAATTCAACCAGAAAAGGAAGATTATCAGTAATACTTTCATATTTCTGGTTGCCTCATCTCACCAAAGCTCAAAAATGTTTCAGTAGTTACTGGCTGTGGTGTTAGTAGGAATAAAAATTACTAATTCATAAATCAATTGCTTTAGTAATAGTACTGTTACTATTGCTATAAAAACATATGAAATTTTAATAAGTATAAATCTAAAGACCTTTAATATTCATTTATAGATGCAAATAACTTTCAAGTTACCACTAATATTCTTAATAATTGCATAACATAACCAGCCCACATTTTTCAGTAATGAGCTGAGGTGTACTATTTGCAAGAGATGTTTTTCTTTGGTGGAGTCTTGCTAACTTTCCTAAATGATAAGTAGAAATTATTCAAGCTTTGATTAGACCTATCAGCTTTCTAAAGGAACTATTAAAAAATAAATTATGCACAAGGCTGAGAATAGCATCATAGAAGTAGTGCATTTTGTTCAAAGAAAATGTTTTCTGAAATCTGAAATTCTATATGTTGCTGGAAGTATTCCCAAATAAACTTCAGTGTTATAGCTCATCCTCAATATATGCCATTAACATAATCATATATTTGTAACAATTATCAAGGGAATATCTGAATTTATATTCACAGCTAAGTAAATAAGGAGCACTTTCCTGGTAACTGTTGCAGAATTAAGTCCATAGTTATCATAGTATACTGATATATTACTAGTCAAACTGTACTTCGAGTAACAGCTCTAAGAATAACTGTTTTCTAAAACTCAAGTGACTTTTCTGTTTCAGACATCTTCAATAAAAGCAGCTAAGCTAGTTAGCTAGACAAACATGTAACAAATGAGTGTACAGCCTATGGCTTTGGTATGTTCTGCAGCTCTGCTACCCTGACATTACTGAAAATTTGCTTCAGTTGATTACTACGCAAGTAGGCTGGAGAGATGTAGCTCTGTCTCATAAAATGATTACCCTGGACTTAACCACAGTGCTTTCATTAAGGTCAAAGGAAATGATGACTTACTTTCTAATAGAACTTAGGCCAGGAGACTGTGTCTCTAGCTTGGGAAATTTTCAAATGATCTTAAGACTTTCTCTATTCTACCTGAGAAGAAATCTTTATTCTTTTTTCTTTTTCTTTTTTCTTTTCTTTTTTTTTTTTTTTTAAAAAAAAGGTTTTCACAGCAAGGATCCTTCAGCCTGCCCCTTGATTTGCCAGGAGCCAAGAAGCAATAGCATTTCCCTATTAGAAGGAGTGCTCCTGAAATTTGGGCTACATGTGTTTACAGAGTAATATCTAAGCCCGTTTTTCTCCAGTTATGGACTCTGAATATGAAACGATAAAATGAAAGAGTCTGTTTGTCCTGACAGAGCATTCAGCTGCTTCCTCAGTGTATACAATATTAATTAGCTGAGACCAGGGCTGAATTTAACGTTTATTGTATTGGATAAGAAAACTGTATATTTGTCCACAGAAACTTGTTCAGTGTAACTGAGAATGCTTATATCTCAGACAGTAATGAATCAGGTCCCTATAGTGAGGGAGGAAAGAAGTCACCCTATTTCAGTTTTAAAAACTCCAGTTGTAATATTTTTTATCAGTTTGCTATTCTGTGAAGGAAAAGCAAAAACTCAAAGAAATATGAAAAGGAGGAAACTCTCTCCCAGAATATGAAAAAAGCTGCGGGTTCATGGATGCTCATCCTCAGCAGAGCTATATTTAGATATAAATTACCCTTTCTCCAGATTGTTAAGTGAATTTACTCTCTCTGGAAGTCTCCTTCATTTAATTTGTTCTTCATGATTATATTCATTAATCTACAGAAAATCTGTCACATGTATTTTTCAAGTGCATTGTCTTTATACTTGAGGTAACTGTGTTGAATCCTGAAATTAGCAGTCAAGGTACCCTTTTCCACGCTCTTAAGATGCGGCCCTGTTCCAAGAAGTGAGGGTGGAAATGGCGTTATGCATTCCACTATCATTTTCACTCTGAGAACTGCAGATAAAATTCATGTTGCGTTTACAAGGAGAAAGTAACCTTCATCCTGAACTTCCTGATCAGCAGCCCCCAGACGAATACTGAAATCAGGCTGGCTGCGTACTGGCTCCGTGATCTCCGGCTCTGACTTCTGTGACAAGATCCTGGAGGAAGGTCTGACTCAGCAGCTGGGGTGCAGCCCAGACCCTGATGTGCTTGCTCCCGTCTTTAGCACACTGTACTAAACCACCCCCCTTTCCTGCTAGGTAACTGATGTTTCACTGACCGCTTCTAGGCACTAGGTCTCCTGAGCAGAAAGCAAATGAATTTACAGGGACCTTTCAGACTAAATCAATTCAAAATAGGGGCTTTTCATCCACTTAAGTTGTAGTTTTGAGGTGAGCTTTTATGTGCTTAGGACTGGAAAAACGAGTCAAAAATGGCATAAAGTGGGGTCTGTTGTGTGCTTCACATTTACTGTTAGTGCAGGAGTTAAGTTTCCTGATATCGTTTGCAAGCTACCTCATTTTAAAGATACAGGAATTTGAAATACAGCAGTGAAATAAACACTGCAAGATTTGCAGGAAAACAGTAGATATTTGGCAATAAAGATGACTTGTGAGGACTTAGCCCTGCCTGCGTGGTGTGCTGGGCAGGCTGAGCTGTGCGTGTGCTGCATGGGGCTGCTCCTCCAGGGAACCCAAGGTGGGGGAGCACAGCTCATGCAAATCCATGTGGCTTGGGTGCAGAATTTATTCTTGCCAAACAAACTGGATTCTGTTGTCAATTAAACTTGGAAGTTTGCTTAGTAACAGTATATCATATCAGCCTTGAAACTGTTCAAATTTTTTGATTTGTCCTGTATGATATTTTGTTTTACAAAGCAAATCAGGCGATAGTCATCATTGTATGAATTAAAAATTGGTTACAGACAAATGGTGTAATACTTTCACTTAAATATATTTATTGAGCTCCTCAGACTGGTGATTTGTAGTACCTCTAAAGATGATCAGGAGAAAATACAAAGTCAATTACACAAAAACCGGTAAAATGTTATATGTTGCTGAGGACAAAGCAATTATACATGTTTATCAGAAGGAAATGCCTTTTCACATGTCTAAATACAAAGTCAGACATCTAGGAGCCAAACAATTGCATGTAAATTCCCACTGCAGACTTGTAGTTACAAAAGGTGAACATGGACAGTCCTTGGATGTTTGAGCTGAGGATTACCAGTGAGGGACAGGGCCATGACGGTCCTGTGTTGCAACGGGGAAACTCCGACAGGCAGCCGTATCTAATTATACTCACACCTTGGAAAAGGATGCTGAAAGATCAGAAAAGTTTGGGAAAGAGCTCCAAACTTGATTTAAGGTCTAGAGAGAATTATGAGACTCAGGGTAGTTAATTAGTCTAACACGTGATATGATCATGGCCTTCAGAAGTACCTCTGTGGAGAGAAGACTTCCTATAATGACTTCTTTAACTTAGTAAAATAAGGATAATGAAATCCAATGCCTGGAAATTGAATTTAGACAAATTCAGAGTAGAAGTTATATGCAATTTAGTGACAAGAGTAAAAAACATGGTACCGATTTACCCAGAAAAATACAGAATTCTCCATTCTTTAAACCTTTCTAACCAAAAGGTAGTCTGTCTAAAAAATACATTGCAACTTAAATGGAATGTGTAAAATTATCAGGGATCTTCTCTTGCCCTTGTTATTCAGCCTAAATGGTGTTCTGCAATAAAAATCACAAATACTGGCAGAATATGAACTCATCTTGTCATTTGGGCTATAATTGCCCTCGTGTATGTAGATGGCCAAGAGGATGGTGTACACACTCTTCTTCATTTTAGTCTGGGTTCATATGTATCTGTTGCACAGAAAACACCAAGTATGAGAAATACTGAGATATTCCTTTTGTTATTGTTGTTGTTGTTATTTTGTCTTTATATATTTTAAAAATTAAAAACATTCAGCTACAAAGAGGTAGATCATTATCATTAGCCTATACCCACAGGCACAAAGCCTGACAGAATCCCATATGGTGAACTGTTTTCATTTTATATATTTTTTGCAAAGTTGGGTGTATTGTACTTTTTTATTTCAGGAATGTAATTTTGGTGCTTACATTTCCATTTTTGTTTGTTTGTTTGGTTGGTTGGATGGTTGTTTTTGTTTTTAATACTACAACCTGCTAAATTGCGGGGAAGTGAATACAGGAGTTTAACCTGAGCTGGACTGAAAGAATAAGCAACCGAAATTATCTGCAAAAAGCTACTGCTAGGGATTTCCAGTGTATGTGTGTATGAGAGAAGGAATCCAGGCACAAGAGGCAGAAGCAGCCAATTAAGCACTGCCACCAGCATACAGGAGTCAGTGATACCCAGTGAGTCAGCAACAAACATCATAATAATGAATTTTCTTTTAAGAATGTACTGCCTGTTTACCTCTGAATCCTTGAGGTATAACTCTTTCTATGAAACACTGGTTTGTAGGAGATATTCTTAATGTGTGTATATACACGTTATATATATTTCTCTACTTGTTGGATACTGTTGTGCCCAACTTACAGATACCTAATTGCCAAAGCAGGTAATCCGCTTCCTGTGTGATGCTAAACTCTGATCCAAAAAAACTCTCCTCAATTAAGTGAGGCAATACCTGGAGCTGTCCAGAAAGGACACTGAACCCCTCAGCCTCAGGGGTTCATGGAGGCACTGATGCTCATAGGGACCCACAGCCGGGCCTCCTGCTCCAAGAGCTGCTATCACAAGGGATGGGGCAATGACTCCAAACCTGCAGCAGCCTGGAAGAGGTTTGCTGGAGGAAGACTGATCATTGTATTCTTTTTTTATGCCAGAGCACAATGGCTAAAACATTTGTGCAAGATGCTAGGGATTGAAGTTTGGTACTATTTTCACCCTTGTGGCATCCAAGCAACGTATCCCATTTTATGGAGGATTTCTACAGGGTACCTGTGTTAACGGCTTAGCTTGGGACAAGAGTACACCTTCAAAGCAGATGTCCTCATCATGCTATTCTTTGGCTAGCTGTGTGGATCACCCTAGGAACACACAAACTAGTGTCCTTCTCACAAAATTAAGCCCAAGAACATCTTCAAGGAACTTATTGACTGTGCTGTAACCACCATCAGGCTCTCAGTCCCAGTCCCAGGCTCTGTAGTGGACCTTATCGGTCCTTCCCGCTGAGACTGTGACACAGTGTAGAAAGCAATGAAAGATTCACAGTGCTAAAACCTGAGAGCGTAAGAAGGAATATGGCTGAATAAGCCTAGCTGATAGGCTACTCACTGGCTTCAGACCAGAAATAGTGCTGGGAGCAGCTGCCAAGACTTTTTTTCTCTAGCAATTTTTTAAAAGCTCATAAATAACTTCTGTGAACTTCTTCCAAGGAGTGCACCCTAAATTCAGACTCATAGATCCATGTTCCCTCTTGAGTCTTTCCTTTCAGGAGGGGTGGTGAATGTGTCCCACCCCTTGCTGAGAAAGGCATTTAATACACAGATCTGCATGAATTTTCTAACCGCTAACAGCAGCTGTATCTGCGTTCTGTGAGAGTCTGAGATGAAAGCTCACTAGTGGGTACATCTTCCAATTAAGTTTCATCCAAAAAAGCCACAGCTCGCATGCTCTGAGACTGTTCTATCATGCATCATTAATAGGTGGAGACAATCTGGAAATTCACTTTTCTTGATCTGAACTAAAATGTGAATGTGAATACGTGAATGTACCTTTAGTGTAGACATGCTTGTTTCTGAGTTGGGCTGGAAGCTGAGATGTTCAAACTGCAGCAGATATTCAGAGGAGCAGAAGTTAGGATGCTTAGATAACTTCTTCATATGCAAGATGTAAATAAGATCCACACATTTTTAAAATTCAGAGCAAATTAGTTCAGACTGCAATTTTGATTTATCTATCTGAGTTTTACTTACAATTTGTGCTAAGTCCTTTTTTTTTTTTTTAAGCTCTTGCCTTCAAGATTATACAAGTGACATCTTTAGCAATGTTTAACTCCACAGAGTTGGCCACAGTGAGCTTTCAGACAAATTTTGAGTAGACATCAGGTTACAACAAATGGCGGTCAGTCATATTCCATCAGAAGGATTTAAGACAAAACAGAAAAAAAAAAAGGGGAAAAGGACGTGGTAAATCTACAGTATGTCTGAGTATCTTCCCTTAACAAAATAGGCTGCTACTGTTTCTCTTAGGATTAGCATTGTACAAGGAATTTAACATTTGAAGAGCTTGGTCTGTATAATCCATGGTAAATCTATGGTTGTTTTTGGACTTTTTATCCCCCTTAAATAGGTAAATTGAAATTCTTATTAATCCTTATTAATAAACCTTATTTCCACTTCTATTGTGGAAAAGAAATTTTTTCTGATTTGCCTCAGAGTTTAATCAGACATACCCCAATCACATGTGAAAGCCAAAAAGAAAAAAACTAATTAAAAAAAAAAATTTCTCTCTTAAATGTACTGCTTTTGCTTTACCTTTTGTTGGAGATCAACAGAAGTCTTGTTATTAACAATGACAGAATGACTGATCATGACCTTTCCAAATTAGTTCAAATCTTGATCACCTTCATTATCTGGACAAATTTTTTCATTTAAGAGCAGCTCCATTGGGTATTAGCTGTAACGTTTTGAGATGCTGCTTTATATGTAAGTACTTCACCCACAGAAAAGGATGGCTTATTCCTTTTGTTACGTTCTGGAAGTATGAAAGAAAAGGTGAGAGAGAGACAGAAAGAGAGGGAGAAAGTCTTCCAATAGACTATTCTTTTTAAAACTTTGTTGTTTTAATAGTCCACAACACATATTGTTACTTTTATGATAAAATCATGATATTTCAAGAAAGATGTCTTTATTAGCCCAATATTATCTTTTAACTCCATCCTTCAGTTATTTACAGATTATCGTGCTTTTTGCCTTCCCACTCTCCTCAGCCACCTGTTAACCAACACATATGCGTTTAGGACTTTTTCTCTTGTTTCACTCCATCCTTTCGTTTTTCCCAGTTGGCCAATACCTTTCACAAGCAAGCACACAGAAGTGACCACAACAAGAGCAGATCTCAAAAGCTCAGGAAGGAGGGGAATTAAAACTGCTTCACAACAGAGCAATGGGGCTGTTTCTACAGAGAAAAAAACCATTGAAAAGTTGGTTTCATTGGGGTTTTGGAGAGGTCCCTCTTGTGCCTTGTGTTTCAGGGTTTGCTGTGAAACCCTGACATCTCAGATCCCAATCCCAGAATGCAGGACCCTGGCAGCTCAGGATAATGGGAAACAGGCACTTGGTGAGTAGGTCCTAACTTCTCTTAGATCTTTACCTACCTGTTAGGTCAGAGACCTGCTTGATTCCTTTCTAATCTTTGTAGAAATTAAACTCCATAAAATATTTACATTGTATCAAGTGAGCACTGGCTGAAAAAAAACAGCAGGTGGGTGGCTTTCTATCCGCTTTTGCTTTATGATTTATTGTCTGTGGACTTTTCCAGGAGCTGTGGGATATCATGGAGAACCAGGACAATTGTAACATCTAAATGTGACCTGCAAGTTGTCATTAGTCGCCAGAAGTCTGTGGCACCAGCTATCTTTTAGTGTCCCTCAACACCATTCCAGCACTCGCTTTATGAGGTATCTATAGACCAACTGTGTAATAAGAATAGGATTTGCTTTTTTTTTTTTTTTAATATTCATTCCGGAGAAATGGTATTAGGTGATTATAATTACAAGTACTCTTATGGTCAATATTTGATTGAAGAAAACAGTCAGCTCTTCCAGCAGTAGCAAGCAGATATTAAAAATTAGTGAGTATTTTTTTTTTTTTAAGTGAACAAACTTTAAAACATCTTATGTATTTAAGGACTACACTTGATTGCTACCAACAGATTTTAAAGCATGCTAAAATGCAACGAATGCACATGGCAACTTCCTTATATTTTAATGGCAAAAATCATTTAAAAATAAATTACAGTGAGTTTAGTAGTTTGTCCAGACAGAGAATCAGAGTTCCTAATTTTAATAAAAGTTATAATAGCTTCAAATTCAGAATCCATCACTTCCATTATTTTGATCTGGCAGGTAGTATAATGTAGTTATTATTTTTGCCCTACATATGCGGCATGGCTGTCAAAATAATCAAGTCTAAACTGAAATTAGAGATCTGATGTTGGGATGGATCAAATTACCCTGACAGAATCATTATGTGAACATAATTCTTTTTTTTCAGAGTCAGTGTGCACACATGCTCTCTCCAAAGAAAGAAAGTAGATATCGTATGGACTATAACTCTTCCACGTGAAAACCAACACTTCCCTCTTAAAATAGGTGAGTAAAAGCTGTGCAACCTTGAGTACTGCTTATCTGGAGATGTATAGCAAGTGTTATCAAACCTGTACTTTATGAGTCTGCTGGCAGAAGTTAAACTCACTGTGTATTAGATCTACTACTTTTCTGGAAAATGTAGCAATCATTATACACAGAAGGAAGACTCACATCAGTTTGTATGTTAAACAGCTCCCGTTGGCCAAGAGAAAACACTTATGAGTATAGTGTGACTGAAATACTACTTCTGGTTAGTGTAGAGATAGCTTTAGAGAGCTTTTCAAGGCTTGGGAACCTAAATTCACTACCCTTAGAAGCTGCCTCTTTTATCTTCAATGTTATCAGTATATAGAAGTGTGGTCCTAATGCACAGTTAACCAAGAGCAAAGGTGTACAAGTGAAATATAAGCTGCCTGTATTGGTTCATTGCAATCAATCCAACTGTATTAATTAAAAAGAAAAAAAATGCTTTTGCAAAATTTTGGTGGGCAAGAAGTGTTGCATAGTATTAAAACCCTGCACAGTCTGTTAATATTTATTTCAACACATTCCAGGTTCTTCCTGCCCCCCAGTTGTGGTTTTAATTTTTTTTTTTCATGACAAATGACATTGTAAACTCTACATCCAGAAATGCTTGATCACAGTGAACACCTATCTGTCTACATTTTAGCATTTTTGGATATGTTTTGATCTCTCAGCTACAGAAAGTTTTTCATACATTGTCACAATTTTCATCGAGGCAGGGGAAAATCATCAGCTGTTATGTAGAAACATTATCACATCTCATTTCAGCTTTTGAAGATACAACAAGTGCTTCATTTTCTCACTTCTCAAATTTGAAGTGACAAAGATGTGTTGATATAGCTCGTGTGCCAGGGAGGGATCAAAGTAAAAGGCACGTACAAATCCAGAGCCATATTTCTCAATGCTAGAAGTTAGCATCCAGGTGCCTGACAAGGAGACTTGGCCAGCTTAGACATTTCCACCAGTAGGTCTTCCCTATTCCAAATTCCTTTGATGGAGGGGACCTGGGAAGTGATGAGGCACCCCATTATATCAGTTTTATTGCCAGGACTTAGGGGCTAGATTCATTAGACGAAATCTACATGTTGGATAGCTGGAGGTGTTCACTTCTACAGGGGCTGAGCTTCAGGCATAGCAGGACACAGGGTTGCAGCCTGAGAGGAAAAGAGTTACTCTGGGTTCATTCCAGTGTAGAAGAGAAAGGATGTGGAAAATTCCTCACTTACTCAGATGTGTTTTTTATGGTACTCAGAAGATCAAAGTTAAAACTATGGGCTGATGTGGGATCAGAGCATTTCAAGCAAGACAGGCTATATTTTCCACTCTCCAAAACACACTCTTAATAAAGAAGATGTATAGTGGGAGTAACTCATTACTTATTCTTTGGCCCAGAGGGAACAATTAAGAGTTGAATTTTTGCAAAAATCATGGAATTACAAAATCTTCTGAAGTTTTGGAGACAACAGAGAAATTACTATGTTTTCTAAGGAGAATACTGAAAATAAGAATAGCAAATAAAATGAATAATTGCTTCTTTATTTCCTCTATGCAAGTTCATTGAATTGGATAGCTGGCAGCTGTAAAAGAGGGGGCAGGCACAACTTTAAACTCACCTTTGAATTGTGTAAGATTTGCATGATTTTCAACAAATAACAGAAGAATTTAACATGGGAAGGATTCTGGAATAACGTTATTAGTAGTGGAGAGTGTTCTACTACAGCTAGGTGTTCTGCAGAATCCTAGGGGCCAAGGTTGTGCTACTCAAGCAAGAAGTATGAAACATGAATTACTAGATACTAAATCCCTTTATTTTAGAAGAACAACGACTTTCTGACTGCTGAATTAGAACAGAAGTTTCAATTTTTATTTTTAAATAGTTAATACCTTAATTACAGAAAAGTCTATTCCACCATTTCAGTAGGGTCAAATGAGATGGAAATATTAGAGAAATGACTATCATGACAACACAGACACGCACACACACAAAAGATCAAGTATGTCTCCCCCCCAGACTCCCTACAGGTTTTCCTCACATCAGAATATTTAGGTTTGGGATATTTAGGTTTTGGATAACAACACTGTAGCCTACATTACCCTTTCATGTAATGGCTGAGAGTCAGCTCAGGACTGCAGAGGAGAGCAGTGCTCTTCTCACCTGTCCCAAAAGCTCCCTCCTTCCTCCCAGCCTTCGGCCACGGATACCAAACCCTGAATTCTTAGGTTAAGGATGAAGGAGGGTATGTCATGACGTTCATCCTTCCGTGTGAGTGGGAAGATGATTTGAGACACCAAGAAGGCAAGAAAGGCAGGGAAAGCTATTTATCTGACTACTTGCTTTGACAGGTAGTGTAATTAATAATTTGGTAGGAAGAATATAGTGGTTAGCCAGCCAAAATCACTATGCTGTGAAAGAAACTATACATCCAAAACGAAAAGTGCATTTCATCTTGGGGACAGTTCAAGATTGCTTAATGCCATAAATAAAGATTTGTTTTGTGTTTTTAGTTTAAAATGTGGCTGTTTTAAGAAGCACTTAGGAACATCATAGCCACCATTATCTGATTTCTATCAGTGGTCCTGAATTATTATTGTCACTAACTATCTACAAAGAATGCAGGAGAAATGCTTTAATTAAAAAGAATTGTTCTAATACTTCAGTGGATCTAAAAAATAACTGGAGGATGCAAACTGAAAATTCAAAGGCAAGTACAGTCAAACACAGAACTGTATAACAAATCAGCCTGGCTGTGGAGTGCTAGGAAGTCATTCAGTACGACCCAGTAACGTGCGGGAGGTAGATCTTGCAGAAGCAGGAAAGCTGGAAGGTGAGAATGTGCCCAGATGGTCTAGAGAAATCAGTGCAATTGCAAGTTTCTTCCTCCCATTCTTTTACTGAAGGAAGAAAAAAAAAGGTTAATCAATTTTTTTTTTTTTTTGCAGTCAGATAATGCCTATACCTAATGACACAAAACAAAGTCTACTTAAACTATTGTATTTCTTCACTGCAATCTTGATCAGGACAACAGAGGAACAGAAGAGAGGAATGTGCATAAAGTAAGGTTGATGGGAGTGAAGAACCTGGCAGCAGGGCTGCAACTCAGTGAAGCTCAACTAAGACACAGAAAATAACTTAAGAGGGGGAAGGAGCTGCTTGGTCAACCTTCCATACAAGCTTTATTGCTTACTCTCAATCTGGAAGGTTATGATCTTTTCTTGCACCAAAGCAAGCAGCAACTGTCAGCTTTTTTGGGCCATGGACCATTCTTGGCGAAGCTCTCAGTAGCTCTTGCTGAAGTGAAAGGTGGCTCTGTGTCTACACACAGAAGACATTCAGAAAATGTCTTGGTAGACTCATGGTGTGGGCTATCATATAGGAAGGAGAGATGTTTCCTCCCTACCATGTTGTAAGAACTGCATGTATAAGAAGTTCTTGAACAGAACTAGATAGTCCAGGAGACTGATTAAATATAAACAGTACATTTTCTGCTTGCAGTATCTTATTTAATTCTAGGTGAACATAGGAGTGCAACAGAACTCTTCAAAAGGCATCATGCGTGACAATGCTGGATCAGTAATGGTTTTGCTTTGTTTCAGCAAGTTTTAAAAACATAGGCTTCCCAAAAAGAAGAGAAAATGGAGAAATGATCGGTATTAATGGAGCAAATCAGTTCTTTACTTGGGAATTTAAACATGAATACATTTTCCCAAATATGTCATTGTCAAGAGCTTTTTCTACATCAACAAATACTGCTTAGACTTTTCAATGTTGTGCCTCAAAGTGATGGGACAAAGATGAAAAAATGGAGAGAGGTGATCAGAGGGGATGCCTGTGTAAATTGTTTCTAGTGCCCAACATTAGTTAAGAACCACGTTGACAGTCAGGATGTGCAAGATAAGAATGAAAAATGACTTTTCCTTTCACCCCGTGGGTGATCCATGCAGTCTGAGGCTGAAACACACCAATTCAACATAGTGGGGAGAACCTTTTGCCACAGCCACGTATGCTGTTCATAAACTCATGAACATACAAACACTCATTTTATTGATTGCCCATCTGTAGGATGTCTCTCTGAGTCCAAGACACTCATTTGTATTTTGACTACCCTGCTGGCAAGATCCTTGTAACATGTTAAATAAAGTTGCTGGCAAATAGCTGGCATGCTCAGCTTATTACTAAGGCGTACAGATTTAAGCTCATGAAAATTATGATGTGGGTGATCTCACTTCATTACCTTTGCTTGGAGAGGAGTCTGTGTCATACTCTGAGTGATACAGTGATGCACTGGCACTATAAACTGGGGGAGAAGGAGGGAAAATATTTTCCTTTTCCAATCACACAATGTGTAAGAAGTGAAATTAATGCTATGATTGATGAGCAGCTGTAGGCAGTAGATTTGACACAACACACAGGATTTCACTGGAATCATCATGTTTCACCTTCTCCAGGCACTGACGTAAGTAACTCAGATGAGTGAGAGGTGTTTTATTTTTACTTAAAAAAGAAAAAAAAGAAAAAAGAAACAATTGGAGTTTGGCAGAACTTCCATGTTAACAGGCTGTTTGCAGAAACTGCTTTTTTTTCTCTGAATATTTAAATTTAAACACTCTTAAGTACTTTGGAAAGTTTCTTTTAACCTAATTTGTCCAAAATCTGTCTTGACTGCAGTAGTACAAGAACAGTTATTGTGACTTTCATGAAATTAAGACACTAGCTTTCAGGAATGTAAAACCACATGCACTCTCTTTTTCATCTCCTTGAAAAGAATCTGATCTGTTGCTACAAAACCGTGGTCACGATCTCTGCAAAATATTTTCAAGTAGCCGAAAATTCAGTTCATGAAAACTAACCACAAAATCTCATCATATAAACTCCACTGCGTGAGCTCTATTAGCAGCTCTTTATTAAGGCATCTTTCGATAGGAAAAGATGCATATGGGGCTATTTTGTAGCCTCAACAACTGATTCAAATGGGCAACTGAATGAAAAAGGAAAGGCCCATGAGAAGGGAACAAAAGCACCAGACCAAGACCATGATGGTCTGGGCATGTACAGGTCATGGTGTCCCCTCCCAGCTCCAGCACTGTGTTAGTCCAAAGCAGACCTCTAACTTAAAAAGTAGGTAGCTACTTAAATAAATAAATGAATAAATAACTAAATAAATAAATCTCCAAATCACATGAACTGAAAACTCGTACAGCTCATTGCCCAAAGCTCATAGGAGAACAAATTCAAAAGACATTATCTTAATAAAAGTCTATCTCTAGAGATTACATGGGAATGTGAGAGGGGCTGGCCGCTTCTGCTGGAGTCTTCAGATGAGATTGCTGAAGAAAGATAGATGCATTAAAAAATATTGCTACCTAAACCTAACACCCTTCCTAAACGTCCTGAGGCATTCATGTAAGCAACAGCCACATGAGAAACTTGTTTGTCATGAGTACCAAGCCGTTGACTGAAATTCCTCTGGCGTAGTAACAATTTGTGAAAGGTCACCAAGAAATCCTGCTGTAGAAAAGGGCAGAGATATGCATGCACATCCTCACATGTACACGCCCCGAGTTTTACATTTTCAGAGCTGCCACATCTCACACAGTTGCAGTGAAGCTTGCTGCCTCAATGCCCTTCTCAGCCCCTGGTGCTATGCTGGTTGGCCAGGAATTTTCACCTTCCCTGTGCCTTCCCTGCTGAAGGACAGAGCCCGGGGCTGCCCCTCTGCTCTGCCCAGGCACTTGTCGAGAGGTCTGGATTGACAAAACTGCTTTCTATTTTCATGGCTCCCTGCAATCCATCCCTTTCCACTGTGACAGCTTTGCTGTGAAGCCTGGAAAAGTATTCTGGGCACTCTGCTGCTCTCATGGGAACAGTAACTACCTACTTTATGCAATGCATCGGTCTTCATTGTGTAATGTCTGTCTAAAAAAATATATGTAAAATAAATACTGAAATTAATCACTGTAGTTTTCATTTCCATTCTCTTCAAATATCTTTCCTCTTCTGGCACTACAAAAGCATTCTTTTATACAGAAACTTGACATTTGGATTTTAAACAGTTTGAAAGAATTCAAAATTGTTTCCAAGCTTCAAAGTTACATATTTTATTTCATTGTTTTTCACTGTCATAAATGGCAGTCACCAGCATAACGACAGTGCATGTTAATGCTATTGAGATATCCTACATTCATTTTATTATTAATGTGGTTGAAGAGAGATGCTACCTCACTGAAACATTTTATCTGATTTTTCAGACCAAACACATCCTTTTTGTGCTCTTATAAAATCCAGTGTTCAGTTCTAATTGCAATGCAAATGACAAATACTTTTGTATATAAAAAAATAAGATATCAAAACTAAAATAAGTATTTTGACTAATAGAATAAAATGACCTTTCAGAAAGGAGAGAAAAAATATGCTGAACTTTTTTGTTTCCAAGAAAGTCAAATTTGAGAACCCAGACAAGCCCAGCATGAGAAGTTCAAAATACAATTTGGTGAAAAATTCCCATCCATCTCTGTATTGGAATAAACTCCTGTTAGCACCACAAACACTTAGTCATTGTGACTATATCATAACCTCGCTACAAATCACATCACAGTAAGGCATCTTCTTCTTTCAAAACTATTTCCAGGTTTTGCTGCTCTTGCATTGCCTTTCTTTTAAAGCCCAGATAAAGCACATTCCCATAGAATACACTCTCATTATTTAATCTTCTGCAATTAGTTCCTCATCTAAATGTGATTATCTTAATTGAGTAAAAGATACGCAGTGACAGAAAGGTGTGCTTCTGGATGAGGTGAAAAGGCTCAGCCTGGCCAATGCAACAACCTCCCCCATCCCCTTCCTTGACTGCTGTGCTGCAGACGCTCTACCAGCTTGAGGCTGGGCAGGAGGCTTGGAATACCGTTAGCGTTGCATTTAATGCAGACCTTAATATTCATCTGCAGTGCACTTGGTGCCAGTATGCTACATTTTGGATGTACTGCAGTCATATTGCCCAAGACATTTTACTTCACTTTAGCTCCTTTTTTCCACCCCCAGTAAGTATGCACATTTTTATAGCAAGCAAGACACACACACTCACACACATGTATGCACACGTGCACACACACTTCTGTATGCCTCCAGCTCTCCTCCAATTATAAAATGATAATTGTATTTGCTGTCAGTGGGTGGTCTGCAGGATAAACATAGAATATATCTGCATATAAAGTACCTTTCAGTCGTTGATCTGTATAAGTCATTTAACTGAGAGGTACACCAGCATTTGAGGAAATGTAAGGCAACATTTTATGACAAACATATTTAATATATATTTATGTATCTAAGGACTCCACTCTGTAAGGAAAATGGCAATAGAAAAGCCCTTATAGAGAGAGAGAAAATGATAAAGCTGGAAGCATTAAGCAGCATAAACTTATCCTGATTGCTTTTTAAAGAGAATTATAATAATCATACCTGAAGGAAGAATGATAAGTGTTATACCACAAGACTTTTGAAAAGGCAGTGGATGCAATGAATTGCAAAAGGCTATAGAAAAGCATTTCTGATTGTGTTAGCTGTGTG
Source organism: Chauna torquata (assembly GCA_013399475.1). NCBI lineage: Eukaryota > Metazoa > Chordata > Aves > Anseriformes > Anhimidae > Chauna > Chauna torquata. Next base: position 472,460 of record VXAL01000105.1, read on the forward strand.
CACTTTCTGAAGGAGAAGGACGTGGGGGAACAAAAGGGTAAAGGGATTGCAGAAACAAAATTTCTGTACTCTTCTGTGGGTGACATTTGCAGATGGGCTTATGCCAAGATGGGGACACAGTGCAGACCAGGATCAGGAAAAGTGATGGAGGGGAGGGCGTGAGCCACTTCCCCAGCCACTGTCCTTGGCAGTCCCCCAGTGAAATGGGGGACAGGAGGTGGTGTAAGTTGTTGTGGGAGAGGGCAGGGGACCTGTGATGGGAAGAGAACGGTGGGAACAAGAAGCTGAGGGATACTGAAAGGGAAAGAGTGAAGAAAAGAGTACAGAAGTAAGAGAGGAAGAGAGAGGAACAACATCATGGTATACAAGCACTGACATCCCATGAGAGGACTTCATTAGGTGCCGAGGAAAGCTGTCAGTGGCTGGGAGGCGGGAAGGTGTGCAGAAGACAGGCAGATAGGTAGTCTCTTGGCGTAGAATGCTGTCAGCCTCTGGCTACTGGTTTGCAGCTTAAGTGGGAGGAGCAAGTGTTTGGCACCATTGCTTTCAAATTTTTTTTAAAAAATATTTTATTATGTACAAATAACGATTCACATCTTTCAGAACATTTGATAGGAACTTTAATCTCCTCCTGATGACCAGTAGAAATAAGTCTGTAGAAACAAGTTAATGTGACTCATTTGCAGCCCCTCAGAGAGCTATAAAGGAAAGTAAACCTGAGATCTCACCACTTGTTTTTGCTCTTGCTTTTTGTTTACGTTTTCAATTATTCTTGGAAAGTTGTGAGAAGAAGCTGACTCTGTGGGTGCTGCTGGCAAAGAGGAGACTTGCTTGCAATGCAGCATGGGCTACTTCAGCATGGGTACTTGAGGAACAAACATTTGAGTTGCAAATGCAAGAAAGCAATGAGCACCTTCAGACAGGTCGGAATGCTTGGAGGAAGGGAATACAACTGTCAGTGAATTGAATTATTGAAAATTATCAAGCTGCTTTACAATGGAAGGGAAATATGAGAAGCTCATGTCTTCTGCTCTAATAATTGTCGAAGACCGAAGCATTGCTGGAAGGAACAAGCTAGAAAATAGCACAAAAAATATTACAATGTTGTTACAAGGATCAATTATAGGCTCTTCTTTGGAATATTGGGCTCAATTCTTATCATTCTATCTCAGAAAAGGATATGATAGCAATAAAGAGGTTCACAAACAGACAAGATGTGTTATTGGAATTACAGAATGGCTGCTATATGGAAGGAAATTGAAATATTGTTTCATTTAGAGAGAAAATGAGTAAGATGAGATACCCTATAAAGATATGTTATAAAGCGAATGTAGAGAGGGGCAAATAATGTAAAGGGGCAAGTATCATGCTGGTCTCACCCTGAGCAGGAAAAAACACTAAACAACTGAGCAAAAATCTAGTTAAACTACAAAACGAATAAACTGCAAACAAATCTAAATTCCCTAAATTCATCTGTAGAACTCAGTATCAGAAATTCAGAAAGATTTACATGATTTTTTTTTTCTACCTATTTTCCTTTAAATTCTTTTGAAAACATAGAATCACAGAATGGTTTGGGTTGGATGGGACCTTAAAGGTCATCTCATTCCAACCCCCCTGTCGTGGGCAGGGACACCTTCCACTAGATCAGGTTGCCCAAAGCCACATCCAATCTGGCATGGAACACTTTCAGGGATGAGGCATCCACAACTTCTTTGGGCAACCTGTTCCAGTGCCTCACCACCCTCTGAGTGAAGAATTTCTTCCTAATATCTAATCTAAGCCTACCTTCTTTTAGTTTAAAACTGTTCCCACTAGTCCTTTCACTATAATCCCTGATAAAGAGTCCCTCTCCAGCTTTCTTGTTCGCCACCTTTAGGTACTGGGAGGTTGCTATAAGGTCTCCCTGGAGCCTTCTCTTCTCCAGGCTGAAGAACCCCAACTTTCTCAGCCTGTTGTCATAGGAGAGGTCCTCCAGCCCTCTGATCACCCTTGTGGCCCTCCTCTGTACTCGCTCCAACAGGTCCATGTCTTTCTTGTGTTGGGGGCCCCAGAGCTGAACTCTAGGTGGGGGTCTCACAAGAGCAGAGTAGAGGGGCAGAATCACCTCCCTCGACCTGCTGGCCACACTTCTTTTGATGCATCCCAGGGAGCTTTGCATAGGCCCACCTCTCAAGCCTGTCAAGGTCAAATAAAACCAGTGGTAGACATCTCTAGTTTAAGCTCCTGTGTGTCATAATAATTTGCTGCTTTCTTTCTTCTGAAGATCCATAGCCTTTTATATGAAAAAGATCACCTTCATTAAGAAATAAGACCATTCATCCAAACAAAGGACATGAGTCTGGAAAAGCTCGTGATCAAAGCAAAAGTACTTTATAACGTCTTTTGAAGAAGAAAATGTATAAATGTTAAAATAGTAATTATTAAATTCTTTATAAATGTCACTTTATTTACCTTGAATTCGTATATAAAAGTTTTTGCTTTCCCTCCTTTCTCGCTTCTTTTTTCTTTCCAATGATTTTACTATTGGAGGAGACATTCCTGTGGATTAATCCCAAGAGTAGAGAGGTGCTTGATTTTCTGCTTGCACTGTACTGTGAACATAACCTCACTGAGTTGCAGACACAGATCTGAAAACATGGTAAATGTATTGTATTGAAATGTCAAAAATGATCAAAGATTTTCTTTTTGACACTTCAGTCTGTACACAGAGAAGAATAGCACCATTTTCACATCAATTTTTCTCTCATGTAAATGAACACGTTTGGGCCTAAGTCCACATGCATACATATCTTCCAGCATCTCCAGAATACATTCTTGCTTTTGGTTTGTTTGCCACCATACAGTTTATAAACTCTTAAAAAAAAATAATTCTATGTCATCATTTACCTTATCATACAAACTGAATAAAGTCATCTTCGGAACTCAGCATAAGCTTAAATCTGACTCTTGCCCAAACTCTTAGCAAGTAGGTAGACCTCACTCTTAATTTATCCAGGGAGAACTTGATAGTTTATATCTAGGATTGGATGCTTGGATGGTTATTCTCAAAGATACTGCCTTGCTTTCTGCACCTAATAATTTTGTAGTTTCCTCTCTCCAGCAAAATAAACTGAGAAATCAACAGAGTTGTCTTTTTAATTTGGTCACAGTCTTGTCAAAGCCAAGTCCCTACCCCAAAAGCAGCTACAGATCCTTACCTAATCTAACATTAATGCATGCTACCAAAACAGACACAAGCTATAAGACAGAATGGTAATGTTATAACTTCACAAATCATACACTTATTTGTCGCGTTTTTAATGGGTTAGTTCCTACTAAGAAAATAGTAGTCGGTAACACAGGGATACACTAGTACTGTCATCATGCTCAATGTATATAATTTCTAAAATACCAAAATGTATAGACAAGAATACTGCTGTGTATACTAATGTATAGACAAGAATATATCCGTTTTCATTGCAGATGGTAAGGACCTGGCCTTGTGACCCAGCTGGGGCAGGGCTGTCTGAAGGAGGCAACTGGCATCATGGAGTGTGTGCCGCATCTGTGCTCTGGCCATGTCAGTGTAAAGCCAACACATACACAGCACTGCAAATATACTTCATATTTCATGTTTTTCTTATGTTTTCAAGCCCAACGTCTGTGAGTTGGGTGGTAGCGGTGCTGCTTTCTTCACTAATATTTCATGCATTGCTCCATGTAGGAACCAAACTTTGCATTCCTATACAGAGTTGGAAAGTAAGTGTAGCCATGGCAGTGGCACTATCCTGCACTCCCTTCCTCTTTCCTTTATAAACTTCTTCATGATTTCTTCCAGGATGTTTCTTACTTACTAAATACTCTCCCCTCTGAGTGGTCCATACGGGTGTCTGTCCTTTAAATCTTTTTTTCAAGAGGATTTAGAAGCTGCATTTCTTCACTTTATTTCCTGCTGATGACTTTGGACACCCCATCAGCTCTGGTTTTCATGGTGCCACTCCTAGATGGAAGCTGTTGCTTAATCTCTGTTCAGAGCAAGACAGAGGCTCTCTGTAAAAGGAGGAAAAGAGTGTAGAAGTACACTTTTCTACATAGATAACACTGCATTTTTTATCTTCTGCTGGAAGGGGGATATGTAGAGTTCAGCTGGTTAAGGAAGTGCATTTAACTTCAGTGGTACACATTTCCCACTGGCTGTGTATTACACTTGTTCTGACACTTAATAAACATTTAGCATGGTGACTGAAAGATCATGCATCTGAGACACGGAGGTTTTCCTGTTCATATTTTAGAGAAGTTTTCAAAGTGTTTCTCCCTTTGGAGCAGTGACTGTCTCCCTGGAGAGTTAACTCGGTTTCCAACTAGTCTTCTTTCCGTAAGCTACTCATGTAACTCTACTTTTAATGAAAAACAGTCTCTCAGATTGCTCCTTAAGGCAAAGTATTTACCCTTGCACCACTTGCTTTTTAAGGAACTGTAAATATACCACACAAATTGTGAATACTGCACATGGGATTTGCTAATGGCTTTCACTGCAAGTATCTGATCAGTTGTCAGTAAGAAATATGAAGCTTTTTGGAACTACAGTTTGATTTATTTCAAGGTAGTCAATTATATAAATAAATAATTTGAAATATTGATCTCTCGTCTTTCCTAGTAAAGTCAGGTTTTCCACTGCTTTCACCGAGAGTGCTAGAAAGGCTGGAGCAAGGGAAAAAATCTGATACTGTTGGACACCTCGCCCGCACCCCAAACGATCAGCATTTCAAGGTTAAGTTAGTATCACACCTTTCACTTCTTTACATCAAACACAAAAGTTAGTAAATAAGAAGCATTTCTCTACCAAGCAGTTAAGTAGACTAGGAAGGAATTTAGATTCAAACACACACAAAATATTCTTTCGCTGATTTATATATTTTGACTTAAGCTGAGGGTTAAACTAAGGGATTATAACATTCACTAGAAATAACTCAGGCAGGGACAATCTGACGTCTGTAACAAAAACAACACTCTCATTTCTGTCCTGGTAAAGGCTCTTCATCACAACTCACACAACAGCTGCCTGGAGCCCAACTCAGCTACACACCCAGAGCTGCTACACTTTTACTTGACAGTTGGTCCTTAATGAATGCAGTGACTAATGAAGAGTACTTGATATTGGTTTAAGTTTGCAGGAATTTTAAGCCACACAAAAGGAAAAGTACAATAAATCTCTTTTCAATGATTCTGCGTCAAAAAAAAATCCTCTGTGCTTTTCAGCTCCAAGTACATCCACATCTCTCCAGACACTGTCCTGATTCTTTGTCATAACACTTGGAGTCTCTCTGTTTGCCTGAAAGACCCTGCTCTCCTTCCAAGGTCTCTAAATAGTAGTTAATTTTTTTCTGTCTCAGGCCTATGTCTCATGGATTTGCACCAGAGGGAAAATCAGCCTAATGCATTAAAAACAATGTTAATTTTCCATGTGCTTATTTTCCTGCAGTTTCAGTTAATGTAACACTGAAAGAATACTTTCAAATGAGACAGCACAATGTGCTCTAGAAGCTAAAACCAAAGACCTTTTCTGAAGACTTTGTAAAGAAATAATTATGGGTTGCGATGGGTTGGAATATGGCAGAGAAATGCCATTCCAGAGTTGGGCTTCAATTTGATGTAACTACAGTGAACACAAAAGGTATGCAGAACAATTCCTTCTTCATGAAGTTTTCCCTCCCTTTCCTTACCCCACATTTAGCAGCCCCAAGCGGGACCATATTTTCAGCTGCTAGAGATAGAAGGGACTGGTTTGAAACCTGGGGTAACTGATTCCTCTGCTATCAGAGACAAACCTGGGCCTCATGGCTCCCAGTACACCACCTTAGTTTGAAAATCTGGCCAGTTGTTTTGATTAAATAGGAAAAGAAATCATACTATGGCTATGGCTGCTTGTAATAGTAGAGGGATTGGACATGACAATACAGCAAGGATTTTTTTTCTGTTCCTTTAAGTTTTAAAAACCTGGTTCTGTAGGTGTTGAGCATTGTTTCAGTCTGATTCCTGAAACCATATGAAAATAAATTTCTTACCCAGATGACAGCACTAAGTCACTTCATACTTATTCATATAACTATGCAGATGAAAAGGAAAGGTAAAAAATCAATTTATTTCTCAAAACTGTTAGAAAATCACAGAACAGAATTAGATTGATTCATGGCAGGGGATATGAAAGGCTGTGGTTTAATTAAAATTGTACTAAAAACTATGAACCCAACTAGCCATAGTGAGTCCCTAAGGGCTGTGAAATGAGAAAGGAAGTATGTGGGATACTTCTGCTATCTCTGTTCCCTGGAAAAAGGGCATGTCACTTCTCATAAATAACCCAATAAAAGCATCGGCTTATTGCAGGGTGGCACACGATGATGAAATCACATGGCACTAATGTTATATTTCCTGCCCATAAAGGAACAGTAGAGCAAGACCTTTCATTGACACACTTGCTGTGCAGCGGGTGTCCATCTATCGAAGGTAGGATATATTACTAAATAGAAAACAAAACAAACAAAACAAAAACCAACCAACCAACAAAACAAACAAACAAACAAACAACAACAACAAAACCTGAGGCCTTCTCTGCCTCTTACTTTAATACAATAAATCCTTAAGGAAGGCACAGCATAATGAACATCCGGTTTCCAAACTGTGGTCAGAAAGTAATCTTCAGATTTCCTAACTCCACGCACAACTGTTGTAGACTGGCAGAAACAACCCCGCAGGTTTTTGTGTGAGCAGCCGTGTGTCTAGGAGGAATAGGTAGGGAGGGCGAGCAGAGGCTCAGGCTGTGGGCTTAGCTGCCCTGCGATGTCGCTGGCAGCAGGAGAGGAGCTAGTGCAAGAGTGACACCAGTTGCAGTCCCTGCCATTGCAGGCAGCCCTCAGTGCCCTGCTCTGCACGTGCGGCACCACCAGGTGTGACCACGAGGGCATCAAATTCTAGAAAATCCATTACAAAGCAGTTGAGCAACTTTGAAACCTGTCCTTGGTTTGGATATCCACAATGTTTACATGTTGACACATGTAATAGATATAGACAAATGTATGGATACATTTGCCTTATGTATTAGCTGTGTTTTCGTTTGATATTCACTAACTTTTTTCATCAGAAAAACGGAGCAAAAAGTTAAATGGATGTAGGAAACAATAAATGTTTATTGCAAGCTATGAACAACAGTCACTCAGCTGCCAAAGAAGCAGATAATCAGTTGAAAGTATAACATTTCCTTTGGCAACCTGTCACCAATGAAAAGACTTTTCAGCACAAAATTCATTTGCACAGTAATTTCACAGGCATGATTCATAAACTTCTAAAGTGTTTATGGTCAAGTTCCACAACTGACCAGCAGTAGACATTTGAAAATAAAAACCTAACCTTCAACTACTTAGAAAATAGTAGTCAAGAGAAGACTTATCCCGATCAGATATATTGTCTGTTTTAGCACTTACACATAAAAGCAGCAGCATGTTTCACTTAAAAGAAAAGCCTTAGTATTTCATCTTCCAATTTGTCTGTAAGCAGCCTGAGTATTTGAAAAATGAATGCCCTATTTACTGCATTTTCCAATGTTTTATCTTCAAAGCATCATATAACAAAATGAGTCTATCCCATCACCCCTATGGGTCCACTGTTATCGAACCACTAATATCCTAAGACTTACCTTGTACATAAAAGCAAAAATTCAGTCCTTTTCCAACATATCTGTGGCTGAGCTGGGCTCAGTGAGATTTCCAGGTCCTCCTTTGGAACCACTGAACAAATCACAGGTCTGTCTTACCCTTGCCCTACAGTATTTTGAATATTATGAACAGAAGTCCTCACCTCGCGGTGTCTCAAAGGATGCTGTTATGATTCAGCTCCTCCATTATGTCAGGAAGGGCAAAGCCCGGCAGCGGGCGGCTGGACCCCGCTGCACTGGCTGCCAGCCCAGATGGCTGAGCCAGCCCAGAAAGCAGCAGCAAGGAGCAGCATTGCCTGCCAGAGCACATGGGTCATATCCTGGTGAATATGCCTTTCAGATCTTCTTTTATGCAGGTGTGCATCAAGACTTTAATGTGTTTATTTCAGTGACCACATTTTAAAGCAAAGCTGGACTCTCAGCTGTCTGTATTAGTGAAGTTAAGTGCTGGAAACAGCTCTTTATCAATGTCATGTCTGAACATTTAAAAAAATTCCCCAAACCTTTCACTGATATACTCTCAGCTAAAAAAAAACAGCAAGTCTTTTAACAAACATCACTGTGATATTAGTAAACCAGTCTCGTTGTAACATACATTTCCAAGAGATCTTCAGCTTGTGAATTAATCTTTGACAGGTAGTTTTCCTTTTTCATGACATCCTACTCTTATGTTTGTCAAGCAAATCTTAAAAAAAAAAAAAGAAAAAAAAAAGAAAAGAAAACCCAGAGAGCAGGAATCAAGACATAGCCCAGAACACTCTCAAGGAAGGACTTGCATTTTTCTTTGTGTCTTGATTTGAGCAAGTTAAATTTCTAGAGAACAGAAAAACAAGATTTTTAAAAGAATTTTCATCACATTTTGAATAATCATGGCACACAGCTGAAATCCTTTTCCCAGAATAGCTCAGTTCCTATTTAACTAAGGACCACTTTTCTGGAGCTCTCAAAGTGCAGAAATTACCTGTTTGGTGCTTCCACCTGTCTGTACAATAAACGGTACTTTTCACAAAGTTTAAGGCAACTGAAAGCAGACATTCAGAGCCAGGAAAAATAAGGAAAGCCTACTACCAGGCATTGCTGTTACAAACCTTTAGTGACTGCTCTGAGACATGTTTTAAAGAAATTCCACTTTAATTAGAAATCAATAGTAAACAGCATGTGTATTGAAAACTGTATAGAAATAGGTTGTCTGGTTGTCTTAGCTCATGACTTTGGCTTTAAAATCCAACCTGGTCAGACCAGTGATTTCCCTTTTTTTTTTTTTTTTTTTTGTGATGAAAGTTTTTCATTTAAGGGATTTTTTTGGTCAGATATTGTCTTGAAAAGAAGACTGTGTCATGTTTTGGTCTTTAACACTACGGAAATTCCAATGACTCCACAGGGATTTTTGTCAATATTTAATCTCCCTCATGATCAGGTCAACATGAATTTTGTGTATAGACCTCAACAGTTATGAAACAGTAAAAGCTTGAAACACTGTGCAGTATCTGGGTTTGTTTTCCTAGCATTCATGATAAAGTTCAGGTTTTACATAGGCCAGCTTGAACGCTGCCTACCTTGTTTTAGCTTTGCAGCATTTAATGCTGGAGTTGGTGCTGAAACCAGGATGCAAACGGGCAGGCTGAGCACAGCAGCAGAGGCTGAGGGGCAGGAAGCTCGGCAGAGTTGCTGTGCCCAGTACATGGAGGGCAAGGCTGGGCCCTGACCCAGCTCTGCTGGGCTGGCTGATGGAGCAGCCTGGGCAGCCCTGACTCTGGGCTCTGCCAAAACTCTGAGCCACACAAGGAAGGAAACAGAAAAACAAAACCAAAGGGAAGCAAACTTTCCAGTCCAAGTTTTGCATAGCTAAAGTAGGGATTCCAGTGGAACTGGAATTCAGTAACCACAGTGAGAGCTCATAAAACTTAAGAACCATCTTCCAAGCTTTTGCTTTGCAGACCAGATGGGAAAGCTCCATTATAGTTGCATAGAAGAAATATCAAACCTGCAAATTATGACTTTGAAGGATAAATTGCCCTCTCAGATGTAGTGCTATCCCAGAAATGCTAGTGCAATGCTAGTGCAGTGGTGCTCTTTTTGAAGAGGTAAATATATTTTATTCCAGAAGTTTAGCAACTTTTGAAAAATAAAATACCATTTGGGTTGAAATATTGTTATTCTCGTCAAGAGAACTGGCAACAGGGACAAAAAAAAAAAAACTAATTTAATCTCAGCATCGTTATGCATGTACTTATATACTGAACTACTAAACTATACATAAATACACAGAACTTTGAAAAAATAGAACTAAAAATCATGATTATGACTTAGATAAAGTACACAGGTTCTAAAATTTCACACCTGAGGCTGCATTTGCACAGTCATTTATTGCATGGATACATTTTAATTTTACTTCTGAAAGCAGGAGTAATTAGTGTTATGGAGAGCATATGCAGTTATTAGTCAGACAACTGTTTTATTAGAAGCACCAAAGCTCTTGTTCTTTTTATTTCAGCTGTTCTATGATAGCCTCTTTAACACTGAATTTAGTTCCGACTTACAACTGCTGCCTTCCTACTGAAGACAGGAAAACAAAAGGAAAAGTTTTGCTAGAAATATAAATATTTCTACAGTATGCTAGAGCTGAAAGTGGCTGGACATCTCCCGAGAAAGCAGATGGGATTTCTACATACTCTGACCATTCTCCTGGAAAAAACAAGAAAAAAAACAAATGTTGCCACTCAATACAAGCTTCAAATAATTAATAATAGATATCTGCAGCTTTGGAAATCAAATATATTTTTATGACACATTTGGAAATAGGATTTCCAGATCACATTTGGGCATATTGCTTGCCCAACTGAAAGAAGGGTAATGAAAGTGTAATTTGACCAGTCCAGAAAGAAAAGCTTTTCTTTTCCCTGCTGTTTATTGGTCACAAAGTGAAAGCTGGAAAAAAATCAGTTTTTTGGATGCATGAAGTTTTTCATTTGGAGTGCTTTGCACTCTTAATGACACATCCATATTTTTCTACAAAGTAATCCATAAAATATTTCACTTTGTCAAAAATTTCTGTTAAAAAGAAAAGTGATGTTAGAAAAATTTTGACAGGAAACATGACAATGTAGTAACATTATTTACTGCATAATTTATAATAGCAAAATCTAGACTTGTAACTGTTTTAACTTACTTTTGTATAAGCACTTGCTGTCAACTGACTATATGTGAAATGTCAGATACTTCGAACTGTTTGAGAATTTGTTAATGCATTTTCAATGAGATTTTCTTTCCCAGATAAAAGAAATAATTGAAATATATTATTATTTGCAGCCTTGATGAAGTGTTTGCTCTGTAATAAACAAGTATAAATACAACAACAAATACAAAATGTATTATTTGCCAGGCTTATGCTGCATAAGAATCAGTGTTAATTGATTGTCCCCAGCCTGCTTCCTGCTATATAGTCACTAGGTTAACTACTAAATAGTAATGTGAGCAATGAAGAAGCTTTGCATTAGCAATGGGAAAACTAGTGCTGTTCAGATTCTTTCCGCACCTTCAGGAAGCATCTTCTCCCACTGGGTTGATCTTCTAACACATGTTAAACACAATTCTGAAAATAACCCCTGAAAAATTATCCTAGGGGTGCTAGAATAGATATTATAGCATCCACAGATTTTGATTGCAATTGTTAGCCTGAGAGATCCCCATAATTAGCACTTTTTGGTGTGCCAAAAATATCACATTATGAATGAGAGATGCTACCTCAGCCAACACCAGGAGACCTGGCTCCTGCATCTGCTGGTGCAATGCACCACGTGGCTGTGGCATCACTCTCAGCTGCAGAATCCCACAGTGTGCATTTGGTCACGCTGGAAAGGAAAGATATAGTGATGAAGGAAGTTTTTAGGTGAACAACAAATGACTCTTTTTCTGTGCTTAAATGACTGACAAGGATACAACTGTGACATTCCTTGTGCAGAGGACTGCTGTGGAGTCCTTTGCAGTAACAACAGTAGCATCCCTCCAGCCCCACTGTTCAGTCACTCCTTCAAATGGCAACTGTGACCTGTCAAAGCCAAGCTAGAAAAATCATACTGGTTTCAATAGGACAGTGATTTATCCTGCAGATAACTTCATTGCTAACTTCAGCTGAGAGATCTCATTCTTAGTGATGATCAAGTCCCCAGCTCCTGAGGTCCCTTGTGCAGCCAGGAGGCACTGAGTGCACAGGGTCTCCTGCTACATGACTGGAAGGAAGGTCTCACACCAGCTGATGCTCCTCTCAACATTAATTTCAGGTAGAGCAAGATTACTGAAGTCATTTTAACCAAGATTGATTCAGTAGGAAACACCTCTGGACTGGCACCAAGCAGGTATCATCAGAGAGACATCCACTTTCCTGTTTCCCCTTGAATCTATTGTCTGATTTTGACACCTACTCAGATTGATTTTCCCATTTATAGGCACAAAAGTTTGCCAGACAGGCAGCTGGTATAAGGAATTATTTGTGTGGAAATACAAACAAATTCTGCTCATTTCATTCTGCATGTTTGTTTTCCTTTGGTCTTTTACTACATAGTATTTTACATCAGTCAGCACTCAAGCTGCTTTGGTTACGGTCATTGAAGGAGTACACTGTGTGTTCATTATTTAAGTTCCCATAATCTGTGTAAGTAAAACCACAGAAAATATAAACATAAAATCTGTGATATAAAATAATATGTTGAAAGGCAACAACAGCAATATTCAGTGCAGTTTTTGGAACAAAATATTTACAACTAAATGAAAAACTAATGAATAAAGAGATACTAGAAGATACACTGGTACCAAAATCTCTTCAGATAGGGTAGGAAGAGCTGGACATTAATAGGCATTATAAAGCATATGTGATACTGGTTGTGTCTATAACACTTAATCAGTTCCAAGACAACAGATAAAAGATCAATCCTGTGCCACATCCATCATAGCACAGCAGAGATTAAAGAGACGTTATTTTGTTAGAGAGTAAGAGGCTTGAAAAAAAGACTGAGACAATTGGGACCATTTGACTGCTGCCTTGTTTGGAGATAATGCTGCCCCCCATGTTGCAATGAGAATTAAGGCAGTGACAGGTACACAGAAGGAGGAAGAGCATCGAGGTGTAAAACTTAGGAAGAAAAAAAAAAAGACAACTACCAAGGTAAAGACAGAAATTTAAGACTTCTTTTTATATCACCCAAATAAACGTATGTTTTGAGGACTGAATTTCAGAGATCAGAGGAGAACTGTAGTGACACTCCAGCTGGTGGGGGAGAGTAGTCTCTCTTCCTGATTAGCATCTCAGCATCCCACTATCTTCCTTTATTGTTGTGTCTCCAAACAAGTGAGTCACAGAAAATATCTCAGAGAAGAGTGTTGTTTTATTGAAAAACTCACTCCTTTCTTCCTACTCCGCATCCTTTCCTTCTGCCCTCCCCTATCAATGATTTTCAGTTAGAAAATGTAGGGCCTCTGTTTCAAATGATATTAGGGTTTGAAAATTTGTAATACTTAACTGCAACTTAAAAGGAAGCAAAAATCTGTGTGTTTTCAAATGGATCACAAAGGAGGGGTCTTTGTCAGATACTGTTATCTGTGACCTTGCATTAGATTGAAGGCTTAAAGAAGAGGAAGGCTTTGTTTTTAAACAAATTTATTTTTCTTACCATGCTGTCTTCCACTTGGGACACATATACGACGCAGAGTGCATACACAGACACTGTGGGAGGTGACAGCAATCATTATTTTGTTCTTAGAATTAGCAGCATAAAAATCATGAAATATGTGTAATACATTCAGGCTCCAAGGTAGACTTTTTAATCTAGAAAGAACCGAATGCCAATTAAATGAAAGTGCAGCTATTGTTTTGTTTCTCAACTTGCTAATGATCTTACAAAATTTGTCGCTATCCTTATTGACTTGAAGATTGTACCAAGAATGAAAAAAAAAAAACAACCCCACAATGTTACCATGACCTTTAGCAGCCATAACTGCTGAATTTCTCATCAATAATGTATCCAGGAAAAAAAGATCTACTCATTAACCTAAGATACAGCAATTTAAGTGCTTAAAAAAAGAAAGAAAAGTTCAGTGGAAATTCTAACATGATCAGTTATGTTGTTTTTTTAATATGGTAAGTCATGTAACAAAATTGTTCAATAGCGTTGAATAGCTACTACCAGCCTACAAAATGACTGTAAGACAATCCTTTACAATCCTTTAAAGTAATTAAGCACAGCTCTGATGACTTTAGATACAGAAGCTAAAACTCAATTTTCCAGCATCTTGGTTCCTACTTTACAGCTCCTATCCTAAAAATACTCAGAAAAAGACTTGACTTTCCAAATGGCATTGCAAAGCAAAGCAGTACTTCCATTTATAAGGAAAAACCCCTTTTTGTATATTAAAGTGAGTAGGCGTTATTAAATTTCAGGACATCTAACAGCTTAGATCACAGAATGGTTAAGGTTGGAAGGGACTTCTGAAGGTCATCCGGTCCAACCCCTGCTCAAGCAGGCTGCCCAGGACCACGTCCAGGTGGCTTTCGAAGATCTCCAGGGAGGGAGAATTCACAACCTGTCTGGGCAACCTGTGCCAGTGTTCCATCACCCACACAGTAAAGAAGTGCTTCCTGATATTCAGACAGAGCCTCCTGTGTTTCAGTTTGTGCCCATTGCCTCTTGTTCTGTCACTGGGCACCACTGGAAAGAGCCTGGCTCTGTCTGGAGGTAGTGTCGATCTGCCTGAGGGTCGGGTGGCCCTTCAGAGGGATCTGGATAGGCTGGGCTGCTGGGCTGAGGCGAACGGGATGAGGTTTAACAAGGCCAAGTGCCGGGTCCTGCACTTTGGCCACAATAACCCCATGCAACGCTATAGGCTTGGGGCAGAGTGGCTAGAAGACCGTGATGAGGAAAGGGACCTGGGAGTGTTGATCGATGCCAGGCTGAACATGAGCCGGCAGTGTGCTCAGGTGGCCAAGAAGGCCAGTGGCATCCTGGCCTGTATCAGAAACAGTGTGGCCGGCAGGAGCAGGGAGGTGATCATCCCCCTGTACTCAGCTTTGGTGAGGCCGCATCTCGAGTACTGTGTTCAGTTTTGGGCCCCTCACTACAAGAAAGACATCGACNAAAAGCTTTTTCTCTCAGAAAGTGGTCAGGCACTGGAACGGCCTGACCAGGGAGGTGGTGGAGTCACCGACCCTTGCGGTTTTTAAGAAGCGCCTGGACAAGGTGCTACAAGATATGGTTTAGTAGCTTAGTGGGTAGTGTTGGTGATAGGATGACGGTTGGACTAGATGATCTTGAAGGTCCTTTCCAACCTTGTGATTCTGTGATTCTGTAATTCTGTCTTCTTTGCACCCTCCCTTCAGGTATTTGTAGACATTGATGTGATCGCCCCTGAGCCTCCTCTTCTCCAGGCTGAACAGTCATAGCTCTCTCAGATTTTTCTCATAGGAGAGGTGCTCCAGTCCCAGATCATCTCAGTGGCTGGTCCTTTGCTGGACTCTTTCCAATATGTCCATGTCTCTCTTGTACCAGGGAGCCCAGGACTGGACACAGTCCTCCAGGTGTGGACTCACCAGTGCAGACCAGAGGGGAAGAGTCACCTCCTTTGACCTGTTGGCAACACTCCTCCCAGTACAGCCCAGTCTTTCTTTGCAGCAAGGGCACATTGCTGGCTCACGGTCAGCTTGGTGTCCACCAGGACTCCCAGGTCCTTTTCTGCAAAGCTGCTTTCCAGCTGGGTGGCCCCCAGCATGTACTGGTGCCTGGGGTTGTTCCTTCCCAGGTGCAGGACTGCACTTGGACTGCACTTCAGACACTTTCTCTATTCTTATCAAGAAAGGCAAAAATTATGTGTAAAAGAAGAGGAGCTTCCCATCTAATTGAAATCCCTGAACTGACAGCACAACATGTGGAAGTAAGAGTGTCCCAGCTGTTGTTACTGGGAGGCAGTGAGATGAGGGAAGGGCTAATACCCATCTAATACTCCGTTTGGAATCCATATATTATCTGACACTTGCACTGGCAGTGCAAGCAGGCAATGGTTCCTCTTTCTAAGAAAATCGGTTTTTGACTACTAAAGCTATTTGGGAAATTGCATATGAGTTAGCTTTTGAATTGAAAAGCTATCTCTTTAAAATAATGGATAATCTCATTCCAAAGTAAGAATTTGTTGCCATTAGATATTAAATTTTAATGGCAAATCACTTAATATTTCAATAGAAAATGTTCTTAATTGTTGACATTTTGATTTTTTTAGATTTTAAAAATTTTTTTAGATTGAAAATTTTCATTCTTTTCCTCCTATAATTAATGTATTTTTGATATTGAAAAACACAGTCAGAAACAAAATAAAGAACAATACATGTGGTTATTTTTTTAATGGATGAAGTCGTTACCTCTTTCTAGCCAGTATAGAACCTGGTCTTGTGAGGAAAATAAATCTGCCCCTTCCTTGCATCCTTGCCCCTTCCTCTTCTAGCACCTGTGATCAGAGAAGAACTTGTTAGACAGTGGTGAACCAGATAGGATGGGCTTGAATCAGCACTAAATGGGACTTTCTCTGCTGTGCCGTATTACCTGCATTTGAAACTCCTTGTAGTCATTACATATGTTCCTGGGCACACCTGTGCAGCCCTGTGCCCTCGACTCCCCAAATGCCCCTTCCCTCCATGCCTCCTGACACCCCCAGCCCCTCTCGTATCTTGTTCAAAGGCCTGTCAGCTGCTCCTCTTCCATTAGGTTGGGTGCAAGAGGTCTCGGAAGAAGAGAGGAGGCAGAGTAATACCTACAGGAGGTCACTGGACGTGTCCCTGGTCCCGCGCAGCCACCAGGCGGGCTGGTCAGCATCACATCACGTCAGTGCCCATCCTTGCCATGCTGCTGCACACGGGTGGGCTTGGGCAGGGCAGGGAGAGCAGGGACATTTGCACAGACTTGTGACAAAGTAAGCAATGAGTGTTGTCTCCGTTGTAAGCATCCGGACTGGCACTGTTAGACTCAGCAAAGCTCACGCCATCTGCCTCCAGGCACAGAGGATGCCATGGATCCCACGTCCCAGAACACAGATTTGACTCTGTTGCCCTTGTCCTGCCTTTCCTCAGGAAAAAAATGCTGCTAGCAACACTTTTTCCCCTGGCCAAATGAGTACAATGATCAGAATCACAACCTGCTTGTGAACCGCACTCAGGTCTCACCACACTCTAATCCCTTGTGTCAGAGCTATCTCTGTAGCATTATGCTAAGAAATTTAGCTTTTAAATTTTCACATCAATTAGATTGGAAAAAAAAAAAAAAGAACTTTTTATTATTAAATAATTAAACACTCCTCACAACAGGATGTTTTCGGAATCACAGTATGCTCAGATAAGGTTCTGTTTATAATCTATTAGGGTTAGAGTTTCCTTGTACCTAAAGACAGTTGTGCCAACTTGCTCTTTGTTTACAAAGTCCAGTTCAGGAGTAATTCTGCAGATGACCATAATACAGAGTGCGAAACCAGATAAAGTTGGTGTATGATCACATTCAGGTACAAGTGTCTTTGTTTCTCTGAAGATGATAAAAAAAAAAAAAAAAGAAAAAGGTAATATCTAAACAAAATGTACATCTAATCCCTTTCCTGTGAAAGCAGTGATTAGTCTCTACCCCGCACCCCAAAGAGAGCCATAGCAAGGCGAGTGGCACTATTTGCATATGTTGCCTTTTCTGACCATTTTTTGCCCAGCCTGGCAATAAGCAGACTCTGGCCCACGGAGCTGACCCTGGCAGCTGGGCAGGAAACAACTTTACTCACTGTGTAAGCAGCACTGGTCATCTATTTGCACATCTAGAGGACGTGAGAATGGGAAGAGAGGTCTGAGAGGATTTGTGTCTAAGTTCACATGGCAGCTTGCATAACTGCTATTATTTTCACTCATTTGGGGCTTTCTCTGACAATCCCAATCAACGAGAAACTTAAATGTGAACACCTCTTTGATTATTGAGGACATCTGCAGGAGTCAGGAAGCTCATGCTGCTTTTGAGCAAGGCATCCACAGCCCACAAATGGAACAGGATTTGGCCTGAGGCAGGGGCTCCAGTGTCTGGATTACAGGTTAGCTGTTTGAAGAACCTCTCCTTTTAGTTGCTGTTTAGTATTAACAAAACAAGAAAGCATAGCAACCTAAAGGCAATTTCTTGTCTTTCAGTAGACTATTTTCCCCCAGAATTGGTGTGGAGCAACCACCGGTGGCATTCTCTTTTTGAAAAGGCACATGCAAAACCGATGATGCTGATGTAAGGACACCATACCAAAACAGCGAAAACCTGGACTGTTTGCCTGGAAGGTGAATTTTTGTTTTCTTATTCTGTTCTTGGAATACACCCAAGTTTTTGTTATTAGGTTTCCCATTTAGATCCAGACTGTGTGTCTCCCCTTTCGCAATTTCATTCAGAAGTTTCTGACTTGTGAGCACAGTAAATTAGAGGGATGCAGAGGAAAGTATGAATGCATTTCTATTCTTCATGGGACTGAAATAGCAAAGGTCAGCTCTGGTTAGAAAAGCTGCAGATAGACCCAGGCGTTCTATTAAAGACATATGAAATTGTTCGAAGAGGACAGGAAGATTTCTAATGAGCTATGAGGGATTCTGCTTTGCCACTTAGCTTGTATCCCTGATTGGATTATTTTTGTTTACTGAATTTTGAAATATTTAAAGACAAGTTCTTCAGGGTTGTTTTTTGTGTATGTGTTTTTTGTTAGTTTGTTTGTTTTTTCAAAAATGCCTTTAAAATGTGAAATGATATAATAGAGTGTTTGAAAGCATCTTGCAAGGAGAGAAATTGAGTTTATCTTATTACAGTATCTAAATAAGAATGACTCCAAAATTTGTATTAAAATCAGGGAATCATATCATAAATTTATATCAATATTGGAAACATCTTACTCCTAAAATCTGAACACTTAGAACTGAAATAGGTCGGCTGTTTGACTGCAAAATGCTTTAGCACAGCTGAACAGGTAATGCTACAAAGACTGTGATTTGAACATTTTGTTGAGATTTATAAAATACAGTGTGAAGGTTTAGGCGTGATTTATAAAGCTGTAAAGGATTTTTTTTTTTTTTTCTCTGCAGAATGACTTTTCTCTTTAGGTAAAGCCTGTTTAATAGAAAATATTTTGATAGGTATATAGAGATTGGATTAGTAATAACCCTGTTCACAACTGGCACCAGATTTTCTTTGTATGTCTGAGCTCTGGAATGAGATGTGAAGAGCAGGATATGCACTTCGAGGGTCAGCTTATTAGAAACCCTCTTCAGTGTACTCTGTCCTTTGTGGAACCCCACTGTGGGCACTATGGCAACACACTGCAAATGCATCAACCTAAAATGACCGTTTGTCTTAAATAAACTCCAGCTTTTTGGCCTTCATATTTGCCTTGTAGCTTTTCTAGGCTTTGCATTAGATTTGGTGTGTTCATAACAGGAGTTAGATATTTCAATATCTTTGAAGACCTTGGGGAAGAGGTGTTAATAAATACTGGGATCTCTTTTCTCCTAAAATCCCAACATGACTATTTTATTTATAACACAGAAACAGTCTACAGAATTTACACAGCTTCAGGATCCTGTGTGAGATATCACAGAGCTACAAAAACTGAGATGGTTTTGTAGAGGATATATCATTAGAGATTCAAAACTCGAAAAGATGGTGACTAACTCTACCCAAGATGCTTGTTCCCATTTAAGTTAATACATTTCCTTACAGAGAATAAAATCAGGCATGGCCTGTCTTGTCAGGAAGACTTGAGTGTAAGAGAAGATAAGAGCCATATGCTTTCTCTATTGCTGGATGTTGGAAGAGTTTCAAGATACAGATGAAAACTGGCAGTAGATAAATGGACAACCAGTTTTCTAAGCAAATGAAAGGCTATCTGTTTTGGTTTCATGCAGAATACAGCTGAGGGAGTTCATACATCTATTCCGCATTGGGATACTGCATCCAGGGCTCAGCCCAAAGCAGGTTTGTCCTTGAGAATGAACTATCTAATTGCTGCTGCACTGTTTAGGGAGAGACAATGTTGTTTCCCAGGTAGATACTGAAGGGAGTGTTGGGGCCAAGCCCTAGTGATTGTGGTGGGAGTGCTAAGGGGATCTGGTGCCCTGATGAGCGAGGGCATCACCAGTGCAACTGCCCTGTCTTGCAGGCAGTGCAACAACAGCTCTGTTCTGATAAGCTGTAAACAGTTTCACCTCCACCTGCATCTCTTTTTAAAAAACAATAAAATTTATTCAGAATTGAAGACTTGGCTGAAACATTTGCTTCTTTTCTTTTGACAGTAGCTGGATTACAGAAAGATAAGAGTGTATCACCAGCTGTAGCTGGTGTAGCAGCTAAGTAGCTCCCTGTGTGTTCAAGAGATTGGTGGCTTTGGGATGGCAGGGCTGGAATCGAGACCTGGCTCCTGAGATGCTTGTATGATGGATCTGGTAAATGTATCTGTCTGTAAGCATTCAACTTTATTATACTAGGCCCCAGCTTATTTAATTTGTGAAATCCTACTGAATCACAAACCCAGACAGTGTGACAAAATTCATAGCACTGCATTCGTTTCTGGCATTATTTCTTTTATTAGATTTATTGTGACTGATTGCTATTTTCTGCATGACTGTAGTCATATATGAAGATATATGAAGTTATTTTCACTCGTGGATACATCTCCATAGTGTGTTGGCTCATTGCAAACAAAACAAGTGTAAAACAAAATTATTCATAGATATAGGAGACCCATTTAGCAAAGATCTGTCTGGAAACAAGATCCTAGCATGATATTTTTTGACAGTTAGAAAAACAGAGGCTTGGACGGATTTCCAATAACATGGAGGCATTTTGTAAAAGGAATAGGTAATATGATAGCAAAATTTATCTTCTTGTTACTGGTTCTCATTATCCTCCTCTTGCTTCATCATTCTGATTTTTTCCCGTTTCTATAATTTTATAGTCAGGCTAACTAAAAACACAAATTTCAGTATTTAATATTGTGGATATTGAAATACAATTCATTTGAACAGTGAGAAAACTACCAGATCTTCTAAGCTTACATATGTCTTTATCTACTCTTTGCAGCCTCCTTCGATGGCTTAATTGTGCGATCTGAACTATCTGGTTTCACTAGTATGTGTCAATGTTTTGGTTCTTGAGTGACTTCCATTTCCTCCCCCCGCAAGATGTCCACTGAAAGTTAGCTTTAACAAACATGTATTTTGCGTGTAAATGCAATTTGATAATTTGCTATCAAAACTTCAAGCCCTTAGTAAGTTTGTGTGCTCTGAAATGAACTTCTGAGATATTAAGAGACTGATGCCTAAATGCAATAAATGGAGTTTCATTTAAAAAAAAAAAAATCTCTGTTCTTGATATTCAACTTATTGAATCAGATGGATAGAAAGTTACAGGTAAATCAAATGAATATTCTCACTTAGTCCAGGGCAGTGAAACCATTCCTGAGAAAATTTCTGCATTTTTATTTTAAAGGGTGATAAGTCAGAAACAATTTCTTTTTTATCAATATGAAATAGAATTTGCCCAAATTCTAGAAGGGACAAAATCATAAAAAAAACTGTTAATGGGCTGTTGTTTACATTACAAATATCTTTAAAACATATTTTGCTGATTTGGTGAAAGAAGTCCATACATTGTAAAGTTTTGGTCATCCAGGGATTTCAAGCCCTTGTTTTGTAGTGGTCTTCATTTGCACTTAGTGGTGAAAATGGGAAACATTCCTAAGAGTTGTTCATGTTATATTTTAATATATAACATACTATGTTGCTGTTCCAGTTCATGTATCTATCATGCATCCATTCCAGTGCCTGTATCTATTATGCATAGCATCTGATTGTCTTTCTTTCTCACAGCACCTATTATCTTGCTGCCTGATCTTTTTTTCGCTGGAGGCACTGGGAGTTCTGCTATTGACCTTGGGCAAAGCAGCAATCGAGTCATTGCGCAGCAAGCAGTCCTATTGATTTCACTCAAATCACTTGCAGGTCATGGTACTACTCAGCACAAATTAGAATGATAGAATAAAGCCATAGGTCACTTTTTAACATGAAGCACAGGAAATAAACTATCTGAGCCTCTCTCCTTAGACTATTTTGACATTGAGTCCATTTTCATTACGGGTACACAGATTTTTCACTGTGAAAAATGTTCGTCCTAGTATAGTATGTTAATATTTTTATGCAACAAATGCAAGACCCACAGTGGGAAAATTGCTACCTATTCTTAGGACAAACTTAAGCCATACTCACACAGCACAAAATCATCACCTTTTGTTGTCATTTGTCTTTATACGTGTTTATATCTTTCATTTATTTAATACTTTTTTTTTTTCCTCTCTCTGAAATTTCTTCTTCATTGCCTCTCATTTGCTTCTTGACACTACCCTGTTTCCTGTCTCCAGTTCTTCGGCACCTTTTGCTTTACTTTCCATTTCTTCAGCCCACTCTGCTTTCAATTTTGTTTTGTTTTGTTTTTACTCCTGTATTCTGTCCACCAACTTGTTTGCTGAACCATTTCTCCTACATCTTCTTAGACACTGCTTCATTTTCTGTTTCTGTTCTCTGAGAACACAGCCTTCTCCTTTTTAGTGACTGCTTTTCCCACCCAAATTGTTGCACCTTTAAATTTGCTGTTCTCTTTCTCAGGTGGCACTAAGTTTTACTTGGTCCACTTTTCTATTTTCCCTCCTACACTAGCCTTCCACTTTCCCCTCATTTAGTCTATTCTAGCTGCTGTCCATGATCTACTTTATTCTAACTTATTTCTCACTTCCACTACCACTTTATTTCATGCAATCCTCTGCCGTCTTGCTCTGTTTCCCAGAGGAACACAGAAGGTGAACATGTCATTAAATTGGCACAATAGGAGCAGAGCAGAGTTAATTCCCTACCACCTCCCTTTCATTCTTCTGCAGTTGCTCTGTTCAGAGCTAGAGAAGTGGGACAGCAAGGTGGGAATATATGAAATTGCATTTTGAAGTGTGATCACTAATATGCCTCAGACTACATCGTTATTACCATCTTGATTGCTCTTTTAGTAGGGAAGCAGACCTCTCTAACAGAGAGATTGGGGCTGATGGGTTTTCCTGAACATCTAGTGAAGACTAAAATTCTGGTTTAGTTACTATGAAAATAACATGCACACATACAATATGAACCTAGTTCCTAGGACGGACAAGTTGAATGGTTATTTGCATTATGTTCTTATCCAGGCTTTAGCTAGAGAACTTATTCTTTCATAATTTTATATAGTGATTTTTTTTTCTAATAAAATTTATCAGTTCCAAAAAGCCCATGTTAACTTTACATAGATAACTGAGTTTTGGATAGTTACCCAAATTGATTCAAAATAGTAACTGTTCCAGTGTTCTCCACCTCTGATAGAGAAGTCTTTGAATCATAGAATCATA
>VXAL01000106.1:14677-36047 GCA_013399475.1 Chauna torquata
AATTGTTATGAACAGCTCCTTCTCTTTTTTTCTGAGGTTCTAATGCAACTTCGGTGTGGGAAGACCAGGGAGGGAGCCATCTGATGGCCTCAAAGTGCTGTATATTTGAGTTCCTTTGGCCTGAAGAGATCCACTTGATTTTAAAAGGGCTATAATGAGATGTCTTAATGTGCCTCATTATAGCTTCAACTTGAAATGTTAGTCAGGCCAGAGTACTTGATTCCGCTTCTTCTAAGTATGCTAAACTTGGACTCTTTTTTTCCTTCTGTCTGCAGTCATTTTCAGCTACTGCTCACATGTCAACAGGTTTTTCACTTGGATAATTATAAGTCTTCACGCAGGGTGGAAGTTGCCTTTAGTATCCACTGAACTTTTGAGATGTTGATGATGATAGAATTATACATTCTTGATGAAAATGAGCATTCTGTCAGCTTGCTTACTGGGTCTGATTGACCAAGATACTTGATGAGTACCTTGCCACTTTGGAGTATGACATCTCATTTATTCTGGCTCTCCTGCGTGTCATGGAGCCTTAGCTTTTATCAACTTCAGCTGTCTTTTTCTGTATCCAAGAGTCCTTCAGTAGAAAGAGTTGCTAGCTCTTAATGGCCTTAAGGCACTTTGGAAGATGAGAAGTATATGAGTTAACTTCATCTGTGATTCCATTTACCATATATGTTTGTCTGTCTCATGACTTTATCAATTTTAGGTAGTGATTCTGAATTCTTGCGTCTCTCTCCTGCCTGAAACACTGTTGTTTCGGTGGTATGTATTTTAAAACTGCCCTTCCCTAGATGTGCAGAGCTTCTATATGCCACTTCTATATGCTCGTTACAAAGCACGCTTTTGAGAACAGACTGTGGTTCCTTTATTTACATCAACAGGGCCTCATTTATTTTCTCTTCAAAGAAACAGTTATCTGACCACATCACTGCTGAACCAAACTGTTTCTCTTCCCATCTTTCTTCAGTGCCACAGTATGTCTGGAAAAATAAGGCTTCGGGGAATGCATTTGCATTGCAGTGACAACAACAAAAAAACTTTACAGGTCTAAGCCTTTAAATCGGCTTCTGCTTAAAAGCTTTTGTGGTCAAGTTGCTGGGACTGCGAGTTGAGCAGTCTCTCCTCAAAGACGCTTCCTATGGACAACAAGAACTGCTGCTGGCAAAGTAGAGTTCGGTTTTGAAAGTATTTAAAGTTTGGACTTCGTCTTTATTCTCTTTGTAGATGCTCCTCTACGCATAGCCCTAAGGAGTACCCCATATAGAGGTGAAAAAATAGAAAAGAGAAGAACTTCATCTACTGTAAATGCATTAAATAGTAATCGATGTTCTGTTAGAGAACAAACCGAGGAGAACCACATAGTGAGATCACTCCGGAAGCCTCAAGAAAAAGAAAGAATTGAAAATGGTATGCATTTTATTAGTTCAAACTGAACTCTTGCAAAAGTTTTAAGCATCGTTAGGGACTGATAATATTGGTAGAAAGCATTCTATATACCTTCTGAAAAGTTAAAATTGAGTGTACAGTGTGAAACGTAAGCAGTATTTTTCACTGTTTCTTTGCAGTGGTTTCAAATGAAGAATCAATATAATTAAATTCATGAATTTTTTTTTGCTATATTCATTGGGTTTCAATGTTCCCAGTCATGGTGCTTAACATTTTTAAGATGGAAAAAGTACTAAAATATTTTAAAATGAGTAAGAATATTTTCATGCTGTTTGCTCGTTTGATACGTGTCTTAATTATGTTGTTGGAACAACCCTTGGTTGTCCAAAGCATTAAATATTTTAAGTAATTCAGAACTTGAGATACATAAATTTATGAAATTATTAAGAAAAAAAAAAAGGAAAAAAGGACCTAGTTTGTCATCATATATATAGTTTTAATAAATAGCATTTGACTTTTTCTGGTAGCCAACATTCTGTGCTATTAAAAATCTCTGGATGGCGTCACTTTACAACTCTGTTCAGTGGTATGGTGTAAACCCAGTTCATACTAGAATCTGCTGTCATGGGGGTGGATGACAGATATGTGAAAATAATTTCCTGCATACTTCTAGATTTCCTGCATCACTATTCTTCTTCCAGATATGTGGTGACAATATGAACCGCAGTGGTGAGGAAGATGTGAAAATCTGTGCTTAGTCTGTTTGTGACATCTTCATTCTGGAGAATTTCAGTTTTTCACTGTTCTGACTCAGTAGGGCATTTCTTATTTGAGAGTATGGCCTATAGAGATTCGTACAAATTTTCACTTTGGTGTTGGCGGGCTGTGAGTGCTCATCCTGATCCTCTGTAGTCTCTCTCTGCCATTCAAGGAAATTAAGAGGGCTGAAGTTTTCTTACGTTTTTGGCAAAAATTCCTTTTAAAAAATGTGGTGGTGATGAATTTTGTAGGATTGCATAAGGCAGTTTATATTTCTCTTCGATAATGCAAGTGTGTGAGGATACTGCTAACCTAGGTAACTGCCTTATCTGGTTGTCTTCCAGTGAGAATTCATTCGACTTCCAAATGCTTGCAAGAAACAACTTGGGACAAAAATATCCAGCAGTACAGGGTTTTTGGAAGGTCTGTTTTGTAATTCTCAGTCTTTGCAGATTTTGTTTTGCAAACAAATCCAGCGTTAACTGCACTAGGTAGTTAAGATAGATATACACAGAAATGTGCAAATACTTGGATTTTTTTTTTCTTTTTTTTAAAGGCATACTGGCTAGTTCAAGGGGAAAAAGCATGGAACAGAGGAACATTTTTTTTGTCACACTTACCACTAATGTGTTGAGTGTTTGAAGAATCATATCCTGCCCTCTCTGATACCCTAAAACAGATCAGATGAACTGACCGATGTGGCTGCTGGCAAGGCACAATTTTAGCAAAATTTTCCTGCCTATATAGACCTTAGTTATTGTCCCTTTGCCATTTTCCTGGAGGAATAAAATGATGGAACTTAACTTGCATCCCTGCATATGAGCAGGGAGAAGGAAATGGTACCCAGAGGGTCCTGACCACTGGAAGACTAGGAGAGATAAGGACAAAGGAAAGTGAGATGTAGCTAGAAACTTTATGTTGAGACGTGCATATGAACCTCTTTTTCCTTTAATCTCTCCTGCACCCCCCACCCTAGAGGGGAGATGAAGTTTGTCTTTTGTACTGCCAGTCATGTTCCCATTGAAAGGCACGTAATTTGGCAGGCTGCCTTCAGTGTCAGCAGTTAATGTGGCTGCTGGCAAGGCACAATTTTAGCAACTGTCATTAGTAACATGTCAAAAGAGGAACATAAGCGGCAAAGTAGCAGGAGATACGTAAGGACTGAGAGGAAGGGGAGATAGAAGAGCTGAAGGCTCTTTTAAGGAGATGCTAATGATTTGTGTCCTGCACGTTCATCACAGCTGGTAATCACCTAAACATGACTGAGATTGCTTGCACTGCAGAAGCACAGCCTTATATTGTGAATTAGGGAGGTTGCTAATAGTGTGTTGCAGGAGGCTAACATAACATACTGGTATTGCTGTTTTGCTTCCTGAGTGGCTACAGCCTAGTTGGGGTTCTTAAATGTTTTGTGTAGGGGAGCATTTCTAACACTGGAGTGTCTTAGATGCTCACTCTGATATCAGTAATCATAATTGAAAAGGCTTTTTAAATGGGATAGCGAGTGGCTTAATCAGCTAAACACTCTGAGAGCAGAGCCCTTTTGAGATGCGAGGCATCCTTCCCTGATACACTTTATGGCTGCACCTGGTAGTCTTGGCAGAGTCAGGATAATTTATTTAAGGAATTGTGCAAGTATCTAGAAATTCTGCTGCAGAGAACTAAGTCTGTAAGACAGGATTTGTAAGTAAGTGGCAGGAGATAGAAAGCAGGGGTTTGTATACGTTGCCTGGCAGCACGGTTACTTACTGCAGATGCTCTGGAGGCATGCTTTGAGGATGGACTTGATGGAAAGCTATCACCCAATCATTCAAAAACTATGATTTTTTTTTTTATTCCCATAAAAATAGGATGGTGAGCAGATGGTGAGAGAATAGCAGGTATAGCCAGCTAAACCAGTAGTTAGTCCATTCTTCTATGAAAGCAAAATGTTTGAGGAACTGGACTAGAATTTGGGATGGGGTTAGGTTTTGTTCTTACGTCAGTCTTCTTTCACAATGCTGCTGAAATATTCAGCAGTAATAATTTCAGTTAGAAATTTGTATTGCTTAGAAAATGGATATAACAAATGCACTACTATTTTGTTTTTTAATGATCTCAGAACTCTCTAACTACTTTAGTAAATGGGGCGTTGATGTCCTGTTGGTTTCTCTTACATGCTATTGTAACTTAGTTGTGGGACGATCACATTAGGACTTAAAACAAACCATTCCAGTTATGGGGGCTGGAAATTCTTACAAATTAGCTTTCTTGCTGTTTTTTTTCTAGTGAACTGGCCATGGTTGCCTGAAGAAACCATGGAGGCCTGTAAGAAAATTAGTAAGTAGAATAGGTGTGTATATATCATTAAAATTAAACTGGAATGTTGTCTCATTTCAGCAGGTAAAGAACATGAGAAGAACAAAGAAAGAAAATCCAAAGACTATGGAAGGTCCAAGGCAAAGAAAAAGAAAAAAAAGAAAAAGAGAACTAAGCCTGGTAAAGCTTTTCTTTCTTCTGTAGAGGAAAGTGGCTTTGTTATCTTGCTTAGCCTGTTACCCAGTTCCATGCTCTTGAGAGAAGGTGTTGCGGATAAGACATTTATCTATTAGTTCTGATTTTATTAAGTCATTAAGAGTAAATCGTGATTGGCAAGATAATTTATTTCCTGGTTGAAGTGCATCATTAATGCTGGACGAAAGCTGATAATAGGGCTTATAATGGCACAGAATAAATCTAACTCCAAAATGGATGTGTTAGTCTTTAAGTCTGTCTTCTCATTAGTAAGTGTACTTGTATGTGAGTTTCACCCAGTTAAGAGTGCAGGTGCCTTGATTTGTTACCGAGTACCGTCTGTACTGGATGTTCCCAGTATATGAGATAGTTCTAGCACTTCTGTTTGAATGATGGGATTTGGAAATACCAACGGGTCCTCTCTTTCTGCTGTTAATCTTGTGGCTTCTTACATCTTCACTTATTTTCAGAGGTTCTGATAATGAGCTCTATTAAACCTGTCACGTCCTAATTTTTCTTTTCTGAAGGACAAATCTTGTTCGGGAGACACAAAGTAAAAACTTTAATAAAGTCTCTACTCAGGCTGGGTCCATCTAATGTCTCATAACTTGCTGTTCCACCTGCATTTAATAGAATTGTAATAGGAAGATGTCTTCCCTGTTGACTTCATCTTCAGAGGCTTTGGAATGCTTTCCTCTTCATGCTTTGAACTTCATATGTAAGCCCCGGTTGGTTATTGGTGGTTGGATTCTTAACTTCCAAAAATGGCAGATGATGCTGTAAGATTTCTCCAGTGGAATGTGCAGATCAAGCTTGACAACTTTTTTTCTGCCACTGATTGATGTCTAGGATCATTAAAGCAGTGCATTTGAATATGGCATGCTTAATTTGTCAAACTAGAGCTCCTTGTGGAGGAGTTTTTGAGACGGGAAAGAAAATAACTCTTTTGGTAACTGCCATGAAGAGATTGGACAAGCTGTCATGAGCGAGTAGAGGGGAAGAAAACCACAAGTAGACTCACTTAGAATTGTACTGAAACAAATCATTTTAGTGAATTTCTGCATCAGCTATGTTGGTTCCCCTACTTTTGGGGGACAGATTATACCAGGCAGATTCTTTTAATTCAGACTTGCAACCCTTTTACTATTACCAGGTCTTTAAAATGCCTGATTTCTGCACTGGCAGAAATCCATTCTCTGAGCTGCAGTGGTAGAGAAGCTCAGTGATTCTTGGGCCTGAAGATGCTTTTCCATTATACATCTTACTAACAATTCTATTTATTAGGGCAACTTGAGATGTGTGCAGGTGACTACAGCTGGATCAGCTTTCTGTCCGTGTTGTGCGTTGCTTGCTAGAACCTAGGCCACTTGTGTTCCCTGGGATTCATCTGTTGTTTTGGCCCTACGTTTTTGCACCAGTTTCGGTGTTGCCCTTGTGGTTCTTTAGTCTAGGAACTTTGAAGGGTTCCTCCGTGTGGAGGGTACTGCTTTACAACTGCAGACAGCCTGAATCGATGTACGTGCCAGAGCATGACGAATGGGTACTTCATAGAGAAACTGTTCTAGGCGTTTTCTCCACGCATTCCTAATGGTGGCTTTTCTTTTCCACTCAGGAGTCCCATTTTGTACATCTGCTAGGAAAATAAGAGGCTCTGTCTACTTTGTTGCCTGTGACACTAGTGAATGTGTGTAGCCCATGTGAATAATAGTGGGGTGAGGGAGAGGTCTTCAGCTACCGGTGCTTGTGTAGAAGTGTCTGTAGTGCAAAAAGCGTTTGTAGGCGTACTCATCCTGAAGAATAGTTTTAAGTAACCAGTATTTTCAGCCTTTCTTGCATCAGCAGTGAAAGATGGTTGAGCTGCATAAGGTTTTTCTGGCAGAGACGGTATCTTTATTGACTGTAGAAAGTTTGCAAGTCTTTCAACAGCATAGTGAAGTCCTGGAGTCCTAGCATATTGAAGTGGACCCTGTATCAATGAATTATACATGCCTGTAGTTATGATGTTGTTTTTTCTTCTGTCTTGTTTCCTTGACCACAAACTTCTAACCATAATACTTCTTACAATTTTACAGAGTACTCTGGCAGTGAAGAAAACACAGATATTTCGCAGGACCTTTCTCCTGAAAAATCAGTTGTTACAAAATGTATTTCTTCAAATAAATCATCTGCCCACGCAAGCACACTGCTGCAGTGCTCTGAGTCTGGACAGCACAGAGGAAAATCAAAAACAAATGGTAAAATGACTCTACTTCATGGTTTGCTGGTTCTGTCTTTCCATACCAGTAAACATGTGAGCTGCACTACTACAGCATGTGTGTGCAGACTAGTACTCATGATGCAGGTTTGGCTATTCTTACGCAGGACCGTGTGTTTCTTTTGCCCTGCCAGAAGTAGTTGAACGTAGTTCATTTGCCAGAGCTAGGTGTTGGTGTTTTTTGCTGTTTGTTTTGTATTTACCTCCACAGAAGTTGTAAGTGTTCCCCTTATTTTGAGAATTCAAACTCATATTGCAGCTTTTTGCATCTCCTTATTAGCTCTATAAGTGTTCAGTAATTAAATCTGTAATTTTTCTAAGGTTTCCTTCAAAGTAATAATTCATTCAGAGTTAAAAATAGATACTTTGCAAGTTGTGTACGGTATGTGTGTTGTTTGGGATACCACTGGATATGGTTATGTGTATTATGCTGTATCTATACAACCACATGGCTTTCTGATGGCTTTCTGAGCTTCATTATGATGAGAAGCTCTTGAGTAGCCCTTTATTAGTGCCTTCATGATACTTCATAAACAGAGCTCAAAAATGCGGCTGCTACATTCTAACTTTCGCAATCTTTTAATATCTTGGTGTATCTTGGTATTACTGTTACAAATTGGTACAGTAAAAAGACAGATTTTTTTCTCCTGTTATTCTTAAAGCTCACAAATTGCCATGAAATGGGAAAAGTGTGACAGCCTGATGGTATGTGCAGGAAACTTAGAACATAACCATACAGATACACTGTTGCTGACAGTTTTTTTTATACAGCTGTTTTATTGTTTGACTTCGGGCAACGTGAACTTCAGTTAATGTTTTCTCTTTTTATTATATAAAGGAATTAAAAATGACTTATGTGCAGATGGTGATAATGTCTTAAAACATGGTCTGCTAGTCTGATAAGTTGTGTTTTGGAGCATACCAACAGTAGAACATACTGTTCAGTACGATGGTCACCGGTTGCTCACGCTTCTTGTGATCATTTCATACACTCTGAAAGAGGTGAAGAGTATTGGAAATAGTTTTATTTCACCATTGCTTTCGTGCTTTTTGCATCTGTAGAACTTGTACTAGCAATAAAAGCAGTGCCTAGATAAATAAGATGCGGTATAAGTAATGTAAAACTCTTGTGCAGTATGAAAGTACAGCATGCTTAGCCTGTTGCTTCCAGAATCCTTCAGGAAAGTGGTGTGTCTCAGAGGTGGAATAAAACTTTTAAACATGAATATTAACTAATGCATTAGGTTTTCAGTCCCTGAAACTTACTGGGAGCAGATCTTTCTCCAAAATATCTAGCTTATATCACAGACTGGTTCTTGCATTTCTCAGTCTTGTTTTAGGAGTTAAGTGATCAAAAGAGTTCTACCCAGTATAGGTCAGAGACCACAGTCTAGTTGAGTGATGAATGAGCTGGGGGAGTGTGAAAGGTTTTTTAAAAAAAAAAAAAAAATACTTCCCAAATAATTAAAATCATTGTCTTTCCCCTCTGACATTCCCATTCTGTCTCCAAGGAAGGTGTAGACGTTGCATTAACATTATTGAGGTGTAAGTATCCCAATTTAGTATGTTGTTCAGTAAAGATTTTCTTGATGGTTTTGTTCAAGCCACAGAGATTCTGCATGAATGCTTTAAGTAGTGTGGGAGTATCCTTACAGAGTACCTTGGGCAGTGCATTTCCCCTGAATTGAGAAATGTATCCTCAACAGGAGTCTAAAGAAAAAAATAATCATTTCTGAAGCAGGATAAAATTTAGTGTTGGACTCTACATGTTTCTGTAATGGAGGGGTTTCTTTTTGAGATCTACAGGTTCTTAAGACAGAGCCATGTTCTGCTTTAGGAGCTCTACTAAAGTGTCAAGACACAGTTCTATACAGATTGCAGAAACTAGTCCAAATCCCATTTGAATTGATATATCTGGTTTTGTTTATTATACCTACTTGTCTGAAAAGACTTTGTGCCTTTGGTTTGAGGCACTGTTTGTTCAGAGTAAAATTTTAATGACAGAAGAAGCTGTTAAGGTAGAGTATTTTGAAGAAGCTATTAATGACAACATAAAACTTCATTACGTCATAGCACTCAGTAAACAGTAAGTCACTGTTGTGATGTTCCTTGAATTGAAGAATGAACTGACACTTGTAGAAATGCATGTCTGCATACTCAGGATTATTTGGGAGTTTTCTGACCTTTCTGTAATTACTTGGTATTTTATCTGACTACTTTTTGTACAGAGGAAGACACCATGAGTGAGTCATCTGTGGATAGCTTGCTTTGGAGTGATGATGACTGCAGTCAGGATGTTGACGTAACCACAAATCCTGATGAAGAAGCTGAAGAAGGTGATTTTGAGATTGTTCGGTGTATTTGTGAAGTAAAAGAAGAAAATGACTTCATGATTCAGGTACAGATGAAGTGGAGTATGGATGCACTGCGTAGTTAATACAGTAGAAGGTGTCAGTCAAACAGTGGAAAAGCTATTATAGAAATATGCACAGGTATATTCTGTACATGGCGGGGGGGGGGAACTGCATCCTCTGGAATCATAGAATTTTTTTGGAAGATATAGCTGCTCACCCTGACACGTTATACTTGTTGAAAATCTTCAGTTTTTTAATGAAGGAAGGTGGATAAGGAGGGAAAAATCTACCTAAGTCTTTACTGGTTGATTGGTTTGTCACTTGTAGATTTGTATTTATCTATTGTAAAAAAGAATAAAACAAAAAACCGAGAACACTTCCTAGGTTTAGAGAGTATGCGTTTAAAATTAATGGGGTTTTTATCTGGCTTTTTTGCTTCCTTCTAGTTCTGAGCGTGTTCAGAACATTGCCATCCAATCACAATACCCTTCTGTTCCTCTGCCATGGGAAGAAGCTT
Organism: Chauna torquata; assembly: GCA_013399475.1. Lineage (NCBI taxonomy): Eukaryota > Metazoa > Chordata > Aves > Anseriformes > Anhimidae > Chauna > Chauna torquata. The sequence goes on from VXAL01000106.1 coordinate 24,444, forward strand.
GACTTAAACACAGAATCCTTTAGATAGTATGGACAAAAATTCATCATTTGAGCCTTTGTTTAGAAGCAGAACTGCATTCTTCAATTCTGCATCATCTTCTGTAGTTCCTAATCTGCATAAAGCTATCTGTCTGTTCACAATATATGTACTCCTTGTAAACTGAGTTTGCAGAAAACTCCTTCCAGCCAGACCAGTGTCTGTTATCTGTCCCACCTAAAACTGGTGATAAAAGTCTCTTTGAAACTCCCCTGGCTGTTTACTGTTAGTTCTTGAGACGTTTGTAAGTTACTGGGAAACCACTCCTCACATAACTGCTGTTAGACATTCTACCCAATTCCTGTTCATTTCAAACAGTGAAGAAGTTTATTTGATTTAAATTTCACTTCAGCTTTTTTTGCTGTAGTTCGTTTTGCCACTGCTGCTTACATGAGCTGTGTGGTCCCCTTCAGTAAGTCCTCTTAATCTTAGAAGCTGTAGAGAAAAATCATGCTCAGGTGTGTGGTGTTCTTGAGTCTAGCATTTCATAGTTGCCCTTCTGAAGAAATGAGCTTTTTTTTTCCAGGAAGCTTCCACCCTTCCTAGGCAACTCTCTTCTTGGTGTAGGACTTCAGTGTGATGGTAGTGTAGCTTGGCAGGTGGGCTTACTGAGGATTTTAAGGTAATTATTAGATTCTTTTGAGGAGGTTATTTATTTTTGAAAGGATATGGCATGACAGTGTCTGGATTATGTCCCTTTTGGGATTGCCTAATTGTTTCTGTAGGTCTTGTCATACATGCCCAAAAGTGCTTTTGTATGATTGGTGGCAGATGAGCTTTTGACTCCAGGGAGCAGTGGAAGAGTTTCACAGATCATTGTAACAGGCAGTAGCTTGTCACTATGCTAACATCATAGGGTCAGTTTGCATGTAATGGATGCTTGACAGAAAGATATAATGTTCTGGATCCATCTAAACCTTGTGTTCCCTAAAGCATCAGCTCTGTAGTTCCTCAGTTCCCAGGTTTTCCAGGTGTATGCTTCAGATGTCCTGTTAGCAGCATGGAAGAGCTGTTAGAGAATGGTCCTGGCAGGCCATGTTGGCAGGAGCAGTCACCGTTCTTGGCCTCCGCCTGACAGAGCGGTGAAGCTTGCAGTGTTCTCTTCGCAACTGTCTGAATCCTTGGTGCTCTGTATCCAATGCTCAGTTGTATCCTTTAAGGCAGCCTTACCTTTATGAGCCAAGTTTATATTAAATAAACATAATATTGCTGGAAATTTTAGGCAGAACTAAAAATTACTTTTCTGGCATGTAAAGCCCCATCTGTAGGTTTTGTATTCGCTTCCCCAGGCGTTCTGTTGCTAATTGTTGTGAGGTTTAACCCCACTTCACGGCACCTGTTCCTGGGATAGCTGTTGGCATGCTACTGTGAGCTGAGTTTCTTTTTTGCTGTTTGGAACTAGGAGGAAAGGGTAGAAGCTGGGATGTGCCTACCTCAGCCTCTGCTAGTTTTTGGTGGCCCTTATTGCTTGAATGGGGGCAGAGACCTGTTAAGGGGAGGAGTGCACTGTTTAGGTTAGTTTTAGTGTGAAGAATTCTTGGTGAATTCTAGTGTGAAGAATTCTTGGCTTCTGCAGGAGGGCAGTAGAAACACCTGTTTTGCTCTGAACATCAGCAACCTCTTCTCCAAATTTTTTAATACAGCTAATGCATCTGGGTTTGATGTGTCCTCGATAGTCAAGCTTAACACTTAACTTGACTGGTTGCTTTTCTTTGGCCTTTAGTAGTATTTTTAAAGATGAGTTGCTCGGGAACGTGCAACGCCTTTCTTTTAATGCTTAGTTCATTCTGATGCACACTTTGTATTAGTGTTGGATCCTGACAACGTAGGACAAAATATGCTGCCTGTGTTAATAAGGAAGGGAGTGGTGATGGGCAGTGGTCAAAATGTGATGAATAGCATGTAGGTGTATAGGAGGAAAAGGGGTCTGGTAGTTGTTGGGAATAAAGGGAGGCTGGCTACTTTCTAAAGAGATGGCTTCATGAAAAATGTGAAGGCATAGTCGAGTATAATTTTCTGGCAAAAGTAGGCTCAATGCTAGTCTACAACTGCAGAATGCAGAGAACTGTCAGCTAGCTCAGAACATAGTCTATGCATAGCTTTCTTGTAAGGTTTTGTGGGCTGCTGCTTAGATCAGTTTTCTAGGCTGAACTAGTTCGGGTTTTTTAAGTACATTGCAAAGTTGTTTTAAAAAAAAAAAGTAAAAGTACAAAACATTCTCTGTGTTATTAGAGAACTGACTGGGAGAGCAGGTTATTATCAGAAAAAGATGCAGATGGGCAGTGTGGTGAGTACCTGCATTCGTTATGGGGATTGAGGCAATAGGAATTGGAGAGTAAGGAGATGAGATTTTTGCAGGGGTAGGGTTAGACAGATTGCTTAAGCCACCAAAGCCTGTGCTGTCCACACCTTTCTGTCAGCCTATATAGTTCTTGGGAAAAGAGTTTGGCCATTTATTTTTGATGTAGAAATGCTTGAGTTAGGCATTAAATACAGGGCATTAGTATAAAGCAAAGTTCTTATATACAACTGTGGAATTACAATGAAGGGAACCTATTTTCAGCTTTTCAGAGGTTTAGTGCCAAGACTGACACTTTCCTTTGACCTCCTGTGTAGTTATAACTTCAAGTTGGAAAGATTTTCTTACCTCTTTCCTATGTAGGCTTTGACACTTAAACTCAAATTTGGAAGTGTCTGCCCTAAAAGAACTTGCAGTGCAAGTTCTTGTCTTCGATAGACTTGTCTTCTATTCCTGAACATGTGAAGTTTTGTTCAGTGTAGGGGTTTTTAGAAGAATATTGTCATTGCACTAGTTTCCATTGGGGTGTTTTGTTCTGTCCTTGCTTATTACTCTTTAGAGATGAGATCTCACTGAAATATGCTGACATTTGGTGCACTCACTTGAGCATGTGCCTGTGTGCCAGTCTGCTTTAACTTCATATCAAAATTAGGAGCTAGAGCAGTTTACCCATGCCTGTGACTGGAGGTTCAGTCCTCCCATGGTACATGTGTTGTCCTTTTACAAAAGGGACAATTGCAAGTCATTTTCTCTTTGAACCAAACTCGTTTCCATGAATATGCCGAATTTAGAAATAAGAAAAAATGTTAAACACAAGCAGCACCTTTTATTTTTCCTGAAAGACTGGAGAACATTAAAATCTGATTGGACTCCACACAGTTAATCTGAGTTTGTTCCATTTCTCTCTTCAAGCTAATAATAAAATTCCCAATAAATTCAGCTTAAGACGTTTTACAAAAAACTCCTCCTGTGTCTTGAACTTGCTTTAAAATTGTCTCAAGCAATTTATGCATAAGGACCATTCGTTACACAAGGGCACAGAAATATATTTTGCATTTAAAGCAAGTACCTGCTTCAGTGAATAGACATTAAAAATGGAAAATGTAAAAATTAATTTATTGGTCGCTATGATTTCATTCCAGTCTCGAGGAGGTACTAACTTTGCTGCTTTACCTCCTGTTGCTTTGGAAGGCACAGGACAGCATTTTTAGCGTATGGATTGGGCCTAGAAAAGTCCAGGCAAAATAACATTGTCCTTTTCTTTTGTTTTTTATACCTAAACATTAGTGAGTTTGTGTGCATGTTTTTGCGTGTGCGTGATGTAGAGAACTGTGTGGCTTGATTTTGGAGTTGATGGATGTAAATGGAATCAGGGTATTTTGTTCTGGTAGATGAAAAGCTGCTTTAAATACTTGTCCATTGGTCTTGGTTATTTCTTTCACACTTGAAATTCAGTTTAAATGTTATTGCCCACCTCTGCACATTTTTCTCTTCAGAATCTCTTACTTAGCTTGCTTTGAATCTCCTTCCTATTGTCTGGGCAAAGGGTGGCTTCTTAACATGCATCCGGAGCAATAGGCTGCAGCCTGGGTGGCTGAGCTCTGAGGTAAGCATGCAGATAAAAGGAAGGACCTGCGTCCTGATGAGGGGGATATTTAAATACCAGACCAGTAAAACAAAAGTTAGGATGCTTTGCTGCAGTTCAGGGTAAGCTTGCCTGTAAAGTCACTGAGTGTGGCTCCAGGCCCTATGGCATGATTTATAGGACGCAAGAGTAACTAGGTCTAGGAGCTTCCTTCTTATTTTTCTAGCAGGCAGACTGTTTTTCTTAGTCTGTTTTCTTCTTTTTAGGATATCTTCCTGTGTCTCTTATCCTCTTTGTGAACAGAGGGTGGGGTCTCAGCCTTTTTGAAAACATCTCCTTACTGCTTTAGAACTCCTTTTCCATTTTGTAAGGCTTTGGCCTTAATGTTTGCATCATTAATCCTATGTTTCAGAAATCTGTTTCTCTCTATCCGTTTCCTATGCTTCCGTTTCCTCCACACCTAGACCACTAAGTTAAGGGAAATGGCATACTCGAAAACTGGTGGTGCCTTTCTGTCTCTCCTAGCTGGAGGTAAGACAGCAGATAAGGAGAAAAGCATTAATAAAAGTGTTGGCCAACACAGTTGAGGTGTTTATCAAGTGAATGTCTTTGTAGGTCAGTGAAGAGCATCTAAGATTGCTTGCAGTTGCCATTTCTTCATTTTAGGTCATTGAAAATTTTTGCTGGTATTGACATGGTCTCTGCATTGAGCTTTTGGTTTGTGCTCTAAGAAAAAGATTGATCAGCTGTCTCACTGCTTATGAAAATAGTAACTCTAAACAGACACCACATAATTTCAAATCAAAATTGATTTAATGTTCTTACGTGGGGTTTTGTCCCATGTTCTAGTGGTTTTTAAGCTGCAGTTGCAGTTTTGGCTGCTTGTGAAAGTCAGGAGAAAAAAAAAGGCTGAAACAACATGTGGATGTAGTTTTTACTGCTCTGAGACTGTATGGTTTTAAGTACAGTGTTTGCATTTTAAATAAATAGCATAACTGCACTAAAAAGTAGTGCCAAAGTATATTCAGTCTTTGGCAGTAAGATTGTTCACATTGGTAAGGATAAATGTCAAAAAAAGGTTCTTAAAGCTAGTACAACTGCACCTGCTTTTTTCTTTTGTATACGTAGAACTACTTTTGTGGAGATGGATGAAATGCTAGAGATACAGTGAAGCATAGTGTTGGCTCATCCTGTGTATCATAAATATCCCTCGGATTTGATTTGTATTTGAGGGTGGAAAATGTGATTCAGAAAACTTGATGTATTTTGATAAAGCTTGGTTGCATACTGTTTTCTGTCCTTGATAATGTGTGCATGCATCTTGTAAAAGATTTTAATCTCTGAAGGGAACATTTTGGCACCTTTCAGTCTCTGCTTAGACTGCATAATTGTTGTCATTCTCCATAAATCCATGTGAAAAATATGTGGGAATAATTGAAATAGCATTGTAGTCTGATTCTTTAATGTTTTTGTTTGTAACTGAAAAGGAGGGGGTATTAATATACCTTGTTCTTTTAAAATGTGTAGATGATGTCTCTTCTTAATTGAGGTAAACTTATTGAGCTCCTGTAGGCTTCAATTCTGTTGATGTGCACTTCTTGACTTTAAACAGTGTGAAGAGTGTCTGTGCTGGCAGCATGGAGTCTGTATGGGTTTACTGGAAGATAATGTACCTGAGAAATATACCTGCTATATTTGCCAAGATCCTCCAGGTACAGAAATTTAAGGTTACAGAACCTTCTTATATATGTAGTAACTGTTAGTTTATAGAGAGAGAGAGAGATTAAACTTTTTTTTTGCTGCACTAGCTGTGTCTGTCTTAATAGGTAATTGAGTTCAGTTATAGATGCAGAAAGTTGAATTTTTATGAATGCACGCAAGTCAATGTTGTGGAATTACAGCTGGACAGGAATGGAAACAGACATTTAACTGTGACTATCTGTGTCACATACTTGTCAGCAATAAGGATTTGATTGTACTGTCTGGCTACAGAAAATGAATTTAGAATTGCTCAGGAAACTTAAATAAAGACTCCTTATGAATAAAATGTAGGCACATCATAAGGGAAGTTATTAGTGCATAAGCCTCCAATGGGGCCAGGCTTATGCACTAATTAAAATAAATCGACAAGAAGCGCTCTGGTTCTCAACAGCCCTGATGTCCTTGACTCATTTTGAAAAGGCAAAATATATATAAATACAAATATACGTTATCTTGAGTAATACAATCAGAGTTGATTTAAGCAGTACATTCTCTACTCATAACTGTGAGGCTGAATATTTTAAAATGTCTCAGTCCATCTTATGCAGCAGATAGAACTACACTTATGACATCAATTGTTTCTGACTTCCTACTCTGAATTGTAAAGCCTTGCCGAGTGTGGAAGTGGATGAGGTTGAGGCTTGTGTCCGTGTTTGTTATGAGATACCTGGGATATCTGTCTGCCTCATCACAAGACACTTTTGGTTTATGTGCATATTTGGATTGTGATCACAGCTTTTTTGACTGTTGAAAACCATGAGCTCTTTGGTAGCTTAACTCATTGGTTTGTGACTAAGTGCAGTTAGTATACGAACGTCGTTTGTACTCGTAGCAAGGAAGATACGCTGTTCTTACATGCAGTTATCTAAGTAGTCGAATAATTTATAATCTTTAAGTCTTTTTTACAGTATTTTGCAGCAAGAATTTTAACCGTTTATTTTCAAGATACTTTGATTTGTGTCAACTTGAGTTAGTGTTAAACTCAACTGAAGTGCATGCGCAAACTGAAGTTGCGCCATCACGCTTGAACTGTTTGTATTTAGCAGGAAACGTTGGCTGAACACTTTTCAGTAAAAACTGATTGCAACTAACATTTCATCTGCTTAATTAGTTTAGTCACTTTTACTTTTTGCTTTGAAGATCCTGAAACTTTTGTTTTTGTTTTGGACTTGATTTTGTCTGTCTTGGAAAAGGAAATCATATCCAACATTTTGACTGCAAAGCTACTAAGCGGCTTCTCAATTTCAATGAGCCTTCCATGAATTTATGAATCTGCAAATAATATGCTTTCAAAATTGGGCATAGCCGTTCAGCACACTCTTTATTTAGGAATTTTCCCATTTACTTCTGGGACTTCTTACAGCACCATTCATATTGTTGGAAGTAAAAGCAAGCTTAGTGCATTTATGCCCAAAAATGGTACAACTGTCATTTTAGACAGTTTTTTGAGTCAGGTGGGATTTTTAAGTGATTTCTGTTCAAATTCCATTCACCCTTGCTTAAACATTATCAGGATTTTACTTATGTGACATGCTTTCAAGCAGTAGAAAACATACTTTGTTAGATATTGTCATCTCTTAAGCTTACTCACCTAGAGAGGGGCGGGGAGGGGGAGAGAGAGAGAGCGCTTTGTGTCACCAGGTACACCATTAAATGAATGATGCCATGGATAGGCTTTAGTTGGATAATCTCAGTGCTGTTCAGATAACGATGAAGTTTTAAAAGGTAGGGTGTTATTCTTGTCAACTGAACTGCATTTACAGGTGGGAGCTTTTCTGACACAAAAATAAATGCGATGGGGCTAATACAGGTATGTCAGGAACATCTCTGAAGTGGTTCTGGCCATACCTAGAAGGCCTTTCGTATGATTCAGAGTCTGCTTGAAAAGTCGAGCTATTGTAGCCTTAAGAATTTGTTTTTCACTGTGGTGTTTTCTGTTTGAAAATGAGGCCTTTTGGAAGTGTTGCCTCAAAACATCAAGTATTGTCCTATACAGCCTAGTGTGCTCACCAAGCACTCTTCTGCTTTGTCTTTGAGACGGAGATTTAGTACAGAATTTAGGTTTGAAAGTATCCTTTATGTCCATGGGTGTTCTTATTGGGCATGATATGGAAACCATTTTGTTGCTGTTTTTAATTACCCTCCAAAAGAGATGTAAACACCTATGACTGATTTCTCAGTAGGGTATCAGAAGAGTTGTTTTCCTTCACTGTGCCCAGGTTAATGCCATGGCCAGTGATGTCACCTAATACGTAGGTAGTGCAGTCCCTTGTTCTTTTTGTGCTGTCTATTAACGCTTTATTTTCTGAGCTTCTCTGTGACTGTTGAAATTTCTAATGAATGTTAACCTGCTTATATTGGAGGTGTTTTTATGAATATCATTGAGCCTGTGCTACAGTATTACCTCTGGCTTTGTAGGTTTGCGGACTGGGCTGTATATAGGCCAGTGAATGATGTGCTGTTTCTCAGGATGCTGAAGTGTCTTCTGAGAACATCTGTTGTAACAATACATTTCATAGGACTTGGGGGGGGAGGGGGGAAGGAGGCATTTGTTGGTTTTCTTTTTGCTTTTTTTTTTTTGCAATTTAGCAAGCATCTCAAGTTTCACCCTTTTCTGCTAAAACCTTTTTTCTTGGCTTCTTAAATTACTTTTACTGATGCATTTATCACATTTAACAATTTCATTTCAGTTATTGTTGATATCTCGACCTCTTAAGCTAGAATTAGCATTGTTAGTAGCCTAATGTAGGCAAGTTTTCCATCAGAATCATCAATGATTCCTTTAAATTTTAAATTCAATTTAAATTTTTGAATGACTGTATTAATATGTGCATGAAACCATTAAAATGAGACCACTGGAGAAAGGAAGTTCACTGTCTCTTGCTGCATTTTTCTGTCTGCACAGTTGTATTCAGACTAGCTTTAGTTATAATCACAGTTACTAGGAAGTGTGATACCCTGCTAAAAACACACTTTTCTCTGTGCATCAGCTGCACCTGCCTATTGTGGATGTCCTTTGATGACATTTGGGGTCTGAATGCTCCTGGCTTTTACAGTTGGGCAGAGATTTTCTTGACAGAGGTGTCATCTCACTTCCCACTTTACAAGTTCTTCATGTCTTCAGAGTTTTGTCTGCTGTCACAGGATGTTTGTTGGTATTATTGCTAAGAGCTAATAAGCTGTTGCGAGACTGAGAAAATCGGAATTACTGCTGGTAATGTTAATGTTGCCAAAGTTAATGCTTCATTTTAACACACTCATTACTGTTGCTTTAGGTCAGAGGTCCAGCTTAAAGTACTGGTATGAGAAGGAGTGGTTAAGTAATGGTCACATGCATGGCTTAGCATTTTTGGAAGAAAATTATTCCCACCAGAATGCCAAGAAGATAGTAGCCACTCACCAGCTTCTTGGCGATGTACAGAGAGTGATAGAAGTACTGCATGGACTGCAGCTGAAGATGAGCATATTAAAGTAAGCAGTATTTAAGTATCAGTCGGCATGTTCTCAACATGAATTGGATTTCAAATAGAAAAATAACCAGAAATTCAGACTTGTTTTTGTGCCTCTTTGTAGATATATAACAAGTTAGATTGAATTGCTAATGTTATCTTGGAAAAGGATATCTTGACTTCTTAAAAACTATTTAAGTGGGGTGGGGAGTGTAAACCGACTGTGCGAAGAAGGGTTGGGAAAATATGAAGAGAAAACTAACAACAGCAGTTTCTCGTAAAGCACTTAGAGATGTAGAAAGTAGAGGTTAGGTGTATAACCCGTGGCGGTGTTCTTACAACACTTGCCTTCTCCATTCTCTAATTTTAAATCTTAGCTTTTTTAGTAGAAATCATATCTCGTTATTTTTTTTTCAGCATATGTTGCTCTGTTATGATGGAAGAGAAGTTGTATCTTCAGCAACCTGAAGATTTATTCATTGCTTTACAAAAGTTGTTAACAGATATACTTAAAAAAACAAAACCAACCAACCAACATGTTCCATAATCCATGTAGAAATCAATACTTTTCTGCATCTTTTCCGTTTAAAGTCATCCCTGGGTTCTGATGACTGAAAAAATCTAACTCAAATCCAGCAGTTTCAAATTGTTTGAATAACATTTATAATTTATTCGTTGATAATTTGCACAGCAGCAGCTATTTGGAAAGCAAAGCTTTTAGTGTTTCTAGCTTTCTTTGGAACTTTTTCCCCTAAATTTAATCTGTGGTGATGCAGTAGTGCCACTGGCAGTACTTGAAATGCTTCATCAATGGGATAATGCTTAAAGCAAGAGAGTAGCAATTTTAACATAAGGTTTTGCTTTTCCATAAATATATCCTTGAGTCAGATCTGTAAGTATCTTTCTGTAAGTATCTTTGGAGAGGCTGGAACATAAATATCCTAAGACCAGTCCTTAAGCCTTTTCTTCGTTCTTCTTAAATAGCAACACGTTAGACCGTGACTTTTCCATTGTAAATTGAGATTTGCATAGGATTAAGGTATGGAGCACTAGGCAAGTATGTCATGCTTGTTACAGACTTTGATCATTTTTTTTCCTTATGCTGAAGTTGTTCTAATGACCTGGTTTAATTAAAGATGAGGTGTAGTCCTCTTAGAACCATCTTGTTGAAGACTGCAGCCCCAGGTTTTTTTATCATTATAGAAATGAAAGTGGATTTAAAAAAAAATAATGCTGAATTAGAAGAATAATTATATTATCGATGCAGATCTACAATCTGGGAGAGGGGAGATGATTTCAGAAGTGCTGGAAATTATTAGGAGAGTATTGCTTGGTATTTCAAGCAGGTAGCAAAGGATTGGAGGTGATGTTGATGGGTTTGGTACAGTGGGAGAGAGCACCAGCTGTCAGGAGGCAATAGTTAAAAGGGTGCCCAAGTATTCAACACTTGAATTTTTGTCCTTATGTAGCTGGTTTGTCATCTTTCAATTTTATGTCTTCTGTGAGGTTTCCCTTGTTCTTTGCTGAGCAAAATAGTGCCTTTAGGTGTAGAGTATCTGTGGAGCTGGAGTAGAAAGCTCTGATGATTGGCCACTTGGCTTTCACTTTTCTAGAAGTGCCTTCAAGATTGCTCACCAAGGGTTTAACAGACCTGTAGTCACCTGCAGGTCTGGGTGGAGGTAGAGGTGCTGGTATAAAATGATTTACAAGCAGTTATACTTGGCAGTTACACTAACTGTTTCTCTAAGAGACACTGGAGAAAGCTTAGCTAGCACAGGGCAGATTAGAAAGGAGTTACCATGGAAGGAAAATTGGCATGCTTTCCTGAGTGGTTTGGCTAACAGCTAGATCAGCTTGATGGAGTAATTTCATCTGCCTCCCTGTGCCAGGAAGCACAGGGTGGGTTTTGGGGCCAGGACACCCCCTGCCATGCATGCAGTTGAATGCAAGTGCTTCAGCATCAGGATTTGCTTCTGCTGCGTTCTTACAGCCTGTAGCAGATAGGCTGCCTACCCTTTGAAGATGAGCAGATTGGTTCTGCTTTGCTCTCCTCTTTACTGCTGTTTTAATGCCTGACAAACATGGAAAAACAGTATCAGTTACAGCACTCGTGCTAAATTCTGAATTTTTTGGTTTGTTACATCCACATAAGAATCTGGTATCTAGAATTGTCCCTGCTGCTGGAATAAATAACTTTTGAGAGAGATTACATATTAGTTGATTTGAAAACAAGTAAAATAAGAATTTTTTTGTAGAAAGCAAGTGGGGGGACTATGGCATGTTGGTATACGAGGCAGTAGTTACAGCATCTTGGGATTTAAAGGTGACACCTCTAGGTGACCCTGCTTGAGCAGGGGGGTTGGACTAGATGATCTCTGGAGGTCCCTTCCAACCTCAACCGTTCTGTGATTCTGTAAAGGAAAGTTAAAGATTTAAAGGAAATAATAAAGAAGTACTATTCCCCCCCCCCCCCC
>VXAL01000106.1:36089-50049 GCA_013399475.1 Chauna torquata
GTTGTTAGGGGGTTATACAAGTTCAATGGATTGAATTTTTATGTTTATTTTTGGGAACTGCAGGCAAAGTCTGATACTGAGTGGTTTGAGGGGGTCTTTTTGCTTTACTGGTGTTAGAATTACTGAAATACACATTTATGTTAATGGTTAGTTTAGTTTCAGTGTACTTGTCTTACCTGTTTAGTATACCACTAAAAATATCCCCATGAAAATGGGTTAACATTGTTAACAAATTGCAAATACTGAAGCAGAATGCTGCCTTGGAGGGCAAGGTTGGTGAAAAATTGTATCCATCTGTGTGAAACTTACTCTTCAATTTTTTTCTCGATGCCAACACTTGGCTTATATACCATGTTATAGATAAGAAAATAGTGAACCTAACAGCGTTGTAGGAATATACACAAATGAGGTCAGTGAAATTATATTATTTCAGAATATTTGGGTATTTTACTGATAATAATGACTAAAGCATTTAGTATTTTAAATGTTACTTGATTTTTTTTTTTTTTTTTACATGGTAGGATAGTGTACTCAGTCATATTAAAGTTTAAATTTGGTGAGTTTCACCTTTTTATGTTTGAACAGAAATAAAGAACATCCTGACCTAAAGCTTTGGTGTCATCCATGGAAGCACATTACGGTGGATGAAAAAATCCACACGAAACACATCATTCACATTGAGGAAAACTGTTGCAAAGAGGAGACGGCAAATTATAGAACTTGGAATGGGACAGCTGAGAAACCCTCAGCCATTCCTTCTGTGGAGGAATCTTATATTACAAGTGAACACTGTTACCAGAAACCTCGGGCCTACTACCCTGCAATAGAACAGAGATTGGTTGTGGAAACAAGAGGTTCAGCCATGGATGATGGGGTAAATAGAATAAGAGAAAATGGGGATGATGTCCTGTCAGACCGATTTGGTTGGAATCTGGACCGAGAAATATGCAAGATGGAAAATGAATCCAAACACAATTACTCCAAGGTATTTATGTTAAAATAACCCTCACTGCACAGAGAATGTGTTTGCCTGGCAAAGTGCAAAACTGATTAGCCCTTTTAGTAGTACTTAGTTGATTCATTTGTGTTTAGTTTCTTCCTGTCATACTGTTAAATTTAGGTTGCCAGTGCAAGTTAGAGTAATAGATGTGATCATCTGCACCATTTCACTTAAACAGAAAAAAAGGTTGAAGATGACTTCTGGGCTTTAAATCATCTGTACAGTCTGTGGAACATGCATTGTGGTCTGCTAGCAATTCATTGCTCCTTACTTTTCTGTGGTTTAGACAGAAGAGAGAAACACTAGCAACAGGACGGGGAGAGAACAGGGCAAGCACATAGGATACACTCAAATACACTGGTATTCCAGCTTTTCATAGAATCATAGAATATCCTGAGTTGGAAGGGACCCACATGGATAATTAAGTCCAACTCCTGGCTCCATACAGGACCACCCCAAAATCAGACCCTGTGTCTGAGAGCGTTGTCCAAATGCTTCTTGAACTCCGGCAGGCTCGGTGCCTTGACCCCTGCCCTAGGGAGCTTGTTCCAGTGCCTGACCACCCTTTAGGTGAAGAACTTTTTCTGAACATCCTGCCTGAACCTCCCCTGTCACAGGTTTTAGTTATTTCTAGCTTGTTCTCATATTTCTTCCAATAGTTACATTAATTAAATTGATTCCAAATTCTTCAGGAATGTAAAAATTGTGTTGTTTTTTTTTTCCAAAAAAAAAGTAACCTGAGCTGATGGTTAAGAACAATTACCACTGAATAGTTCTGTTTTTTTTCCCTCCTGGAGCACTCTAGTTTTCTCCCTTTAATGACTGTTTCTCATTTTCAGCTCTATCAGGTTTCAGTTAAAAAGCTTTTAGTGTTCCCCTGGATGCACAGATTTAGTGCAGTATCTTCCAGCTGGAAGTTTGTGGGGAGCTAGCTACATGTATATACAGGTCAATGTTGTCCTTCTAAAACGAGGTGCTTGTGAAGTTACAAAGACTAGGTATTAGCAAAGTAACTATGAAAAAATGTTGCTTTTGAAACTCTTCTTTCTTCTGTAATCCTCTGTTCTATTAGAATTTTTTTTGTCTATTTTAGGAGTCTGTAGTTGATGTGTATATAGATGCACTTGCCCAGACTGCCTTATTATTTCTGTATGCTCTCCTCTGTCTCTCTATCCTCCACTAGCCTAAGATTTGTTGAGCCGTTAGCTGGGGTAACTGTAAGGACCCAGACAATCTGCTTCACTAATTCCATTTCACTGTAATAAATAATGCGTGTATTACATGTGTATTTCTGCTAGGTAAGAGAGTCTGCATCTAAGAAAGTCTCTCCAGAGGAAGCTATTGAAATGAAATTGCTGGAAAAGGACAAAGAAGGAGTTGTGAACTCGCAGCTGCAGTGGCAGCTTAATCTTTTAGCTCATGTGGAATCTCTGCAAGATGAAGTCATACACAGAATGGATTTCATTGAGAAGGAACTAGATGGTAGGTGGCGTTTTTCTGTTTCACAAACTGTATTTTGTCCTACTCAAATAATACTGTGTGTTCAAAACATGCAGGTTTTAATTTTACTTCTGCGGACTTAGAGATCAGCATTGCGTTGTCAAATGTACTGCATTTAATAGTAGAAAATAGACGTGCCTCTGGTGCTTGGGGGATTTTAAATCAAAATTGAAGATCAAATTAATATTGTGAAGAATTTTATTTACAACAAAAAAATCTAGTTCAATCATTTCTGAATATTTACATCGGACGATGTAGTGGAATACCTTCCATATCTATTTGCTTTTGTTTTTTTTGTTGTTGTTGTTCCTCCATAGCACTTCTGTGTATCTGAACTTCCCTGGTCTTCAGGGGCTTGCTGGCTGTTTTAGCCTATTCTACATGGCCTCTTCACTGCACAAGGCTCTCTTATCTTTTTCTGTATCTCTTCAAAATTCTTTATTTAAATGTCACTTGATTTGCTTTCCTAGTTATGGAAAACCGTGCCCTTTATGTATTATCTTAATCCCAAATAGTTCCTTCGCTTAACAACTTTGTCTGACTGTTGGTTGTATAGCCTTTAAAACAGCAGCTTATCTTGCAAAGCTGTTGGGAGTCTAACCTTTGCCAGAGTAAAAGTCTTCCTCCTGTAGTTCAGTAAGGTACTGAGAGGTTGAACAACTGAAGAAATCTTTCAGGTAATAAAGATGAGGCCTATAATTACGATGCCCATTTTATAAATGACGAAGCTCAAGTTCGGAAGAGTCAGGCTTCTTGTATCTGCTGCTAGGCTGGCGGACTGCTCAGTGTTGCTGTTCTAATCAGGAATTTTCTTATTTGAAGGCTGGATGTGTTATTGGTTGGGTAACGCCCACCAGTTCTTCTGGAGACATTGCCCTTGCATTAAGTTAGCCTGTGATCTTGTTGATGGCAATGTCCACTGCTTGTTCTCTTGGCAGATGTGTCCTCGGTCTTCCACCTGGCCGAGGAAATGAGCAGAGGTGTCGGTTTCCTTCTGTGATACTGCGCCATCCTCTGAACACATCATAGTTTAGTCTGACAACCTTTCTCGTGGTCATATGACTTCATTGCCAGAGTTCTCTCAGTCAGTAGCATGTCTGGTTCTTTTTTCCCCACTGAGAAGTTTAGAGCAGGAATTTTTCTTTGTGTAGTAGTCTGCTGTTTATGCTTTTGGGTTTCCTCCCCATTTTCTGTTACCCAGCTCTTACTGTCTGGCCAGTTGTTGTTTGTGTAGATGGCAAACTTCTTGTGTTAATGTCCTGTTGTTTTAGGATCTGATCTTAAGGTATTCTGATAGTATAACCTTCCTGCACAGCAGTGTCCTCGCTCTGGAATTGGTGCAGGTCAGAGGAAACTAGCACCAGATTTCACAGTATCTGGTCATGAGTTTCCTTCACTGCTTTCTCCTAGGAACATCTGCTTTTACTTTTTTAACTTCCTTTAAATGTGAATTATTTTTTCGTGTTGTGTCAAAAGCTATTTGTAATGCTTGATACAAGGAGTCTTGTTTTCTGATTTCTCATATACTGCATATTAAAAATCTTGCATACAACTTCCTCAAGGCTCACAAAAGATGTGAAGAATTTGTTTTGTGGCTTAAGGTGGTCTGTTTGCCAAGAACTGAAATAGTGACAATTTTGTTTCTCTTTGCAGTTTTGGAGAGTTGGCTGGATTATACAGGAGAGCTGGAGCCACCAGAACCACTAGCTCGACTCCCACAGCTCAAGCATTGTATAAAGCAGCTTATAACGGACCTAGGCAAAGTGCAACAGATTGCACTTTGCTGCTCAACATGAGACTAGAAAATATTGGAGACTGTTACTAAGTGTGAAGTTGGAGCATCTGATGTGAACAGCTCTGTGTATTTAAATGAAATTAGCATGCTGGTTGCATGTGATGCAGATTGACTTCAGGGATTTGTGAAGAACTGCTGTTCAAAGAACAGCAAAAAGGTTAATTTTATCTCATAATTTCGGGTTTATTAGGCAATTATAACAATATGGAAGAGGTTAATACTGTTGTCTTCAAAGGTTGGGTGTTGGTTGATAAATTATACTTAAATTTTCACTCCTTACAAGTTGTTCATTGAAACAGTAGACTTTTTTCATAATTAAATTGACTAAAAATTGTGCCACTGAAGAACAGTTCTAAGAGCCAAAAATGTTTAGTTGACAGAGGTTGTAAATAACTTTGCATAGTTTAAGTGACTTGTGTCATGTTTTATTCCTTCTGGTTTATGCATAATAGCACACAGTATTTAATCATTAGGAAATGTTATAACAGTTTTCAGACCTAGTAAGTATGAATGTCCAGCTCTTAACTATAAACTGTTATGTGGAGGTTTGCAAGTAACAGTGGCCTAACTCCCCCCTTCTATTATGTTAAATAATGTAGCAGAAGGTCACAGGTGGATTGCACTTACTTTCAGAATAAATGATTGTTTTCCATATTTATCCCGTCGCTCTCACATGACTCGGTACTGGGGAAAGCCCTTAACGTTGTGTATATGTGCATTCTTGAGCTCTTCAGTATGGCCATACTGTGCCTCCTGAGCTAGTGCTGGCAGGGCACCCCTGTGGCAGTATAAAATACCGCTGGGAAAGGACTGGGGACGTGCTTGGAGTTCCAGGCTTGAACAAGGTCTGTAATGGACGTTATGTAGTTTTCTACCCATTTGTTAATAATTGCCATTCCGGTTATATTTTGAAATGTAGACTTTTTTCAATACTCTGAACGTGTTCATTGTAAAGACTTACTATGAATGTGTGGTTTTGGGAATCAGTTTATTTTATATTTGTGTAAATAAAGCCTCGAGATCTATGCATGAGGTACTGTCCTCACAGACAGTGAGTGGGTTATTATCTTAACAGTGTATGTTCATGAAGTCCCTTTTTATACCTTACGTTTTAATTTTCTGGTTTGTATTATTTTGTGAGAGCAAGGTGAAAATGCTGCTTAAGTTCCGGTTACGTTATAACAGTACTTTTTGAAACGGTGTGTTGTAAGTATTTGAGACGTTAAGAGCCTTTCAGCTGCAGATCATAGCTCCATAAATAATGGCTGCGACTTTAGTTTTCCTTCCCTAACGTTGCTGAATTAAGTTCAATGTGGAAAATGGTAAGCTGTTTTTGCTTTGAGGGTGTCCTGAAGAAGATGGATTTGTTATCTTGATTTTTTTTGTGTGATGGTACCACCAAAGGGTAAAAATCAAAGCACAGTTGTAATTGGAAGGCTCGTAACTGTACAAATTATTAATTTTGGATATGAGCCTGTAGTGTGTGTATACTGCAAAGAATAATGATTTACTATGTAAACTTCTACAGTAATATTGGATATTTTACGTTAACAGTATCTACCCAGTGACTATTTTAATCAGTTCCTTCAGAAAACAAAATAATTAGGCTTCTGTAGGTAGTAACTACGGCTTTTGTGCCAAGAGTCATTTCAGGGAGTAATTTGTGTCACAGTTCTAGAGTACTAGTTGGCGTATAGTGAATACAACGTATGTACAGCAGAAAAATAAACTTATTTTTCTGTAACACAGTTGGAATAAAGCTTACATGATATTTAAGTAGCTCTTCACTCTCTGAGGGTGATAGCAATGTTATACAGTGGCTCATTCCTGTTAGTGACACCTCAATTTGTAAATGCTGTGTAGCTCTAGAGCAGGCAGCAGTAACCAAACAATCAGAACAGCGTCAGCAGGAGGACTCCAGACAACTATGAAGGTTTTGGGTTTTTTTCAGGTGAGAATGACCAGAAAGGTGTTCCCTGGTTGAAAGCTAAATCAAGCACTCCAACCGGGAGTCTGTTGAGAAGAACATATTTGCTACCAAGCCAGCTGTGCTTACAGCTTGAGGGCGTGAAAACAGTTCAGTTCCTGAGCAGACATTTCTCTTCAGAGTGGAACTTCCTTCCGAGCAATTGCTTTTTGCGCATTCATTTTACGTTTTTACTTTGCTGGTTTGTTTTTGCTCAGGGCAGTACTTAGGATTTGAAAGGAAAGACAGTTCTGATGGGTGAGTGAAATGACAGATGCTGGAGACTCGTTTTCCTTTAGTAGAGCTAGGGAAGAAGCCCTTGAAGGTAAAGACTGAAAATATTTATTTAAAGTAGACTAGCATTTCTCATGTTCAGGAAAGATTCTTTATTGTGCTTTGCCTGGATTCATCTTTGTCCCTATTTTTGCAAGTTTCCACATTGTTATTTCTTGGTCTGGACCAGCTGTTTGGTCTGACAAGTCACTTTTTTATTTCTTTAAATCACTGGTAAGTGAATGCAACGTGGAGCCTTGATGAAATGAGCAAACATTGCACTGTGGATACACAAGTATATTTGTCTTTGTTTATGCACTATTAGAACTGAGGGCGCTGTATATAGAATTTTGCTTTGGAGCAATATTTGCAAAACTTGAAAACTTCTGTATCTTGGTGTTTGGAATAAATAAATAGGTTTTTGTTGGCTAAGTCTTAGTAAAGTCTTTGTTTCAATTAACGATTATTCGATGAAGTAAGCTTGGACGTTTCTCTACACTTAGCATTGACACTCAGGTATATTAGGTCAGAATGGAGATCTTAACTGTTCTCAAAGTATCAAAGTGATTGTTTTCCAGATCTGTCTCAAATATTCCTAACAGGCAAACTGTTTTCTGTGCATTATACAGTTTTAGAAGGGGAGCTTGTATTTTATTCACAAATCCTACAAATGTAATTGGACACTATTTTTATCATATTTCAATGAATAGCCTACCAGGGATGCTGCGGAGTGTTTGGCAGTGTCAGTGACAGACAGCTGATGCATCCCTTTAATGACTTGTTCCACGAAAGACTCTAGTATAACTTCTGTACTGTTTTGAGGTAGAGATGTGTGTTACCCCTTAAGCAGTGGGCTAGTGGGACAGGTGAGTTTCAGATCGATTTGGGAGGGTTGAACTGGAAGGGAATGGTGTGTAGCACCTGCAACTCATCCAGAAATCTGCTAGTCACACTTGTGGGCTGCAGCAGCAAGCTTGGAGGAAAAACTGTCTTTGCTGTATGAGGGAGTGCTGATATAGTGTAAACATGAGGGAAGTCTGTTCCCATGTCCTAACAAGCTGGTCTGCCTAACTTCAGCATCAAAACAAGTTTCCTGTAGAAGCTGCGGATGGCAGACCCAGGCTTGTGTTTCATGGTTCAATCAAATCCAATCACCTTTAGAAAACCTGATGATGTTTGTGATCAGCAGTGTGAAATAATGTACTGAAATGTGTGCAGTGGCTGTGTTACTGGGAATGTGTGCCCTCTGCTGTGAGCTTCTTTAAGCTTCATATTTTTCTTGCTTAGTGTTAAGATTCTCCTAGGGGCAGGCTATCATATCAGAAGGCAGTTGCTAAATCATCAGCCTGCATATGGGTAGATTTACCTTGAGGTTTGTCAGCCTAAGAAATTTTGACACAGACATTTGAATATTCTTACTGTTACTTGACCGCAACATCAGCTATTCTAGTTATAATGATATACCACTGACTGTCATTCAGACCTTGGATCTCGTTCACACTTGATTTGATGCCGGGGCCTCATCCCTGCTGCTGCAGCACTGGTGTTTCAACAGATTGCAGATGTGTTCGTGACTGGTACTGGTCTGGTTTTCCACTGTTGTTGTTGAGCACCTCAAGTTATTACAGCTGTTTAGAAGAATGTTTTGCATCTTTGGACTAATCCCTTTGCATAGTGACTCTTGTGAAGGGAAGAAAATGCATAGAGCTCTTGTAGGCTTAACACCTGCCACATCTGCACTATTCTCCTCCCCCCCAGTAAAAAAATTGGTCAAATAAGTAATCAAAACCTGGGATAATACTTTTTTTCCTCATCAGAACATACATGTAGACAGCAAAACTGCAAACCCTAGAAGAAGTCTTCCAGATGATGAATGGCTGGGTAGTAGTCAAGCTTGTAGTAGGAGAGCTCTTAAAAAAATAAAAAATTCTTGCGTAAGGGTGGGGGGAATGTTTTTGGGTCAGTAATGGCTGAACAATGCATGTGAATCTTAAAATTTTAAGATGTTTTTAAGGACAGCGTGGGTGCCTGTTTCCCAGGGGGCCTGGGTATGCTGGGCTCTGAGGGGGAGAGGCAGGGCTGTGTGCACCTCTGAAGGTTTCGGGCTGGTTGGTTGAGGCTGGGCAGGTGGAATCCTTGTGCTGTTGCAAGGGACACCAGGGGAGGACCTGCTCCTGAAGCAGTGGGTTTCTGTACCTTGGAGTGTTGAGAGTATTGGCTTGATGAGTCCCACACTGAATCTAGGCTGCAGATGTGGCTGCCCTGTCTGAACAGGGGGACCAAAGGGGGATCCTTTGGCTATTTTGCAGCTCATTTGAATGTCTTCGTAAGTCCCCTTTGTCCCAGTGTAGGCTTAGTGGCCTTGTTTGCACTGCAGAAAGTGGAGGAGATGCTCAAAGTGTTTGGTGGAGGGTGGGTGGAGCAGAGCATAGGCTCAGCACAAGGGTCTGGATGTCGCTATGTACTCGTCACATCAGCGGAAGCCATTGACAAAGCTGCTCTCAGAAGAGGTCAGCGCTGTCCATCATATGCATAATCTGGCCAAAATGGCCACAGCTCTGCAGGCTTAGTGCCCCACAACACAGGGGTGAGCATTGGCTGCCCAGCTGCTCCCCCAGGCCACCAGAGCACCTCAGGTGAAGACAGCCTGTGGCAGCAGTCCCCCTTCCATGGGTCTCCCATGGCTGGCTTAGGCAACTAGCAGGTCCCCTGCTGCCCGTGCGGCCTTGGGTCTCCTCAAGGCTTGTTCTGTCTCTTCGCAGCCAGGGCTGCCCAGCCCTGCTGTTCAGGGAGCGGGGCTAGGGCTGGGATCCCACCCTTGCCCGTGCTTCCCCGCAGGAGCGAAGAGGCTCTGGGAACCAGGAGCTTGTGGGGCTGGGAGCAGAACTGCTGTGGGGCTGGAAAGGAGCAGGTCTTGCAGGCAGCTGGGGTGGGGAAGGCCTTAAATAGGCTTTGGAGCCAGGCATCTTTCATCTGCTGCGTGACTGTGGCTTCCCCCATGGGGTAGGCTCGAGGCTGAGGAATCAACCCTGCTGGCAGCTGGGAGGGGGACAGCCCCTGCCCACAGGCACCACCTGGGCCCTGGCTGAGCAAGTGTGTAAATTTGAGGCTGATAGGGGGAAGGAAACAAGAAATCTGTGATGGATTTGCAAAAGCAAAGTCGTTAGACTCAAATCTCTTCATTTTCATGTGTGTCAAAGGCAGGAAACCTGTCACTAGTTGGGGTCTCACTGCAGCAACATCTGAGAGCTCAAAGAAGGAAGGAAAGGAGGTTACCAGGCACTGAAATTGCTTCTACATCAGTTCTCACCACAGAGGAAGCTTCAGGCGCTTTTCCCAAACATTGCTTTGCTGATAAGGGGCTGCTGAAAATGAAGGCTCAGACATGTGACCATTTTGATGCATTTATACTGCTTTTAATGAGGTCACAGCCTGTCTCATCCGACTGAGATCGGAGCTTGACACCAGTGTTTGCATTCTGTCTCTTCTCCCATCTAGTCCTTTTGTTAGATCCATTTCTCCCCCCACATCCCAGAGCATCAATTTTAATAAATATTTTTAAACCTCTAGGGCTGATTAATGTGCACTGAGCGGTGTTGCAGGAGTCGGCTGGGCCAGGGATGATGGCCACAGCACTGGCAAAACCCCCACACCTGCAGTGGATGGAAACCTGCACTGCTGTTGCAGCTGTCAGTTCATGATTTATTCACTGCCCCCCCACCTGTAAGATACTAGAAACAGCTTTTGTGGTGTGTCCAGCAGGATCCTGTTTAATGGACAGTTTAAAGGTTTAAAACCCCAGTTGCTCTGGGGCTCAGCAGACCATGGTGAGGAAACCCTGGCTGGGATGGAGGCCCTGCCATGTCCTGAGGCACCTGGGCATTGGTGCCGGAGGGGCCTCACCCCCAGGAGCGCAGCCTCCAGGTGCCTGGCTGTGGTGAATGATTGCAGTGGAGTCGGGTGAAGGCTGTGACCAGGCCTGGGCACCCAGCCTGGGGCTGCAGCTGAGCAGGCCCTGCCCTCAGCTGCTCTTTGCTCCCTTCCCTGCAGAGCCCATCTCTGGCACTTCCTCATCTGTCAGGAGGAGGTAGGAGCTGATGGCTTCCCGCAGACCAAGGCTGATGGGGGAGTCGTCCTCCTTCTCCTCTGTTGGCGGCACAGCCTCCGAAAACAGGATGGAGCTGTGGGGGCAGATGGGGCCATCAGCAGGCACTGCCAGCCTGGGGGGGAGCCCGCTATCTCTGTAGCCAACCCTACCTGTCGATCTTGTCCCAGTTGAGCGATGGCTTCTTCACCACGGCGGGCCGGGCCAGGGCCGGGGCTGCCCTCATCCCTTCCATGCAGCAGGGCTCCCTGAGGGTGCAGCAGAGACCCTCCCCGCACTCTGGGCAGGGGCCAGCGGCATCAGCGCAGTGCCCCAGGTCCTGCACCCCAGCCCTGAGGGCAGGCACTGGGCCAGCCGCTGCCCCCCCGCTTCCCCACAGGGCCCCAGGGGTGACATCCAGCCCGGGTCAGTTCTTACCGGTGTAGTGGTCCACGAGGTCGTGCAGGCTGGGGAAGGTGAGCCGGGGTGAGATGTAGAGCCAGCCGTTCTCCAGGCGGTGGATGCGGTAGTGTGTGACTGAGTCCCACGCTGCGAGCTCAGCGCGCCGGACTGACAGCGAGTAGCAGCCTGCGAGGGCGCAGGGCTGGGCTGCTGTGGGGCTGGATGCCGCTCAGCCACCGGCTTTGGCAGCCTCAATTTTGTCAGCCAACTGGGGTGGCTGGGAGCACCCCATGGACCCACGTAGCTGTGGCACCCTGGTGCCAGCCCCACACCATGGCCCACACCATGAGCACCCTGCCCCGGGGATGGAAGGGTGCCAGGATGTGGCCCAAGCAGTTCCCCTCCCACCTCCAGAAGCTGCCACAGCACCAGGATGGTGGCAGTGATGCTGCAGCATTGTGGGGAGGGAGGGTAAAGCTGATGGGAAAAGGGGCTAAGCCAGGCTCTGCCCTGAGGCTTGGCCCTGCTCCAGGGCTGGGCACCCAGCGGAGTCCCGTCGCGGGGGCCACCGGGCACTGTGTTGTGGCCAGGCCCCTGTTTCATCTCTGAGGCTGAGCCTTTGCATGTCTCTACTTAACTAGATGCTGCAGGAAGCATGTTTGTTGATTCTGTTGGGGCCCTGTAGTGGAGGAAGAGGCTCTGCACGAAGCAGAGAGTGGCGGTGCCAGGAAACCGCTGCGCAGGGCAGGCCGTTGTTGCCAGGTGCAATGGAGGAGCAGCCCTGCGGCGCTGAGCACTGGGTCCTCCTTGTGCCCTCGGCACCCTGGCATGGAGGGGCTAGGAAACGCCTGAAGCAGAGGAGGGGGCACAGGGACAGGCCCTGGCAGCATGCATGGGTTCTGGGGGATTCTCAGGGGTTCAGCCCTGTCCTGCATGCCACAGAGCTGCTGGCTGCTGCCACGCTGTCCCAGCCCAGTGGTGCCTGCCTGGTCCCAGACCTCGCCTTGCCTTGGGCTGCTTGTCCCGAGCCCCCCCCTCAGCACTGAGGGACCGTGTGCTCACCTCTCCTGGTCTGGCTCTCCCGGATCAGGAAGGACCCGCTGTGGTTGCCAGGCCGGAGCAGCAGCTCCTCCGCCTTCTCCCGGCTGACACCCTCGTACAGCCACCTGCGCGGGCAGCAGGTGGTGGCAGAGCCATATCGAAGGGGCCACCTGAGCGAGGCGGCAGCACCTCATGCCCCGGGGATGGGGATGGGGACAGGGACAGGCGGGGTGGTCCCGCAGCAGTGCCTGTGGGCTGCAGCCCGCAGCATCTGGCCTCAGGCTTGTGCTGCCCGAGGTGTGGGGGTGTGGGGCTGGGACACCCAGCACACCTTGCTGCATCCCTGAGCTCTGCTCCAAGGCCGAGTGCCAGCAGTGGAACTGCAGGCCCCAGTGCAGCAGCTCGGGTTTGTCCCTGGGGACAATCCCTGCCCCTCTGGAGTGGGGAAAGTAGTGACAAAGCACCCCTCCTCTGGCCCTGCCTGCAGCCCTGCTCCCACCACTGCCCTGTAGTGCAGGCGTGGAGCTGGCAGGGCCGTCCCCAGGGTGCCCAAGGCCCGTGGGACACCACAGCCCCCCAGGAGCCCTCCCCAGTGGGAGACCTCGCAGTACCACAGCAGCACAGGCTGCATGGCAGCGGGCACTTCCCAGCCATGGCTGTGGTGCTGGAGGTGTGCACTTGGACACCAGTGGGGCCAAGTGTTTGGGGTGGCCCAGCCATGCCCCATGGGCTCCCAGCCCTGCCACAGGGTCCCGTCTGCCAGGGGCCACCCTGGGATGTCACCTACCTGTGCCACACCTTGGCCACACAGTTGCTGGGGATGAGGCACTCTTTGCCGGACACCTTGGATGCCACCAACCACCACTCCCCATCCCTGCAGGGAAGGGGGATGAGACATACTGTGGCTGCTGGGTGTGGGAAGGGGATCCCCATGGCCACGGGGACGGGTGCCGGTATCACCAGCCGCTCGCTCCGGGGACTTACTCGGAGAGGACGTGGAGCTGCTCCCCCATCCTCAGGACAGCGGCCGCCCCTGTGCCGGAGGGGAAGTCGCACAGGGCCAGCACCAGGAAGCTGCTTGGGTCTGCAGGGAACATCATGGGGCTCAGTGCTCAGGAGGACCGTGCACACGGGATGCTGGTGGCTGCTGAGCACTTACCTGCCGGCGTGTGCACTGGGGACGGCACGGGAACAGCGGCTGCCAGTGGGATGCTGAGCGGCTTCTCCCGGCTGGGCAGGCTCCCCATCCCTTGCTGCACTTGTAGGGTCAGCACGTGCCCCTGGCCCCCACCTGCGGCCCCCACCGGCTGGAAAGGAAGGAGAGGGCTTGGGCCAGCCCCAGCAGCACCAGTGGGCAGAGGGGCCAGGCCCCCCACAGCCATGTGCCCCATGCCATAGCCGTGTCAGGATCTGGTCTTGAGGGGCATGGTCACCCACCCTGGGACAGGGCAGCGCCACAGGGTGATGCCAGTGCAGCACCACCACAGAGCCCTGGACCAGGGCTGAGCTCCCCAGGAGGGAGAAAGTTTCCTTCAAGGAAACTGCCTGCGGGGACCCGCAGATGCAGCTGTGTGGGCTGGGGGCCCTCCTGGGGACAGGTCATCTGCGCTGTGTGGGGGGCCAAGGAGCCCCCCGGCCCCAGGCTGCCATGGACCCGTGTGGGGCCACACTCACCTGCTCAGCGCTGCCATCCCGCCCCGTCCCAGAATCCCACAAGATGCGGGGCACCCATCCCTACACCGCAAGCTGCAGGTCCCCACGTGGAGCCCAGGGGCTATGGGGACAGCCCTCTGTCTTGCAGCAGTACGTTTTGGCTCCTTGCCAGAGCGAGGTGCAGCCAAAGCTGTGCATGACCCAGACCTGTGGGCTGAGCCACTGGCCCTGCTGCTGCCTTTGCCA
>VXAL01000106.1:50068-115522 GCA_013399475.1 Chauna torquata
CCCCCCGCCACTTACCTGCTGCTTGCCACTGTCACCATCGCACCAGACTTGTCAGGGCTGGGCAGGCATCGGCTGGGCTCTGCCCCGTGGGGTGGTGCCTCCAGCGTGGTCCCCAAGGCACTGAGGGGCCCCGGGGGATCCCCCCGCTGTGGTGGGGCTGCCTCACGCAGAGCAGGTCCCGTTCACCACCTCCTCATCCCTCTGCTCTAGATTTGGGTATTTTCAGGTGCTGGAGCCAGAAGCCAGGCTGCTCTTGGCTGTGCTGTGTGGGGCGCGAGGCGACAGAGCTGGGTGCTGCCTGGGCGCCTGCGGGCTGCTGACGTTTCCTGCGACGTGAGCGTGCTGCAACGGGGGTTCTTCTCTTTTTAACTCAGCCAACAGCCTGCTCAGCTGTGCCTGCAGGGAGGCCGCTGCACACGGCAGAGAAAAGCCCTGAGGGCAGTTCAGGCACCTACCTGGAGCCACCGTGGGCATCACTCCGCGTGCCGCTGGGCTCTCCTGCACCAGTGGATGTGCGGGATGGCTGCAGCCGCCAAAACTGTGCTGGGAGCTGTGGCCCTGGGTGGCTTGGCCAGCCCCTGCCCGGTGGCCTGGGGACACTGCTCCATATGTGCCCCAGGGTGAAGCAGCGGAGGTTTGGGGGCAGAGGAGCTCAGGGCTGTGGCTTGGCCATGCATGGTGCTCCAGGAGCCATGGCACCAACAGGGTTCTTTGTGTACGTGAATGGCTCTGGCTGCTCTGGGCCAGACCTCAGATGTCTGAAGCAGAGAGGTCGGCAGCAATTCACCAAAAAAATGGCTGCACCTTGACATGTGGCACTGAGTGCCTGAGGGTGGTTAAAAACCCAAACCCCTGGGGAAGAAGCAATGAGACCTTGGTCAGCTGCAGCCGCTGGGTGCAAATACGCAGCAAGGACGTGGATGGAGCCAAACTCACAGCCTGGCTCCCACCCAGTGACCAAGAGATGAGATCTAGCACTTACCCTGCTGCCCTGAACACAACCACCACAGCTGGAAAAGCTATGGCCTTGACAGCAGGCACCCACTTGGGGTTAAACCCTGCCAGGGTGCCCTGATGCCAATCAAGCTCCATTGAAAGGGGGACTTCGGGCTGAATTGGTCTTCTCAAATTGCACCTTTTTTGGACATCAAGGAGAGGGCAGGGTTATTTGCAACAAAAAGATGGGCTGAGTGATGAAAGGCAATGTTTGAGCCCCAGACTTTGGGGGAGGTTAAAAGCCCTTCTGCCTGCAGACCCCCACCTTGCAGCACCAGCGGGCACCATGAGCCCCTGGTGCACAGCTGTTCTGGGGATGGTGTCCCAGTGCCGCGCTGGGGACCGCCAGGCAGCATGTGGGTACAGCAGCACAAGCAGCTCCCTGTGCCGCTGGACACCAGCTCCTGATCCTTCATCCAGCCCCCAGCTGCTGCAGCTGCACTGAGCCCCTGCCCCTCCACACCCTTTTGGCCAGGTCCAGATGGGGGAGTAGCCCCATCCTGCTGTCAGCTATTTCACTTTTCGAAGCAGTTTGGCTCAGACAGCCCCAAGGTGGGCTACACACACCCCCTCCAGGGGCAGGACCCCCCCCCCAGCCAGGAGAGGCCTCAAGTTTTGCTCCCGCAGCCTCTCCAAGCGCACCCTAGGCCGGGTTTGCTCCCTCCCGCGCTTCCTGCTGCACTCCCGCTGCTGGGCTCGCTGCCCCAGTCACACTGCTGCAGCTGAACATCCTGCTGCTATTTACATTTCTCTGAAAGTTTCTGGTCAGTCGTAAACCACCGTGTTGGTGTGAAGTGCGCACGGAAAAGAACAGGGTATACAGAAGCAGCCACCCACTCAGCCTCGCGCTGCTCTCAGGGTTTGGGATGCCCTTGCTCCAGGCTTGGTCAGTGCTGGCTGCGGCCCCAGGCAGCAGCGAACAGCTTGCAGAAAGGTGTGGGTCTGAGCAGAGGTCCATTTGCTCCTGAAAGTGGTGGTGAAGCACCACTGGGGTCCCCATCAACCTTCCCAAATGTGGCTCAGCTCCCCCAGGTCCTGCTCTGCACAGCCCGGCATCTTCCAGAATTAGTGATCGCAAATAAAATGGGGCTCCCAGCCCCAAACACGGGGGTGGGCAAATGGCATTTGTCGTAACGCTGCAGCAGCACTTGGCCATGCTTGGTCCTGCGACCAAGTAGGTGGAAGGAGACAAAAGAGTAACCTGTGGGCTTGTCTGGATGCAGGATGTGCTGGGTCCCAGCCCCTCTCCTGCCCAACCTGCAGCCCCATGTCACATCTGGGCAGGGGCAGCAGCAACGGGATGGATTCAGTGCCTCAGATCCAGCAGATGGGAAGGGTTCAACACAAAGCGAGCCACCCTAATCGTCTCTGCAGCTTGTTTCAGGCGTTAAAATAAAATAACAGATGTGTTGGTGGGAAGGAGCTGCTGAGGTCCCCAGTCCAACTTCCTCCCTAATGCGGAGCCATCACCAGTGACACCACATTGGCTGTGGCTCTGTTTTGAAAGCCTCCAAGGACAGATGTCCTTCCCTGTCTCTTGTCCTGGGGCTGCAGCACCCTCCTGGCTTAGAAACAAGGAAAATTTCCACTGTTGAATCTGAGCCTCCCAAACCACAATTTTTGGCTGCTACTCCATGCAGCATCATCTGGCCCTGCGGAGAAGAGTTCAACTCCATTGCCTTTCAGCTGCTCTCAGTGACAAGCACGTCCCAGCTGTGAGCACGGCTGCCCACAGCCTCAGCTGGCGCCACAGGACTGTGCTTGCAGGAGTGAAGCTGCAAGGATAGTGGTTTTGTGAGTGATGCACAGCACAAGAGGCTCTGCACCCAGCAGCAGCCCAGCAGAAACCTCAGCCCAAGGTAGTAAGAAATGTTTCCATTGCCAACCTCTGAGAAACCTTCAGCAGATCTGAGCTCAGTAAGAATGACCCCCTGCTGCTGAAAAAAATGATGCAGGCTTTAATGATGCACAGGTCTGGGCGCTTGGGCTGGGAGCACCTCAGGGTGCAGAACCGCGCAGATGTCCCCCCAGCTGGGACGAGCACCAGAGTCATTTGGATCCCAGCCCGGGGAAGCCCGTCCTGAGCTCAAGCTCTGCTGGATTTGGTTGGCATTGCTTTTGCCACCCAAAGAAACACTCTGTCCATTATTAAACTCAGCTTGTGCTTAGATTTGATGCTTGCATTCTTACCAGAAAAAGCACTTGCTTATGTGAAAATAGATTACTTTCTCCAATTATTCTTGGGGCAATAAAACATATGAGAACCCTCACTACAAATCTTGCCTCACTTATGCCTTTGAACCACCATGGCAACAAAACTCCCTTCTTAATCATCCCCCATTCAAATTGCTAAAAATCTCATCTGTTTGCTCTCCTGGGTTTCCTGGTCCATGGGAAGCCCGTATCAGTGAGGGCTCCTGCTGAAATGCACATCATGAACGCACTTGGTAAGCACGCATCAACTCCTGCTGTGGTATTATTTCCTCTAACTCATTTCATTGTCATTTTAATAGTGCTTGCCTTTCTTTTGGTCTCTCTCTGCATTTTCATAAGGGAACTTGGGGAAGAATCACTTGCATGAGCAGCTACTGCTCAGTGTAGTCAGCTGGCAATAAAAACACTGCTGCACTTATGCCTCTTCTGAATGCATTGCTTTGCATTCAGCACTTGCTTTTAGCAGCGATGAGTTTCACATGGTATCTGATGGCCTGGCCTCTTTGATACTCTCCTGTGTTCTATAGACTTGAACTTACATTAATGCAATTGTCGATTTTTCCTGTTTCTCACCTTTCAGTCTGTTTGCAGTTCTGGAAAACACTTTGTCTCATTTCCTGCAGTGACAGAGCTCCCCAAAGGTCTGCAGAAAGTCCAAAGCATGGAGCTGCAGGAGTCCACCCTGTGGGCACGATAGCAGGACCAGGACTAACCTGTGACTGACAACTTAAGCACTCCTCAAGCCCAGATACCTTTCTGTGAGTGCAAAATAACAGACATCTGAGACTTGAGAGCAAAATCTGGATCTGAAAAGCAGAAGACAAACGGTTGTGTTAAACGACCAGCTGCTTAGCATTGCTCCGTCTGCACCTGGCTGGACGTGTGTGCAGGTTAAAGAGTAAACAGACCTCACACTGCTTTCCAAAGTGCTCTCTGCATTTTCCTGTCACAAGAACTGCCTTGTCACAGGGATTACAGGTTATCTCTGCGCTATACCAGTAAATCTCACTGGTGCAGAGTGCTGTTCACCAGGGAGGATGGCTCATCGTACTCGCTGCCTTTGGAGGCAACTCTTGCCGGCGTGTCTGCTTTGTAGCTGTCATGGTTTTGGCTGGGATAGAGTTAAATTCTCTTTGTAGAGGCTCACACAATGCTGTGTTTTGGATTTTTTGATGAAGATAATGGTGATGTTTTCAGTTGCTGCAGAGCAGTGTTTACACAGAGCCAAGGACTTTCCAGCTCCTCGTATTGCCCTGCCAGCGAGGAGGCTGGGGGTGCACAAGAAGCTGGGAGGGGACAGGACCAGGACAGCTGACCCAGACTGACCAAAGGGATGTCCCATACCATATGACGTCATGCTGAACAATAAAACTGGGGGGGGCTGGCTGGGGCAAAGGGGGGCCACTGCTCGGGAACAGGCCGGGCATCGGTCAGCAGGTGGTGAGCAATTGCATTGTGCATTGCATTGTGTACACTTGCTTTGTATATTCTTTTCCTATTATCATTATTATCATTATTTTCCCTTTCTTTTCTGTCCTATTAAACTGTCTTTATCTCAACCCACGAGCTTTTTTTTCTTTTTCATGATTCTCTCCCCCATCCCACTGGGGGGGTGGGGGGAGAGTGAGCGAACGGCTGTGTGGTGCGTAGCTGCCTGTGGGGTTAAACCACAACAGTAGCAAACCTTTTGTTTAGTCCCACTCTGTCAAGGCTGGGAGCTTCTTTCTGCATTTTGGCAGAAGCCAGCTCTCCGACACCTTCAGACAGCCTCTTGCAGGGGATGCCATGCCACCCTGCTCCGGCCCCAAGGAAGCCTCTTGAAGAGGTGGCCAGTGCTGCCCCTTCCACGGGAAGGGCTTTGCCTCTCACAGGAGGAGACACCACAACTGACAAAACCAGCCGGGGTGCTAGGTCAGGCCAAGAGAAACAACACAAGCACACAGGTTAACAATGAAACTCAGTTATAGCTTTATTTAATAACTGGTACAAAGTCTCCCTCAGGCAGAGCCTCCCAGTCCCATTCCCTACCTGAAATGGAGCAGAACATGAGCGCGACCCTCGGAGGAGCTGACTCCCAGTGAGTCAGGGCTGCTCAACTGTTAAGAAAGGATGTTTTGCTCGTCTATCGAGATCTGTATTAGCCTGACCACTCATCCCTTTCCTCCCATTAACAGCTAGACCCTGGCATGCAGCAGGTGTCTGCCTCCTGCCCTGTGTGACCCAGCCAGATGCAAAAAGGCAGCAGAGTTGTGAATTCCACGAAGACAATAAACAGTACCTGCACATAGGCATTCACTGCTCAGCTGCTGGCCTGAGTCACATGAACGTGTGGCCGATGGCAGTCATTTACATTCGCTGGTGTTTCTTGAGCCTCACTGAGATCCTGTGCAGACACCCTACCTGGGGATGGCAGCAGCGGGAAGCAGAGCCAGCAGTGCAAGAGATTTGGGATCTCCACATGGCAAGGGGCACTGCTGCCCATTTCACAACCATCTTGATGTTAAAGATTCACCTGTGCCAGGGTAGAATAGTGACTACATGTTAACTGCATTCGGCCCCTCTGCAGGAGAGGGAGGTGGGTCAGCAGAGGCAGTCTGGCAGCCAGAGCTGCTGTATTTAATCCCTTGTACTCTGTTGAATACTGCACCCCGGTTAGTGCACATTTACTTGTTAATTGCTTTGCCCTTTCAGGAGGCTCAGGTAAGAAATCACACTGCTCCTTCTTCGCACACACACACACACACACACACACACGACCAAGACAGTATTTCTGACCGTTTGTTTTCCGCACGGCTGCTTGGCATGCCAAGAGTCCTGGGAACACAAAGACCTCCTGGTGGGTTCTGCGCTCCAGGCACAGCTCTGCCGAAGAGCACAGCCTGCCTCCAGTGTCTGGAGCTTCACATCATCATGGTCTTGCTTTCCCATGTCCCACAGATGCCATTCCAACTGCACCACAAGGGTCCTTTAGCAGAAGCACAACTAGAAAGCAATTCTAAACCTCACAAAGCCACAGAAATTATATTTAAATGAACAAGGGAGACAATGGCTGTCATCTGGATTGACATACAGCACAGACAGGAGATGGTATCAGCATGTACAGTAATGTGACTTACTAAGACTGCGGAATGTTAACGAGTTTTAAAGAGGCTCTGATGCCAAGGGCATACAGAAAGGACCAAAGTAATGCCAAGTACAGACTACCAGGGAGGTGGCAGCTCAGATGGGCATGCACAAGTTAGAGAGAACAGTTAATGCCATGTTGGATGAAATGCTAGATTCTGAGTGGGTTCAGTGGGGGCGAGCGGAGTTGTCTGAATCCAGAAGAGGGGCTCCTGCTTAACAGGATACTTCCATGGTTTGAGGTGCATCCTGGAGATCAATTCCTTCTGGGGTTCCAGCACTGCCTTCACCATGGTTGCTGGTATGAGACCGGCTGCGGATGCTCTCCCCAGAGCCCACACTAGAGGAGGAGTGAGTACGGGAGCGGATCAGCCTGGTCATACTAGCTGCTGGCACTGCAAGAGAGAACAAGAGTGGGACTTATAAAAGGAGGAAGTTCTTAGGTTCAGAGCAAATATCACGGGCACTCAAATATGTGTTGCTGGGTAAGCACAGAATGAGCTGTACCCTCAAGGAAGAAAACTCACTCTTCACTGCCAAAACTAAGTCTTTGCACGTCTAAAGCAGGATGTTTAAGGCCCAATTTCAAAAGGTCCAAGGTGAGCAAATGCCAGAAGTGTAACTGATCATTTGCAAGTGCAGTCGTGGTGAGTGTCTGTGCAAACCAAGGCAGCTGTTGTACAGGTGACCTTTTGAAAGTCAGTCTCGTCACTCTAGAAAACCACAGAGCTGAAATCATGCAACGATCAACAAAATACAAATGAAAGGTGAAAAACCAGAGCATACACATCGTACAATGGATCAGCCTAGCCCACAGCAGGCCAGCAGGACATGCTGAGACGGAGCAATGCACCCGAAGAATCATTCAACTCAGTACACAGACTTGAGCCGAGGCGGATGCACAGTTGAAGGTACCTGACTCAGTGCTTAGGTGGCTGAGCTGCACATAAGGGACTGGAAACAACATGAGACAAGGAAAGGGATGAATACAGGAAAGAGCCAATTAGTTGCAGAGTGTGACTAGCAGCTGCACTGCTCCTGGGATCCCCAGCTACTTTCCCTTCTATTCCCAGCTCACACACTGCGCTGTAAGCTCCCGATATTTCTGAAAACAGCTGCTAATGAGCATGTCAGGGAGATGCCAACTCAAAAATCTACCAGGGCCAAATCTCTCCAACAATGTTAGCTGGAAACTGCAGTGTACCTGGTGACCTCACCTCCCCACCATACACACCACAACTGCTCAACAGAGACGTCATTTTCCTGAGGTGGGGACAGTGAGGTATACTCTGCAACTCAGGATACTGAACAGGAATTCTTGTCTTTCCTTGAGTTGACAGTATCAGATTCCAGCTACAAGCCTCCTGCAAGGCATTATTTTCCACCTGCAGTGTCAGTATGGGCAGGTCCCAGGTTTCAGCCAACGTGCAGAAGGAACAAGAATAGCTGTTGGGAAACTGGCTTCTGTACTTCTAGAAGTGACAAGCTGCTGATCTGCTTCTCTACTGTTGTCCTCTGAGATGAGGCCCTGCTGGCCCAAGCTCAACACTCCCAACACAGTCTTGCCAACCAAAGTTGGTAAAACAGCTCTGGGAATAGCTACTAATTCTAGAAGTAGAGAATTACCCCTTATCCTTCCCCTGTGGTACACATGTTTTGGCAAGAGATTTGACCCCTGAAGTCCTGCCAAAATCCTTGCTCTGATGACAGTACTTGCTGACTTCACCAGCACCAGGAACACAAGAGACCTGAACATGGAAATGCTCTCAGGCTGTGAGATTGAGGGGGCCCTTCTCACACAGCATCCTCCTCTTCTGGCCAGCCTTGGAGAACAAGGCTGTCCTATTATGTTCATGCCAGATACACAGAGCTCTAGGGAAAAGCACAGCTTTCTATGAGCCCTGACGCCCATGAGTTGGCAAAGAAGCTCTGGCCATATGGAGACCATTGGGAATGTCCCAGCTGCCAAAGTGGCCATGCTTAGTGGTTACTCAGCCGTGGGAACTGACCCCTCCTATAATTCCAGCTTTTGAAGGTTAATTGTCCACATAGGGGACCTCCTAACCCTGGCCCCCAGCAGGCAAGGCAGAGCTGTGCCAAGGTGCCTGCAATGGAGACAGAGTTGATTTAGTGCACCAAGAAGCTCTCCTGCTTAAGTCCTCAGTCTCTGGAGCACCAAGGGCAGGGGAGGTCTCAGCCTGACACACTCAGGACACAATGTCTTCTGCCACCAAGTGCAAGGAGAAAGCCACAAGGCAGAGCTCTCATGTACCCACCACAACCACAGGGCTGTACTGCTTGTTAACTCTTTCCCCTTTGGAGAAGGCAGCACAGAAGATTTCAAAAGATTTACTGTCCTTGGGAGCGCACTTGTCTTAACTGGGACAAACACAGATTTACAACATTTTATCAACACCAGCAACCAACAGGGGGTCACCACACCAGCTGTACTGTGGATTAAACACACATCAGGGAACAACATTGGTTTGTTAACGTTAGCACCCTAGCTGATTTTCCAGCGTGGATGGATGTCCTGGCAACCACACTAACTCATGGATGGGGACACAGATGCCAATGGGCTCAGAGGGACCAGAAAGGCTGGTCCCTCACAACAACCCCACTCCAAAACAGAAAATTGTGTTTGCCACTTACTGTAGCCCATTCCCTGCACAAAGTATTTGAAGGCTTCAGTCAGTTTGCCAGGCTGTGGACACAGAAAGTACGGCATTAGTGTGAGCAGAGCAAGGGGCTTTGTACAAACCAAATCCCATGGAAGAGCTGTGAAGTGTTTCTCACCTGAACGACCTGGGGCAGTCCCCCGCAGTCGGCCATCTGCAACAGGAAACAAAAGGGAGGTTGAGATGTCCTTCCCACCCTGGGAAGTCAATCCCAGGACTGGGCCAGCACTGCCCACCCCACCAGGCTGATGACACAGGCTGCACTGCGACATGAGGCACGCTTCTATTCATTTTGTCTCTAAAGCCAAAGCAAGGCCTGGTGATATGTCTTCTGGGAGCTTGTTGATGAAGAAACCCAGCATCCTGGAGGATGCGTTACCAAGCAATCTCAGGCCATACTCTAGAAGCCCAGGAGTAACCCTGCATCCGCCCAGCTTCTCCTGCCACTCTTCCCACACCTGGCGCTTTACACTTCTAAACAGCATCTCTCTGGCACACTGAGGAGCCATGGGTGAGGATAAGGTGGATTAGTAGAAAGCTATAAAAAGTGATATTGTTGCTGGCAGTGAGCAAGGCGGAGGCAGGTCACCTCTGCTAATTCTCGTTAGATCTTTCCTGTCACTTGCTGGGTGAAGATAACAGAGAACTGTCCATAAAGCAGTGAATCGGGGACACCCCGACGACAAGCTCTTTCCCCCGAGTCTGTCTCCACACAGGAGAGAACACAGCCCTGAGTGACCGTCCAGAAACCTCTTGAAGCTAAACGTATGGAAGGCTAACACCTAAGTAGAGCTGGCCTCAGCAAAAAAAAAGTCTTTTTGCAGGCTGGAATGATTCTGGAATGGCACTCACCTTCAGAAGGGTAGTTTTGGTTGGGTCAAGACGTGAATTGCATTCAACCTAAAATAAAAGGAGGAAAGAGGTACGCGACATCACACAGAAACTTGAATAGTCAGATGAAAAATATGGGGCAGCTGCTCCACTGGAGGCAATGGCTTTCTTCAGCAATGGGAGCTTCTCCAGGTCCAGGAAGGACTGAGCAAGAAAGTAGACAGCATGTAGGAAGAGAACAATGAATGGAAGATGCTGGGAGGAAATGCAGGTGTTCCCATCCAAGGGAACCTTGTGGCGACAGAATGTCACTGTTCTGAGACATGGGGATGTGACTTTAAGGGAAAGCATCCCCAAAACTTGATCCACCATGAAACCCTGGAGCTTCCCCTGGGCTCTGACAGCAAGACTGGGAGGGAAGCAGACTTCTGTGCTGTGTAGAATGGAGGAAGACCACAATCCCCCAGCCAGGCAAGGAGGCCATGGCCACCTCTTCTCTGTAGTCCTGCTGCAAACAGGGAATAGGTGAGGACCTAGGTGAGCAGCCCCAGAGGAGGAAATTACCATGAGCTAGGAACCTGGGCAATCAGATAGGCAATCTGAGATCCAGAAGACTATATCCTCTCTCCCAGCTGTGGCTGGGAGGCAATGAGAACCCTCAGGGACATTATCCCAGCAAAGTCAAAACTTGGAGAAAGTCTCAGACTTCCATTTGTTCCAGACCAAACAGACTGGTGAAAAGGCAACAGGCCATGACCAGAAAAAGCCCTGCAGCAGTTCTTCATGCACAGCTCCTAGGTCCAAGCTACCGCTTTAGGAGATTCATACACTATTCCAGGTTTCTTAAGGAAACTTCTTTTGTTCACAAACCCCTGACCTCCCCACAGTCACCTTCTGAAGGGCACCACAACTACTCTGCACTGGGCCATGCCGCATTTGTAACCGTGCTGGGAGGGAAGTGGTTATCTCTGCCTGCAAAGATAACAACAGGAAGGAGATGCTACGGAGTGTTACCTTCCCTGCGACGCAGTGTTCTTGCAGAGCTCTGTGTTACTCTCCACAATGGAGCTGGAGTCACACTGCTTATTTTTAAACCTCAGGTAACCTCAGTACATCAGCAAGAGAATAGCAGTTCATGAACTGAAAACTGAACTCCAGGGAGCAGCCTGGCAGATCTCGGGGAAAGATGCAAGCTCCTGAAAGGGGTCCTCTGCATCGCTTGCTAAGCAAGATGCATAGGCACAAGGACTCTTACTCAGACACTGCCAACTTCACCTTAGAGCTGCCCTGCAGGGCCATTAGGTCTCCCAAGCCTTGGCTCTCCCCCCACTGGCTAAGAGTTCTCAATAGCTGGGGGACTAGAAAAGACGTTTGGACAAAGAGAGACATTTTGTGGCTAGTTCTGGGCAAGGTGAAAGCACTGTTGAGTAAGACGGATTTGCTAAATGTTCTCTGGGGCTAACGTCATGCAAGGAAAGCATTCGTATATACGTACCACTGCTTCCACGGCAGGTGAGTTGTCACCAACCACTAGCAAGGCAGGGCACCTGGTAAAAACCCAAAATAGAGATATGTTACTTACATTGCTTCTAGGGATTTCTGAGAAGGTTGAGGTCTGTGCACCAACAGCCTTATGAAATGTTAACAACGCTAAGCAAAATCCCTCTGTGCCACCACATCATAGCATTTTTTTTTCACCAAAACCTCCTCCATGGCTTGCACATGAACCCATACCATCCCCTCCATGCACACCAACTATCACTGCTGTTGCACATATGTTAAAAGATGGGTCTAGGGCTGTGAGAAACATCATCGCAGGCAGCAGAAGGGAGTGTACTCTCTGTAATAAACGTCTGAAAGTTAGGAATTTAAGAATAACCACATGCAACAGAGTTTAATGCCTCTGAGGGTGGCTACCGGTCAGCACTGTATTCTGGTTTGGATTTTAGAAAGAAACACAAAAGATGCTGGGAATATATTGAAAAATATGGTATTAAAATCTCTCTTGGCAAATCTGCTTTTGTATACATTTTTATATGTATTGTAATTCTACAAGAACACTTAACAGTCAATGTAAAACATACACAGGAGGCCAGTGACCAAGTGGCTGTGAATTTACATTATTCATTTACAGGTAAAGGTAAGAAAGGGTAGGGCTAGAGACCCCACTTTGGTTTGCTGACTAGCTGGCAAAAATTACACTAGACAAGCCATGAACCATAGAACTCAGAGCCAGTGGAGTACCTCTAAGGACTTGGAGATTGAAGGCCTATAAGCAAGTCTATAAGCAATGAGACCCAAACTTCCACAGGAAATATTTTAAGGGTTGACAGCACTGCACCAAAGCCTGTGACTACCTGAACAGTCGTCCCAGCACTTAGGCTAGTGGGGTTCTTGCTAAGAAGCAGCAACAGCTTCTGAAGCAGCTAAAGGGACTGCATAGTAACTAACTAATACAGGTGGATTAACAGCAACTTACTTGAGTGTTTTTGCTGTATTTTCATTGACGCCAAGAACTGGTCTCTCAATTTCCAGGTCTCTACGACTGGAAGACAAAGCAGAACAACTCTCCATCAGATCAGCAGAGGAAACTTGTTATAGTGGGAACATTCAAAATCCAACCACGTGTGCTGGCTCCAGCACCTAGGCAATAGGTAACCACTCCCTGTGTCATGCCATGAGCAGAGCCCCAGTAGTCACTGCCAGAAAATGGGATCCATGGCAAGCTTGCAGTAGATAGCTTGACAGATAATATATATGGTAGCAAATCTACTGAGCAGGATGGGTATAGGAGCAATTCTGAATCTAGCAGGCAAAAAAGTATCCTGTACCTGTTGTATGAGGTGAGGAACAGCTGAAGGTTATCTTGGTTAATGTCCTGTGCAATATGAAGCCTGTATGTTTGGATCAAATCTAGGTTTGCCTGCAGTTCCTCCTGTACAAAAGAATTGAAAGACAAGGAAAAACACCTTTTTTCCACATGTAAAAATAATACATTAAAAATTATATTCATAAAAATATTGAAGCATTGAACTGCCTCCATACACATCGCTCACTGCTGAACAATAACAGGGTGGTGACTCCAGACTGCATTAGTACCTAGGCTACGTTAAGTGCTTCTGTGAAATGACTGTTAAGGTGCAATATTTTGGTAATGCGATCATACTTGTACGAATGGCAGCACACATGCTGCTGCAGGAGTATAAAGGTATCTTGAGATGGTATAAGTTGGCTCCTGAGCCTCGGCAATGCTTATATGGGTAAAAATCACTCTGTTTTAGGAAGGTTTTCCACTTATGTTTAATGTTAAAGAAGCAAAGCTTTATAGGTAAGTGCCAAGACTGGGACCAAAGAAAAATCTCGTCCCAACACCCCTCTTTCTACAAAGAAATTGCATTCCAAAGGGGCGGGGGTGGGAGGGATGGGGAGAGAGGGAGAGAGAAAGAGGGAGACAGCAAGAGAGCAAGCACCAGTGTTGATGTGTGATGTTACGGGGGGGCTTCAGGTCAGGGATTGACCTGCTGAGAGTCACATGCTGTATGTATGAGGCATGGACCCTTTTAGTTTCCCTGTAAGCTTGCTGACTGGGAGCAAATCCCAAACAGAAGGCACTGTTGTAGCCAAAGTTTTCAGGAGGGGCTGTTTTGCCTCTGCTGAAGCTCAAGTGGAAGAGGAGAATGCAGCAGCTCAACATCTGGACACATACAATGAATCCCTATCAACCACCAGCCAATCTGTCCTCTACCCACAGCCGAATGCCTCCATGTTGGCTACAGAGAACCAGCTGCCACATGTTTCTGCATACACTTGCCCAAGCAGTACAAAGGAAGGAGTTCTGCAGCACTTATGGTGTGGGACACTACTCTCATACTGCATCTGGAGTCTGGAGACAGTCAGTACAAGCGTGAGGATGCGCTTACTCCCCCCGCATGCAAACCCCGGTGCAAGCTTGCCGCATAGAGAAGACGGTACTACCTATGGCAACCCTTATTTGGTGGACCAGGGGTATTTCAGAGCAGGTACATACAGAAGTTAGAGCTCTGTGTATGGTTGCAGGGGCAACATTAACACCTGCTGGTTACTTACATGGCCAAAATGATGCGCCAAGACAATATCCACTATGTTGGTTGTCCAGCCTGAAAACTGAATAGTTACAATGAATGAGGAGGAGGGAGAGGAACTGGTAAATGCTGTTTCATTACAAATTTCAAAGCAGCTCCTCAGAGTAAAGAAAATAACAAAGAAAACTTTTCAAAGGATATAAGAAACAAACGCCTGAAGTTTGGGATGGGCGTGCAAGGCTCCAAAGAAGCACACAACAAACAGCTCTCCAGAAATGTGGAAGCCTTAATAACTCTAAGTGGCCAGAATAACAGAATAATTAAAAGATTCATTCAACCTCAGCCAAACGAAGCCTGCAAGCATGAGTACTAAATCAGAGGAAAGGTAAGTGCTCAGCAGCTATTCATCTCCATGTAGTTTACCAGAATTTCTCATTCATACATGATCACACCCACTCCTGCTCCTATGGTGGAGGTCGTGCTGCACCCAGACTGAGGACACAGCAGGGACAGAAATGAGATTGTGCAGTTTTGGCCATAAAATGACAAATTCCTGTACTCTGTCCTTTTCTTTCTTATTCTACACACTGTTCATTAAGCACTGTGGAGAGAAGATATGTAGGGGGAGGAAAATCTCACCTTGGATGCTGCCCAGTCAATCCAGCCCTTTGCACAGGGATCGACATTAATAAGCACGAGACCCTCCACCAGGTCTGGGTGGCTGAGCTGCGAGGAGAGAACACAAGCACACTCAGAAGGATCATTTAAGCCACAGAAGCACACACCGGTAGGTGCAGCAGCTAGGAAGCTTCTTGCAAAAGGACAAGGCAAAATGAAGACTAAGTGAGGCAGCCAGTAGCCTTTTCAGAGCCTGGCCCAAAGCAGGCTCCTAGGCAGGCCTTTCTCGTCAGAAGGATTCGTTTGTTGGCACTGAGGGATCAGCTGCTCACACGGCGCCTGCAGCCTGAGCAGGCCTCAGCAGTGTCTTCTGGTGCCTGTGCCTGGTGCAGCCACAGGCTTGCAGGTCCTGCTCAGGCTCCTGTGTGTGACGGGGCTGTGACCATGTATTGGGTTTATGTGGTAAAGGTTTGGTAGCAGGAGGGCCACAGGGGTGGCTTCTGTGAGAAGATTCCAGAAGCTGCCCCATGTCAGATCAGAGCCAGCTCCAGCTGGCTCCAAAAGGGACCCACCGCTGGCCAGACCTGAGCCAGTGAGCGATGTTGTTTGCGCCTCTGTGAGAGCATATTTAAGAAAGGGAAAAACCTGCTGCGCAACGGCAGCTGGGAGAGAGAGGAGTGAGGAACAGCCCTGCAGACACCAAGGTCAGTGAAGAAGGAGGGAGAGGAGGTGCTCCAGGCGCCGGAGCACAAGTTCCCCTGTGG
Organism: Chauna torquata; assembly: GCA_013399475.1. Lineage (NCBI taxonomy): Eukaryota > Metazoa > Chordata > Aves > Anseriformes > Anhimidae > Chauna > Chauna torquata. Next base: position 65,354 of record VXAL01000106.1, read on the forward strand.
CCCGTGGTGAGGCCCGTGGTGGAGCAGGCTGTCCCTCTGCAGCCCATGGGGTACCACGGCGGAGCAGATCTCCACGCTGCAGCCCGTGGAGGAGACCATGGTGGAGCAGGTGGATCTGGCCTGAAGGAGGCTGCAGCTCATGGAGAGCCCCCACAGGAGCAGGCTCCGGGCCGGACCTGTAGCCCGTGGAGAGGAGCCCACGCAGGAGCAGGTGATCCGGTGGGAGCTGCCACCCATGGGGGACCCGTGCTGGAACAGTTCGCTCCTGAAGGATGGACCCCGTGGTACGGACCCATGTTGGAGCAGCTCTTGAAGAGCTGCAGCCTGTGGGAAGCCCACGCAGGACCCGTTTGGGAAGGACGGCATCCCGTGGGAGGGACCCCACGCTGGGGCAGGGGAACAGAGAGCGACCATGAAGGAGCGGCAGAGACGAAGCGATATGGGCTGACCACAGCCCCCATTCCCCGTTCCCCTGTGCCGCGCGGGGGGAGGAAGTAGAAGAGGGGGGATGGGGGGAAGGTGTTTTTAGATTGCTTTTAGTTTCTCGCTGCTCTAGTTCGCTAGTGTTAGTAATAAATTATATTAATCTCCCTATGTTGAGTCTGTTTTGCCCGTGACAGTAATTGATGAGTAACCTGCTTGTCCTTATCTCAATCCTTGAGCCCTTGTCCATCGTATTTTCTCCCCCTGTTCCTTTGAGGAGGGGGAGTGAGCGAGCGGTTGTGGTGGAGTTCGGCTGTTTAGCTGGGTAAAACCACCACAGACCAGTGACTCTCCCTGCTCCAATTTGGCATCTCCAGTGGAGATGTGGCAAAATAGCAACTTGTGGTAGATGGCACAGGAGTTGCTGCTGAGGTCCTCCAAGCACCTGCAGCCTGAGTAGAGATCTGTGAAGCTCCTGGTGTACCACAGGGCACCCCTTTGTCCTGCCCAGGCTGTCGGCAGCCCTGCTCCTGCTCATGTCTGGCATCCCAGCACCCTGCAGTTTACCTTGGGGTGTGTGGGGGGAGCACAGGTACAAAATACTTTGAGAACTGCTTGTGAACACGAAAGCAGCAATCTAACACAAGTGGAAAGCTTCAAGCTCTAGGCTCACTCAAAGGCTGAAATTTTACTGAAGCTCATGCTCAGATTAGCACTGGTTAAGCAGAAGGAAACAACTCAGGAAACTGCAGCAAGGAACTGTCTGCAATCCAGGTAGCACAGCAAGGGCTTTCTGACACTTCACTGAGCTGAGGCCAGAGGTTTATTTGAGTGATTTCTTTATCAAGGCTCATAATTACACAAGATACAAAAAGCAAGGAGCAGAGCAAACACCAGTGGCTCAAACTGACCTAGGCTCTCCCCCGACACAACCCTGACTGTAGGAAATGGGAAGCAGAGAACTTTTTGTAGGAGGGGCAGCTGCACGTGGCTTTAAGAAGCAATAAGTGGCCTAAATCGTCAGCAGCTCTCTGCACTCAACGACTTCAAGCAAACTTTACTGAGAATGTCAGAGTTCAATGTCTGTTTTTAAGAATATCCCTGAATGACTCAGGTAAATTTCTGGGCCACGTCCACTGATTTCACATGCTTATGAATACTCCACCAGGGAGAAATGTAGAAGTAAGTAAAAACATAAAGCTAGAGCTCTCCTCTCTAAAGGTGGCAAACTCCTCTTCCCTGACACTGAAAAAGCACATTCCTCATCTGCGCTAGTCCACAGTACTTCACCTGATCAATTGTTTGACACTGGAAGCAGCATACAGTAATGCAGTCAGAGGTTATTTGTGAAGACGCTGGTACCTTCAGTGTTTCATTTACAAACATCCAGTTGTTCTGAGGCTGGGCATTTCTAGCAGCCAGGATGGGTTCTGCTGACTCAAAGACATCACATTACAATCTTTTCATGCCTGGCATAGCTTCAGTGTAGCTTTGGCTGCTCCAGTTTAACCATCTGGATGCGAAGTAGCTCTCACATGGCTCCCTGCATGCCTACTAAATTACTGCTACTTTGCCTGTGCCCCACAAATGGTCTGTTTGATCAGAAGACCACCACAGGCTCATATAAGTCACAAGGAATGAAGAGATACTTACTGCACACCTGCTGAGGACATATGCGCCAGCTCCCAGTCCAATCCCAATGAAGCTTTTCAGGCTGAAATATAGGCATTTCACAATCAGCAAGGCTAACTTAAGCTCACAGCTGAAGTATCCCTAAAGGCAAGGCCTTTCCCCTCTGTGCATCCAGCTATTCACTTATGGTTCATTTTCAAAATGATCCAGCAACGATGCAGCAGTCATAAATTGTCGCATGTGGCAGACAATGTTCCCGGCATAAGAACCAGACAGGGTTACACAGGTTAGGAGACACTCAGGCCTCTTGGGACAACTCAGTGAGCATATCAGATATTGCAAGCAGAGACAGAGGGAGGTGCTGGAAAGGCTGTATCCAGCTGGCTCACCCCGCTTCCTTTCAGAGACTTACTTCAGGTGTGTCAGAACAGCAGGCAGCATTTCAGCCAGTTCATCCATACTGGGATACTGGTACCTGAAAACCAAGAGAGGCTGAAATCAAAGCACCTCCAAATAGAGCTCGTCAGAGGTTACCTCCCAGTTCTACCCAAGGCAGGAGAGACAAGGAGCATCTGACAGGCATGTGCATAGCTGATTATTCTGCAATGATACTGTAGTCCAGCCAACAGCATGGATCCCATCCCTCAGAGCAAGACTAACACAGAGCTATGTTTAGGTAGCCAGGCTTTTGTGAGAGGATGGACAGACCAAGGAATACCAGCTGGACTGCAATGTGCTGGGCTCACGGTCAAGTCAGAGAGCTGGTGCCAGCACTCACCACTAGCGAGAGCCTCAGTGACAGGAGACTTCTCTGCACATCCCTTGGGAAGCCTCCTTTTCTTCCCACGTCCTCTGCTGCTGAAAGCTGCCTTCCACCACGCTCAGCCTAGCAGTTCCAGTCAGGTTAAACTGGGTGCTACCTCAGCCCAGACTGCAACCACATCTGGAACTATGAGTGTCTCTGCAGAGCTCTTACCCAGATGGGAATGGGGGGGCTCCTTCCTGTTGGCCTGGTGCATCCACATGGCACACAGCAAAATGCTGAGTTATCTCCTGCATATCTTCAAAGTTAAAGAATGCATTGAAGCAGGATTTGTCTGCAAGAGAAAAAAAGAAATGAGACATTTCCTAAAGTTTTACTGCGATGCGCCCTCTAAACATCATTGCACTCACCTGCATGAGCCCGACCCCATGCTGAGTCTGTGGGATGCTGGGTTACAGTGCTGCTGCGCCCCACTGACTGCAACGCAGCAATGAGGCCTGGCAAAACAATCGCCACAGCTGGAGGGCAGGCAGGCAAACAACACCGCATGCCCAGGAAACTAGGGCCCTGCAGTGCTTGGGGAGCACCTACGTGAACCATACCTAGGAGCACCTATGTGAACATAACAGCATGTGTGGGATGGGAAGATGTGGAAAGAGCAGCTGAGCCCACTAAAAACGTTACAGTACTTCTGCAGCCTTGTAGAAGGGACTCGCTCACCTGCCCAGCATCCAGGGAAACATGGCTGGTGGCAACTTAAGGAGAGCAGCTCTATCTAACAGTGAAATAAGCCAGCTAGAGCCGTGTAGTGTGGTGGGTGGATCCATTTCCACCCTGGCCCCATCTTTTGAGGGCTGTTGGAGGACAGGGGCATGCCCCATGCTCTCTCTCAAGCAAACCTTTATCTTTTTACCCTGGAATGACCTGTCCCATCTCAGCTCCAAGCCAGTCCCACTGTTCCCCACACTCAAATGATGATACCATAAACAAGCACTTTTTCAGGGTCCTGAGAATGCAAGGGCTTACGGTTGAGGCCAATGTCATGGTATGTGAGGATGACAGGTCTGTTCCCCTTGGGTGTGCCCCGCATGGTGACATGGACCACTCCGAAAGCTGTCTCAATGTCATGTTCCTGCAGAGAAAGAAGAAGGAGCCTCAGAGTTACGTGTGCTCGCTGTGCTATGGGGAACCCCAGCCAAAGGTCAGCAGCAAGTGCCTCATCCACATTTTATCATTGCTGCCCTGTCCACAGCTGGTGGCTCAGTACAGCTCCTGCAACCTGCAACCCTGTCAAATCTCTGTCTCTCCACAACCACTACCAAAAGCAGGTTGCTTTTGTACAGATATGTGAAGGGTTTGGGGCTGTGCCTTCCTCTGCCCAAGATCCCATTTCAATGGGTGATGCTGCTGCACAATAGCGGAGGCCCAGCGTCATCTGTCCACCTGTCTGTTCGTGGCATCACGAATGCAGCTCCACTCCCCCAGCCAGTGAACGCACTTCACTCCCTGGCTGGCATCCCTCTCCCTCCAGCCCACAAGTCTCCACTCAGTGTTCCTCCAGTCCACACCCCTGGGATCGTTGTGCCGAGGGGCAGGCTGAGGGGGCACAGCGATGCCAGAGAGGCTGGCAGCAGCCCCAGCCCTTGGGGACCATGCACCAGAGCGTTTTGGAAATGGCAGGACACCACAGAGCAAGGAGACTCCAGATCCGCAGACCCAACCGCTGGCTGCCTGGGGTGCTGCCACCCAGGGGAGCGGATGAGAGCTTGCACAGTGCTTTGCGCAGGAAAGCAAGAGGACCGTAAGGCCTCTGCTCCGATACGTGTCCAGTGCAGAAACAGAAGCCACAACCTCTGGATGATGAACGCAGAAGTGCCCATGAAGTTGTCTGAGTTTAACTAAAATAGTTGTAAACACATCTAGACAAATACTGATCTGGGATGACTAAAGACTTTGCAAAGCTGTGGAGATGGCAGTGTAGCTGGCTACCCAATGTCATCTGTGAGTCCTTTCTCCAGTCTACAGAAATCAAAGGAGAGAAATGCTCTTACAGATGCAGAAAAAAGCACACATTATTATCTTGATATTAAAAAAAAAAATCTGTTTAGGGAATAGCCTTATGGTTCAGCCTTAAGACAGGACATTACAACCTCAAAAATATTTTGTATCAGTTTACACAAAGTGCGATTTTTTAAAAAACAGTAACTTCCAATAACCTGTAAATGATTAGACCAAATATAAGACAAGTGAGAGTTCTGGCTTGCAGCACATCAGAAATTCATCTTGCCCTTCCTTTCTCCCAGGGGCTGGCTGTGGGTCAGACTGGTTTAGTTCTTGCCATGAAAGACCTTCCTCTCCCCAGCTGTATTTCTTTCTGCGGAGCCCCAAAGCCTCTCCCCTTCTCTCAGAAGCGTGGCAACAGGAGCAAGCTGCCACAGCCACACCACCTGAGGTAGCCCAAAGCCTTCTCCCTGCTTGGCTTTGAAGGACAGAAAGACAGGCTGGAATCATTCCTATGGTGCAGACCACCTCTGGCTGCACTTGTCCTCAGAAAGTGGTTGGGTTTTACTTGCATGCAGCTGTTGCACTGCACATGTGGAGAAGCCGGAGTACCTAGAAAGCAGCAGTGACCTGCCCGCACTAGATGTGGGCATGAGAAAAAGGCAGGTGAGGTTCCAGAGGTTCTACAGCCCGAGGCTGACAGCACTCCACCTGGCTCCCTCTTCTCAGGAGGGGGCTGTGGACCAAGGCATCCTGCATAGGTAGGAGACGACAAGAACATGTGTGCAAAGCAAGCCTGGGACTGTGCAGCTGCCAGCAGGACTGCCTGTCCTCGCAGCACGGGTGCTCAAGCAGAGCCAGAGTGCAGCCTGGCCTCCGCCTCCCAAGCCTCTGTGAAACCACCGGGCTCTGCCTCTTGCCCATCTTCTCGGCTCTCTGTGTGGCTCTGCTACAGCTGGGAAAAGTCCTGCTTTGTACTCCACTGGTATCCGCACAGCCACAGCAGTGGCCTTCATTTTAGTATTCTGGAAATTAGCAGGTGTGAATGAGTCCTCTAACAAAACCGGCAGCGTTTGGAGGAGGCTGAGGCTGGTGATCGGTAGTGCATGCAGCTGAAATAGCAGAGCACAGCAAGCTCACGGAATTGCCCAGTGAGTGCCAAAGCAGTAGGAGCTTGCAGCCCCCAGCTGCAGCTCCCTCCACATCTGAGCTAAGCAAGTGGCTGACTGCCATGAAAAGCAGGACTCTGCCATTAGCAGCTTTAACTCACTGACCTGGCAGGAAACTATCCAAACTATCCAGCTGCCTTTTTTCTTTTTTTTTTTTTTTCAATCTGACTTTGCTAAGATTTCTGCCAGGTCTGTGAGTTAAGAAGCTCAAAGAGAAGTCTGACAAATGCTGGTGCTGGATCAAAGCCAGACAGGAGGGCATGGGCTGGCAGAAGTAACAGCCCTGCCCTGAGCACCAGGCCGGTTAAACTGACTCATGTCTCACGTAACTGCACCTCCAGAGGACTGGGGAGGGTTTTATAAGCAGCAACAAAAGGTCAGCCATCAAACATGCACAAAACCCAAATTGAGTGAACAGTGAGAAAAGCACAGAAATAACAAAACAGCTGATGATATTAAAAAAGTCAGCAGTTTGGTGATTTTTCTGGAATTATACTCTAACTCACTGCTAGGGTCACAAGCACTTCCACTAGGTTGAAGACTGGAGGAGGTACTTGAAACAGAAACACCCACCTCTCTTCAGTCCTGTTGTTCAAGCACCAAAATGTGCTTAATATTGCAGCAGCTTGCACTTTTGTGTTTCCCAAAGTTGAACTTGGGTCTTGCCTTAGCTCTCTGGCAGGGAAGGAAAAGAGTTTCCTTGAGCTAAAAAACAATCCTTGCTCTCCCACTTGCTTTGACTTTTTACACAAATTGTGTAAACTGAGATTTTGGGAAGTCAGATAGCTTATCGGTAAGAGGTTTTTCATGTCACCGCTGCACACAAACCCAATCTGGAGAGTACTCACTTCACTGATCCGTCAGTCACATTAATGGTTCAAAGAGAATGTCCACTGAAGAAGGGAACTTGAGAAATCCCATTTTTAACAAATCTCAGAGTGCAGCATTTTAAAAAATGCAAGATGCTAAATGTGCAAAATTTTTACTCTACCAAGTAGCAGATGCTACATTCAAGATAAGGGTCTCTGCATTCACTTTCTTAACTACACACCACAACGTCATGCTGATTTCCTTTTCAAGATTACCTAGGCAGATAAGACTGAGTTTTACTCCTAGCTTCCTTGCAGGTATTTCTATGTCCATTTTTCCAGTGAACTTTATTTTCTCTGAAACTGTACTCTGCAGCTTTAGGGCTTTTATCTTGATCTATGTTTGCAAAGGACAAAAACAATTCCAGACATCACACAATTACACAACACACATGACTTCCCTGCCACCAACTTTTCTCCCAAACAGCTCTCCCACACATCAAAGTCGAAGGACAGCATGAGGCAGGTGCTTGATACAGAGCTTAGGTACCATGTTTTAGATAGCAATGACAGTTGCTACACTTGTAAGATACAACTGCTACCTTGAATTGGCCAGGAAAAGCAGAAAAGGTTATTACTTCATTAGTAAGTTATTACTCTTCCAAATACAGAGCAGAATAACCCAGTTGCAATAGATGGGATCCCCGTATGTTCCCCTTCCTGCCAGCCACTCACTGGGATGCCCTGCCTGCATCACACTGCCCCTTAACCACTGCCCACCCAAAATTCTGCATATTTTTTCCTGGTATCTGCCCGCTGCTCATGTAGAAACAGCACAGTAAAGTATCAGACACTAGTCATCCTCATTTCTCAGACGCTGTTATGTTTCTGGTCTCTGTTCAGGCCAGCTCTGACACGCTGCACCACTGTAGCTTGAATGGAGATTCAAGGACTGCTACCTCGCAGCTGTCTAACCCCAGTGATGGTCTGAATGGCGATCTGGTCTGTCGTGGGGGGAAGGACTGATGGGAGAAGGTAGGTGGCAAAGATGTGGCCAAGAGACTGCCAGATTTTAACAAATGTGCACTCTGAAAAATAAGAGGTGAAGGCAAGAGATGACGATCCACCGCTGTGTTTTGAAATGCTTGATAAAATTTAATTTTCACTTAGGGACTGGAAACTTTATCAGAGGTTTCTCTGAACAGATTTTATCTTCTGCCCTCATTTGTACAGTAGGTAAAAAATAAACAGCAGCTGCAGGCAATGTGCTGTAAACGGGAACTCGGCAGCAGAGGCAGCCCCAGTCTCTGCAGCTTGCTCTCGCTGGCCGCAGGCACCAAGCTGTGACGCATGTGTGCAGAACACAGCGTGCTGCTGGCGAGATGGAGCAGAGGCACAAGTCCCCTTAGCAGTTACTATTGATCAACCCAAACCAGAGCCGGGCACCATGGCTTCAAAAACTAGGAGTGCCCTCAGGGCATGAACGCGAAGAGCCAGGATGGAGGAGGATCAGGAGGGAGGGAGCTAGGTAGGGCAGCTGGAGCTGGTCATACCAAAGGTGCTACCCCTCCAGTCCGACTTTAAGAGTGGGTGCTTTGGAAAAATAGAATAGAGCAGGCACATAGTGACACCTCCTCAAAAACTTGCATCTTGTAACAGTTTCCTTTAATTTTCCCAACCTCCAACAATTTGTAGGTCAAAAGAGACTTTCAGAACTGGAGGTGTGGCTTTCGCAGTCCCCCTGTGACCGGAAAAGCCAAAGATGAGCAATGCATAGGCTGAGGAACATCTGCCTTCCCCCCACCTTGCATCTACTGGTTTTGTCTGAGATCCCCCAGTCCTTGGCTTGGAAGACAGGGAACAGCCGATCCCATTCCCACATCCCACAGCAGCGACACCTAACAGCTTGTTGTGATTCCCCTTCATCACTGTAATTTCCCTTCATCTGCCTCTTTTCTGGGCTGATCTGCTCTGGCCTGTTTGGCCGGTCCTGGTGCAGCAGCTTTTGTCTGTCTCTGTTGCTGTTCTCCCCCCGCCGTGCTCTGTCGGTCCTGAGCTGGGGTGGCTGGCAGTATGTCAACGTGGGCACACTGTGGATTTACACGGTAGCACAATGAGGTTGCTTTGTTCTCTGTTCCTGATAAACAAGAATTGATTTGCTTTGTTGAAAGCCCCGAGCTGACATCTCTTGCAATGTTAAGGTCTTACGCCTCTGGGTTATCATCAGCCCCGAGCTGACTCTTGTGTTCCACCGTAGGATGGTTTTACTCCATGTGCGCCACATTTTACATTTATCCAAAGGCAGATGAAGGTTGCCATTTCACCTTCCATCACTTTATTCCATTTAAGAATAGGTGTAAGAGCACAGGTCCCAGCTCAGATCTCTAAGGTACTCCTCTAGTGACCTCAAACTTTTTTGTTCTTTAACCAGTATTTTATCCATGAAAGGACCTCTCCTCTTATCCTACGGCCACCTAACTCCCTTAAGAGCCTTTTGGTGAGGGGTCCTGTCTTTTGGAAATCCAAGTAGGCTGCGTCAACTGAATTGCCTGTATCTATCTGGTTACCAACTCCTTCAAAGGATTCCAACAGCTCTGCAGAGCACAACTTCCCCTTACAAACACCACACTGACCCTTTCCCAATATTTATCCCTGGGATCCGTTCACTATACTCTTTGCTAGTTTTATCAGTCTGCCTGGTACTGGCTGGTGAATTCCTAGATCTCCTCTGGGATCTGCTCTAAAAATTGTGTTACAGGTGAAGCACTGCAGTCCTCAGGCACCATGGCAGCTTCAACAGAGGAGCGTAACCTCTCACTTAACAACTTTGACTATTTCACTCTTAAACTCATTTACAGCTCCTGTGCTGATACATCCAGTCCTGGTACCTTGCTGCAAAAGCGTCTATTTTATTTGTTTTATAGTCTCTGCAATAGGCACTGTGATTTAAGGTAGGCTCTCTGCTTATTCCCCCCAAAGAGCACTCCAGCACAGTAATCTCTGTGAGCTGCTCCGTGGCAAGCTCATGCATACAAAAAATTATTATTTTTTTTTCTGCTGTGGCTCGATCTTCTCTGAGTCCTCCTTTCAGAGCCCAAGCAGCCAGTATCACTCTCCAAACTCTCTCACATGCTTCCATGTCTGATAGGTTTGAAACAGGACAATTATTTTTCCCCTTTGCAAGTCATCTCTCAAACTCCTTTTGTGCCTGCTTTGCTCTGTTCATATGTTTAATCTGATACAGTTTATAACCTTTTCCATTTTCCCCAGGTTTTTGAAAAATGCTTTTTTGTTTTCAGTAGCCTCCATGCCCTCCTGTTTAGTCCTGCTGGCTTCCCTGCACCATTTCTCATATCTGCCATGATAGATGGTGGGCATTTGCTCTCTGCCTCCATTTTGATGTCCTTAGAAAGTCTCAGAGCTGCTGCAACGTTTCACTTCTTAGCTGCCCGGCTTATTTTCAACAAGCTTTTCCGTTCCTGTGCAGTGCTTGTTTTGAACTTCTGAGAACAAAAACAGTTAAGTTTTCCTATGTTTTTTTTCCACTCTGGATGGATGTTGACCTTAAGTACATTACAGTTCCCATCATAGCGCAGCTCTCTGCAGACAAGTGTTTTGAGCACACTTCTCCACCCTGCTCAGAATCAGGTCAATGGCTGCTTTTCCTCCCTTGGGCTCCCCAGCCCGTTGCTCCATAGAAGTTTGCATTTGAAAATGGAGTCCTGGTGTCGTGACCTACTGTCACATCTGCCGGATCGACACAGGGCAGCCAGGGAAGAGGCTAGCCTGGGAAGTCACTTATACAACTACAGACAAAACATAAATTTCTTATTTAGGCCTGAGATTTCAATTTGAGGTGAATCTATGGTATTCATTGACAAATTAGAGCCAAATCAGATCAACAAGCTTCCTGTAACACCCTACAGACATCCCCTACCACCTGCATCCACTCTCTCCTCCTCATACACTGCATCCAGGTGCTAGTGTCCCACAATCAGTGTCCACCAAGAGGGTCCTCAACTTTCTTCTGTGATCTCAGACAAGAATACAATAACGACTGGCAGAAATAAATAAAAATTGAGATTTTTGGTGCAATTTCTTGTTACAAATTGGCTGACTCGATGAAGAACTGCTGTTGAAAGGAGAGCTTCCCTCATCGCTCTGCCCTTCCCTGTGTCCAGTGCAGCTGATGGTCACATGGACATCTGTAAGTGGGGTGCAGGGCAGGCTTCCTTTTCCCACTACATCGGGAAACCAAAACAACTCACCTGCAGCCATATGACCTCTCATTCAGATGGAAGGCAAACACTACGAGTGCAGACATGGTGGCAGAGACACTGACTTGCCTTAGCTATACTATTAAGAAATACTCTCAGGTAGGGGCTGGGCAGAAGAACAGACAGCAGCCAGAGAAAGGCCAGCAATGCTACTGACTATCTCCAAAAGTCCTGTGATTTTTGCTATATGCCTTGTAGTCCGGGCTCCTGAGAATCAATTCAGAAAATGCAATGTGTGCACATCTGAAAGGCTCAGGCACCAGAAGGTGGTAAGACACAACCCAGCGGTAACTTTAAAACGTTTGAGATTAAACAGACACAGGAATTGCTGGGATGTATTCCTTGCTGGAGATTTGCAGATGGTCAAACTAGACTGTGACATTATCCTATTTGGCCTTAACATCTTTGAATGATTCTTGAACTGAGGAAGAAAATGCACATCCAAATATGACTGCCAAAGCATAAATTTACTGTGGGACCGATGATGGTTAAGAAGCAGACACATACCCAGTGTTCAAAGGGTTCAAATGGGGGAACCTTCTCCGACTGCCACCCACTGCTTTCAGCCACAAAGGGAAGCAATGACAGTGCCAGTGCCAGGTTCCACAGAAGATTTCTAATATTAAGAAAAAACATTTCTGACTGAGGGAAGGAGGCATCCAACAGCAGCTCCAGAGGCGTCAATGGCTCACCTTGAGCTCCAGACCCCAGGCAGCAAACAGAAGGACCTGGGTGCTGGACTGCAGCAGCCCCAGTCCCAGCCACACTCCCTCGGCTACAGGTCTGAGCAGGATCCAGAGCTAAAGCTTTAAAAGTTATTTAAGTCTGAAGTAAACCATTTGTTTCACAGTGGGAATGATTAACAATGAGAATTCATATTACCAGTGCTTTTCACAACTAATTTATTAAGCTTCCTTTCTGGCATTACCAGATGAGTTTTACTCCCAGTGTGAGGCTGCTCAAAGTTCATTATTAATTCCCCTGAAAAAAATAAGAATTGATTTAATTTGAAGACTGACAAAGAATATACCTGTGAAATCCCTTCAATATATTTTTAAAAATTCAGGTCTGGGAGAACACAGAGCAGCTTACATTCTGCTCTCCATACAAGCAGAGAGTAGAAACACCCCAAAAAACCTTTCAGCTTAAGGACGCTCAAGTCCTTAAGCTTACCTAAGGCAGAAGAACCTGCCACTGCTACTTCCCTGTGCAGTGGAGGACAGGCAGAGTACTCAGGTGGGTTTTCCCCGTTTCAGTGAAACAGTAGCTACAGCTATTACTTTATGTCATCTTTGCCAGCCTTAGCAAAGGGGGAAAAAAATTGCAGCATGTTCCTGGGGTAACACATCACAGCTATTAACTATTGAGAGATTAAAGTAGGTATTTCGTTGTATTGCTCTTTGCAACAGCTGCCCTCAAATTTCTACAAATTACTAAAACAACACAAACTATGCCTATAAGCTAAGGAAAAAAACTAAGACCATGAAGCATCACCATCTGGTAACTCTTATCATTACAGTACCACAGACCTTAACGCAGTTGGTATGTAAGTGCTTACCACCTCCTCTCTGTGCAAAATTATTTTGGAAATAGTAGGGCTGAAGGAGACGGCTGCGTGGGAAGCAAGCCTAAATCAGATTCAAAGCAACATCTTGAACTAAATTATGCATTTCCATACAGAGCAGAAATTTATTAATAGAAAACACAATATGATCTACACAAGCAGGCAATGGTTTCTAGTACTTTGTGTAATTGGATTGTCTTAAATTAGAGAAATGCTGGATGAGAACCAAGAGCGGCAGAAGAACGGGGTGTGTAATCTGGTTACATAAACACGAAAGCATCAGGGCACAAAGGTGCTGCTGGGCTATCCCCAAGCTACTATTTTATATACAAACAAACTTTTGTGTGTTGCTATTGCAAGGCACATGATGCTGAAGGACAGATCTAGTGTGTCTGTAGCCCTTTCTAATGCCCTGTCAGCCCACAGAGAAATGGGCAGTCACCTCCAAAACAGAACCTGCCAGAGAACAGATCCTGGCTCTGCAGTCAAAGGAACTGCAATCAAGTGACCTATAACAGGAGTGTGGCCGACAGGTTGGGTTTGCTTTCCCAAATCAGAGAACACAAACTCCTAAAACCACACAATATTGAGACTGATAGAAACTAAGCAACTAATGCCAACGCCTACACGTCGGAGATGGAGCAAAGGAAGGACTGTGCTTCTCCATCTCCTGCCCTGCCCATGTGTTACACGAAGCAGTTAAAGCCACAACTTTCTTATACTCCGCTAAAGTATCCAGTGTCATGAGCAAGGCACCCAGCTTAGGCGTATGCAGTGCTTCTTTCTCCTGCTCCAAGGGTAAATCCCCCCTTCCCCAGCTAATGCAGGAAATTGGAACAGCCTAGATTAATAATAGACAGGGTGAATTAAATCACCTGGTGATCAGCTCTCGTCTGCTCAGGCCTCGCAGTGGGACAGTTGTCTCCAGCACTTGGTTTTGAGTCAGTGGAGCAGCAGCTTGCAGCCTTCCCCAGGGGCCACAAATAGAAGAGGCTGATGCCTCCAGCCCTCTTCCATGCCCTGAACAGTGGGCTGAAGGTGCCGCTTCCAGGAGACATGTGGCCCTTGTAAACATGAACCCTACACAAAGAAGATCTGAATATGCTAATACGCAGGCAAGTCTAAAACTGTTCTGTGTAACCACAGAACACCCCAGATCATCTTAAACCCCTAAAGGCAACCTGGAAGCCAGGGGCCACACTTCCAGCCAGGGTCAGCCCACCTGCAGACATGATGTGCTGACCTACATTTCGGTGTCCCGCTGAAAACAAGGAACATCTTAAAATTTTCTGAAGAAGAGAAAGCAGGGATGTGCTATGCATCTCCAAGCCTTCAATGTCCCCAGGAACTAGAACTGTGTCTAACAACATTGAGTTGCATGTACTGCTGCAATTACTCATTAGCTGCTCTGAAACACCCTTAGAGGGTGTTGCATAATGGATGGAAACAGATCAATCACTGTTAGTAGAAAAGCATCATTCATTTTTCTGAAGGCAGGAAAGAGGCAAATCCCTTTCTCAACCTAAGGCGCATACATTTGCTTTGCTGTAAGAATTCACTGACAGGAACAAAAAAGCACAGGGACTTCAAATACCTCATCTGCATAATCAGCCCCTTCAGTACACTGTTGTCACAAGCACACAGAAAGCAAAAGTAACGTTTAAGTAAATCCCATGGAAGGATTACGTTCATACATTTAAGAATAAAAATTATGTTTAAGTTAAAGTCCAGCTAGCAAAACCTCTCCAGAATTCAATGCTGCAGAATCACACCAAAAGGGAGTTTTTAGATGGAAAGCCAGTCATGGGAGGAATCAGAGGAAAAGCTCCCCAGGAAATAATATTTATAGATAAATAAATCCAAAACAAAAATTTCATTTTCATCATTTTTAGCTTTACATTTTTTGTTGCTGACATGTCAGCAGAAGTCAGTAACAGTATCTTATTGATGTGACTAACTTTAAAAACATTAGGGGCAGTTCCTAATTTAGTAGGCATAAAAAAACTTGCTTGCTAGATCAAAAAATCTTCTGTTTTGTAATTAACTTCATTTTAGCACTTTGAAAAGAGAATAAAAGAACTCACTGTACAAATCAAAAGCACAATGGTCTTCAATATCCTACACAAGAAAGAAATCTCAATGCTGGTGAGAACAGCTCCCCTGGTATTCATATAGAGACAGTAAACCCTTCCTCAAAGTGCTGAAGTTGCACATTACTTCATTGCAACATACAGAAGATGCTTTAAAACATCTTGTATTCAAGGCTGCTGTGTAGTAATCACAAGCTAGCTTTAATGATTTCATTAAAAAATGAACCTAATTTCCACTCAATGTCCATGACATCAATAAATATGCAAGATGTGATACTTCCAATAACCTCCCAAAAGCAGAATACCATCACCTACTGCACAGCAAGCAAAAATTAAGCAAAGAGACTGGGCAAGAACAGGAAAACTTTTAAAAATCAAGATGGAAAAGCTTAAAACATGTATTTGTGGAAAAACTTCACCAAAATAAATCAGTAGAAACGTGTTTATTGAAAAATTATACTTTCCAATAGAGAAAAGTAGCAAAAAATTCCTCAGTGAGCTCTGTTGTTAACTCTTCAAACATTTTGCTGTGTTTTACCCTGAGCACAGGCAACATGAAGTACCTCTACATCATCAATTAATTCCAGCAATGCACAGCAAGTTGTTACACAAGGAAGTTTTCATTTCTTTCCTCTGTGGGTTTACACCTGCCTTGCCTCTTCTGTTTCAGCTGAACTCTACATATCCTGGATTTACTTATTCCCACCTCTTCCACACCTTGTGACCTTTCTGCAAATATTCTGCCAAATCCCAAACCCCTCTCCACACCCCAGGTCCTCTTCTGTGTAGTCTGTGCTGGAGAGTAAAACACTTCTCTCCCTTCTGCAGGTGGGAGGCAGCAGAGGGGAGGTACTAGCTAGGGATCAGATTAAATGCTAGCTCATGTAAGACTGAAACATAATGCAGACTTATTTGGATAGTTTTACAAATATACCGGTACATTCCTTCATTGGTATTTAAGCAGAACACCTGGCGAAGGGGGAGAGATTTAGGCTAACTCAGAACACCTTAAAGCAGCTGAAGAGGGTCTGTAGATAATAAAAGCACAAGCACAGCTCTATTAACCGTGTAGGTCACCACACCATCTGTCCGTCAGCAACCCAGGCCATTTAATCCACCTTCTGCCTCCCAATGTTAGAAGAAGCCAAGCCTAGATTTCATTAGGGTTCACATAGCTTTCAAGCAAAATGTAGGTCTCAGATTTAGGTTAATACATTTTATTTCTGGGAATAACCTAGATCTGTATTGATAAAGACCTCTAAGCCACCATGCTAGCTTTCCTCTTTATCTTCATTGCAACTGGTTATCACTTTACTTGGGGGTTGTTTTAACTGATGCCCAGGCAATCTGTTATTTGTCAGCCTTAACTGCGCTTGCTTGTAGATAAACAGTACAAGAAAAGCAGGGCACCTGTATCTGAAAGCCACTGTGATGCAGTCAGGCTAAAAGCTTCTTTGCACCACACTAACCTAGAGTAACAAACTTCAGAAGGAAGAGGATGTTTGCTGTGTTGACTTTATTCAGATCTAGTCCTGGCAAGCTATTCAAAACTAAAAACAAATACACTAGGAAATTAGCATAAATTCAGAATGGCATCACCCATTCTTTCCCAAAGGAAAGCAAGATGTTATAAGCCCTAAATATGCTTGTTACCTGGAAAAGTAACACATGCCAGAGCTTTACAGAAAACATCATCCCTAACCTGTGTGCCTGGCACCACACAACTCACAGAAGCAGCATTAATGCTAACAACATGCTCATCAGCTGGGATTAAACTGAACACTTTTCCCAGCTGTAAACACTGATCGACTGCAGAAAATATTTTGAAACTCCAGCTTCCAGCCAGAAGGAGCTCCAGAGGCACTGCAGGAAGAACAAGCTCTGAGGCCGGCTGTGTTGGGCTCCCCCCAGCTGTACCTGAAGCAGTGCTCCCGCAGTGGCCTTGCTCACCAGCTGCAGCCTGGCAAATGCCGCCCAGGATGCGTCCGGCCACCTTCCGCGCTGCTGGTGGCCGCTCGGCTCCTTCACCCACACCTCAAGGCCTCTGCTGCAAAGCTGCTTTCCAGGTCCTCACCCCGCGGGCGTCCTGCAAAATTATCCTCTGATATAACTTGAAAAAAGTGAACGCGCGTAAGAGCAGCCCTGTTCACTGAATCAGATTTGAGGGTGACATTTTCAGTTCTGTGAAGATGAGCAAGTTCCAAGTGATTAAATCAGCCACAAACCCAGGCACATGCACAGCTTTATCTCCACTTAAAGCAGCTGTTTTTGGACTTTATTAGAAAAATAAAAAGGCCTGAAATGCAGGTCTTTCATCACTGATGCTGTGCTCTCATACTGCAAACACTATGCTGCATGAGATAATCCATCCCACAAATTCTCTACACTGTGTCAAAACCAGCCAGGTCTCTTGCAGATGCTACAGCTGTTGGAAGCTGATGGAGAACTTCACTGCTTTGTAACTGGAACCATCAGCCTGTGGCCAGCTTGTACCTTTTCATGTAAAATTGAGACTGCTCCCAAGGCTCCTCCTCCCTATGAAACTCTGGACAAATTACACCCCTGCCCAAGCACTTTTAAGTCTCTTTTAATACAACAGGATCTCCATTCCCGTGAAAGCCCAGCAACCTCCTTCACTTCAAATTCCCCCTTCTCAAACACAGGTTAAGTAAAATCATACCAATTCCACAGGGGCCTGAACGTGTCAGCTGGCCGTGCTTTACTAGACCAAAAAGCAAGCAGTAATTTTGCACAGGGCAACACAAAAGCTCAACTTCCAAGTTCTAGTACTGTTCCTGGTATTAGCAACTGAGGCAGAAAATCCAAGGAGCCATCCCACTGCTTATCTGCTCTGACAGATTTCAGAGACTTCGTCCAGCCCTTGGTGATACCTTCCAGGCAGGACAGGTGGGCCAGGCCGGGACTGCCCTCAATCCACACCTTGTATGGAAAGCGGAGGAAGGTGAGGCTGAGACATTTGCAGTCACAAGAGATGCTATGTAACTTATTGCTCAAAAAAAAAAAAAATCTAAATGAATTACCGAGAGGGCTCCTGGAAGGAACATCTCGTCTCCTGCCCAACTGTTGCCATGGCCACCAGCTCACTGCTGAGCTAAATCAAAGCAGGGAGAAGCAACATGCGCGTCCTTCCCTGGCCCCGGCGCTCCTGAGCCCCGCTCCGTGGCCACGGCCGCCTGGCAGCTCCTCCCACGGCACCGGACGTGCCAGGCGCGTGCAAGTCGCTGGCAGCTGCTCGTTCCTCCAGGGCTCATGCTGCACACATCTGACGCAGCTTCGGATCTGGGGCGCTCTTTAAAGAGGGGAGCAGTGACACTCTGCTTGTGCAGGGAAGTGTAGCGGGAACAGGCAGCAACGACGCATGGCTCCGTTGTTGGGACTCCTTCCTACCTCCCCACTACCACTCACGGCATGGGCAAACCCAGAGCTTTGCTAGAGAAATCGCAGCAAAGGCTAATGTGCTCAGACACACAGGCACTGTATTTATATTCTTTCCAATCACGGCAGACAGGCCCCAGTAGGCAGTGCCTGTACTCCCTAATGCTCTCACTTGAAAGCATTGCACCTGTTTTTATCCTTTGCCCCATTCTACATGGGAGCACTCTGAACCTCTGGCAGAGATGGAAAAGATGCAGAAAGTAAGATAGAGATAAGATAGTACAGCAAAGTGTTTTTCAAACCCTTTATCTACCTTTATTAAACCAGAGAAACGACTCTCTAACACCATTGCCACTTCTGAGACAGTATTCAAGTTACAATAAGGTAAGATGGGTAATTTTTATATTTATAGACTTTAAGATAACATTAAAAGTCACAAGGAATCATGCCAGAGAAGTGCAGTGACATCTGCCTGTCCAGATGGGGTGTACTTTCAGTGTCCTACATCAAGAGATGCAAAAAATACAAACTGTCTTCTTAGGACCATATTTCTTATATTCCTGTTCTGCACAGGCTTGCAGAAGGCTTTCTGGAATCATCTACACTAACAGACTTTTATTAAAAGCTACCATGTGATGTTGACAGATCTACCCCCTGGCTGCACCACTGGGGTAACACAGCCGCAAGCACCTGTCCTGTGCTATGCAAACACTACAGGCATAGCAGCTTCCTGCAGGTGAAGAGAAAGAAAAGCCACTGGCTGCAGATCAACATGCTGAGCAGGAAGTCAGCACGGTAATCCGGCATGGCAAATGGAGCCTGTGCTCTATAAACCCCACCACGTAATCTCAGCACTGTGTTCTGCCTAACAAAGAATGTCCTGTGTCTTGGAGGTTTGTGGTGCAACTGTTCATCTCAAAGGATTATTCCTATAGCAACCAGAATGCTCAGGCTCATCTCCACGCCACCTTGAGATGAAAAACCTCCCAGAAAATGACCACAGCTTTGCCATGACCCAGGCCCAGCAGAGCAGCGGTGCTGTATCTGGGGCAGCAGTTAACACTTGGTGATTTCTATTCTCCTCCCAACACAAACACACAGAGCATGCAGGCTCCCCCCTTCCTAGTCAGTGAACCAGATGGGACATGACAGAGCTGCAGCTCTTCAGCAGATCGCATCTCTCCAAGAAACTGCCTTTCAGGAGACCAGCCAGCCTGTGGTCCGTTGTGGAGCCTCAGCAGAGCAGTCTGCACCTCACAGCAAACAATAACATGCTCTGGTGAAAGCGTAAAGGGCAATTTCTGTCAAATGGACACATTCAAGCTCTTATTGATTAAATCTAAAAAGGAGTTAAAATGAAGATACAAAGCTTTTCATTCTTCTCAGCATTACTGATGGGCCATGGGGAGGCTGCCCACAGATTCTTGGCTCCTGGATGTGTCTTACCTGACAGTCGAAGTCCTGGAAGTTGCGAGCTGCATTCTGTTAACAAAAAACAGAAAACAGACTTCAGCACAGAACCCCAAAAGACAGACCAACAACACCATTAAGGTGTCCCCTCAGAGACCTCTGCTTCAGCATGGTCTGGCCAGACTGCAGACACGACAGTGGGGAAATGTGAGACTTGCACAAGAGAACGCAAGTTCTGCCCATTACTATTCAGTGAGTCCTTTGGGGGCTGCCCCAAGGCGAGCATCTGAGGACACAGTTGAGGGTTGAGAGCATTTGAGCAGGGACATATACAACACAAGAAGGACCCTGACCAAAGGCAGGCTGGTTACGAGGCTGGGTTTTGTCTGGTCCTGGTGCCCTTTATCAATTTGAATGTAAAACTCTATTTAAAGGGCTGCCACTAGGATCGCAGGTAATGAGTGCAAGAACACAAGCTTTGTGGTCAGCTACTCTGCAGGAACTGCTGTGTGCATGGTATTGTCCCATGGCAAACACACTGCCGCTGCTGAGACCAGAGTGCATAGGAAATGGAGTAAGTAATCGACAACAGACTTTTCCAAGAGGGTGTCACCACCTGTACAGGTGAGTACACATTTGGCATACTGCAAGATTGAAATTCTGCAGTAACTCATCTGTTTGTATGCCTGCAAACTTTGTGAGACTCAGGCTGGCTCCAGTTGCAGGGAAGGTCACGCTACTGATTGCTGTCAAATGCTGCACAAGGCTGGGCAAATTTCCAGAGACAGCATTCTAGCTTACATGTTTTAGGCATACCACCTTGGTGCTAAAATTACAGCTAGGACCATTTATGAGCAACACAAGTACCCCAAAAGCTTCTTCTGGCTGCTAACTCCCCTCCACACATAAATAAATGGCCCTGTTTTTCTCTCCCCAGGCTTTGTCGCAACTAGCAAGAACACAGGCTACTAACTACATTCTTCACAGTTTGTGATGCTCAAGTTCTAGATATCTGCAAATCTGATCTAAGAATCCCCAAGTGTTGTTAAGTACTGAACTGTGTCAGATGTTTTGAATGTGACATGGCACAAAGCATCAGATCCTCAGGATGGAGGAAAAGAAAATAAAAGGCAGCCCTCTCATTTCAGTTTGAGATTCTAAATTAGCTGATATTTCTGACAACCCTGTCTATGCCTCTTTCCCTACTCTTTTAAATACAGCCAGTAGAGCCTCCTCATCTATCAGGATGTAAAGAAGAAATTCAGTCAACCAAGGCCACAGTGAATAAGGACTATAAAAAAAATATGAGGAAATGAGAAACTTCTGTACCAGCACTGGACTTGGATAGTCCACGGTAAGTGAAGAAAAGGTTGATCTGAATTTCTGCCGAGAAAAGCAGGATTGTTGGGGGTGCGACAAATCAATAAATGAAAGCCTGCTTGCTGTCAGAGTACACTAGGATGCACAAGCAGCATTAGTGTTGACATGTCTTGACTCCTGGATATTTGATTTTAACACATCAAAATCTGATTTTAAAGCACTAATCTATTCATTGTCTTAACTTTCTCAAGTCTAAGATTAAGGTACATTTTCCAGTCCTCTGTAGATGTGATGGCTGCACCGCAAAGGCAAAGAGCTAGCTGGAACTATGAAAAGATATCCCTTAGCCTGGATTGCAATCTCCTGAATTAAGCTGTTGCATTTCAGTAACTTTTCACTGAGGCTATATTAATAGGAGTCAAAGTTGCCAGAATATAAAGCAATTAGAAGTAGTATAAAAGTTTTGAATGAAAATTAACATAATGCAGCACTCTTGGTTTTGTTTTGAAAACCATCTTTGCTGAACAGTTGTTACTACTATAATTAGTAGTTAGCGTGAAGACACTGGAACTAAAGGTCAAGATGTAAAAAACATACACTATCCCATTTTGTCCTAAGAGCAGCAGATTTACACAACCACCACTCAGAATCTCTAAACATCCAACAAGAGCAGGAACTGATAAGAGACTGAATAGTAAAGTGTCATTGGGTAAGTTTTCTGATCAGGTTACAGACAGTATTCTCTTTTTCTCTCTTTCAACTAAATGGGAACATTTGAAGTTGATTTTCTTTCCCAGTATAAAGGCACTGCACTTTAGTGAGCCTGAATAAGGTGAACATATGTAGTTTAATGTATTTTATTTCCCTGCTTTTCCTTTTTGACTTAAGTTACACATAAATGTCAGAGTGTTTGTATTCTTTAAAAGTCAGGCTTGTAGTTTTTTGCTGACTCAGATTTAAGACAAAGCCAGGGCTTGGTGGTCCTAAGTGGCACTTGCTATAGCTCAGACACAAAGTGGCCAAGCTATGACCCATTTCCATATCCAAGTCAATTTCACTGTTTTTAGAATTTGAGCATTAAGATGCCAGAGCTCCTTTTCTCTGTACAGCAGTCTTTTTACCTGAAGAGTTCATAAGCACTCACCCATTAGTACTTTAAGAGTTTTACTGTACTATTTCTGGCCATTAATCCATGCTGGTTCATAAAATTCTACCTCTAAACTGGGTTGGTCAGTAAAAATCTTAGTGAACTGCCAGCTCAATATTTTTTGGACACTGATATGCCGCACAGAACAGCATGTTACAGCACCACACCCATATGCTCCATGAACTATGTCTAAAAAGTGCATGAAAGCATTAATGAGGACCAGACCTCAGAGATGGTACATCCTTGAAACATTTCTTTTGTTAAAAGAAAGTGTAAAAAGTAGAGTCACAGCACACTTCTCATCCCCATATAGTGCAGAGCACAGTTCTGGAGCCACTCTATGTATTTTTTTCCTACTGAGATGGTACATGTTTTCTGTAGCTTCAAACTGGAATCAAAGAAATCAAATACTACTTTGTACGCGCCCTTCTGTTTGCTGGTTAACACCACTGGGCTGTTTAGGTAATCACTCCGCATTTAAACCAGACCTGTCCCAGCAGTTAGCTAAGAGAACTAGCTGTGCAGATGACACCACAGCAGGGACTTGATGGGACTGATCAAGCAATACCTGACAGAGACTGAGAAGGTATGAAGACCAAGAAGTGAAAATCACTTTGTTATGGCACACTTCGATACCTCCTACTTAGGCTGTTTCACCGAACCAAGGGAAATCCACCTTTTTGAACTCAGATACACAAGGACAATCCTAGGAGAATCATGAGCAATAGGTAGGGCATTACATTTAGGAAGCTTGTCTTCTGTAAACATTTATCTTTCCTTATGGAAATAGAAACTGTTTTCAAGGCCTTTGCATTTTTATCTGCTGGTCTACACTCATGTTTTTCTTCCAAGGCTCACCCCGGAAAGATTTTAAAAAGTTACGTTTAAGCTATGGTGGAAGCCTAGTAGTCAGCACTAGACTATAAGAACAGGCAACCGGACTGCAGATTTCAGCTGTATTTTTAGATTTCTGAGATATTAAACAGATATGCTAACATACTGAAGAAATGGGTGAAAACTAAGCAGCACAGACTAAAATGTAGCAGAATTTCAGACATTTCACCCATCTTGGGTGGGAGTCTGCACTAGACAGTGAAGAGTCTTCTGCAGGTACCCAGTGAGTGGCCAAAGTAGGGTTTTCATTCAGAAGCTAACATATGCTTTGGCAGAATAAGCTGGTACTTGACATCAGCCATCAAACAGCAAAGCATTGCTTCACATACCATCAGACTCTTTGACTGCTCTATTAGATATGGAAAGTGACCAAAAACCACTGCTCAAAATCACAATTTTCAGATGCATGATTCTTGACCTTGTTAGGATGGTCCATAATGACTCAGGAGCTCAAAGCAACAGTTCACGGCAGAATAAAGGGAGGTTTGGGCTTTCCTAAAGCCCACATGGCCTTCCTCCAGTCCATAGAAGATAGAGCAAAAGGATTAAACAGCTGCTGCAATGCAATGATTTTCCAAAGTCTCAGTATAGCACGAATCAGGACTGCTCCAGCCAGACTCTGCAGATATTAATAGGAAAGGGCTCTCCCTTACTAAATCAAGGGAGCCCCAGTTTGTGTTTGGGGCTCAAAACACAAATGGATAATTTGGAAAGACAAAAGATTTTAAATAAAAAGTCATAAAAGAAAATGTGATAAAAGCCAAGTTTTCTCTAACAAGCACGAACTTATCAGAGGTTCTAAAGCTCAGCCATGCCAGGAACAGGGTCACCTTTCCAACTTCTGCTCTGCCTTCATAAATTCCCAGTACAGGCATGATGCACTGTTTGGCTGGGACTCCAAACTTACTTGAAGTGGTGGTCTTTCTTTCCCTGAGACTCTGGAAAAGTATGCGATGTTGGATTACTAGAGTGGGGAAGCAATTAGTGTTTTTCAGTACATAAGGTACTCAAGATGTAAACAGACAATCAGGGCTCCTTTCCAGACACAAAGTCAGCTGGAGCACAGCTGTGAAAGCAAAGGAGCAGCTAGCGTTACCTTATCATTCAGGAGCGGTTTGATCTCTGTCAACTGAACATCCTGTAGTTCATCCATGGTGCTGTAAGTGGAGTCACTTAATCCTCACAGCAGCAAATGAGCGATTCTGAAACAAAGGCATATGGTTAGAAACAGAATTACAAAAGGTGCTACCCAAAGAAAGCTTTAGGGTCTTTCATTAGACTTGCATATGCTCAAACTGAAACCTGAAAGCAGCTGGTTCTCAGTGCAACATAAAGCATCTGTAACAGGAGAATGCAAATGGCCATGTTTGCCCTTGGTGTCTCATTGTGTTACTCTTTACCTTGCACATTCCCTTGCCCACTGAAAACTGTCCCAGAAAGCTCATGCCTTTCTACTCAGAAAGCCTGGGTCCACTTCCATGCATTGCCAGTACCTCAGCCATAGTCTGCCTGGAAACGACTGGATCAGCAGAGTGAAAAACTGAGTTCATGAGTACTAACACAGCCAGAGCGTTCTAAGGAGAGCTAATGTACGGATTATTTCGCTGTTTAGGAAAGCTGTGCATATTACTGAAGATGAAATAAAAAAAGTCATGGACATAAGCAGGAACAAGAATAGGCACGTGGTGGGCTTCCTAGCTGAGCAGGCTAGAAAAAGACTCTGAGATGCTACCACAAATCAAATTCTTTATGCAAAATAATATACTGTTGCTAACCACGGAAGACAAAAGTAGAAAAAGAGTACTGCAACTGTGCTGTGACAGCCACCATAATTCCACACAAACATACGCTGCCCCCGGAAGGAGGGCTTCCCCTCACACCAAAAGCTGTGCATTCCCTTCATCCCCTTTTGTGCCAGGACTAATATTGGTGCGGCTGAAGACAGTTTGGCAGAACACATCATTATGCCTTTTCCCTCTGAAAATCAACCATAGAGCAACTCCCTTCTCTTTTGACTCTTGTGCTTTGGGGAACTAAATTAGTTGTTGTCTTCTGATTTTTTGCTGGAAAGCGTATCAGTTCTGAGACTTCCAAGAAACCAGTCAATTTACAGGTAACATCTCCCTTACCCCACAGCAAATTTTTACTTGGAAGAACAAGAGCTTGGAAGTTACATGGATGGACTGAAGGCCCCAGAAGAAGAGCTAGTTACTGTAATTCTGGTAAGGAGTTAAGGAGACCAAAAATATTTTATACTAAGGAATAACAACTTCTATACACTCTGGAATGGATTAAGAGTTCATTATATACCTGGTTCTCTCCAAAATTCAGGGCAAAGATCCCATTACTTTACAGATAACAAAGGAGTTTCAAACAAGCATCACAAAGCTTTATTTATCTGGAGAGCTTATTCCTCTCTCTCGGGCCCCTTTGAAAAGCCATCCACGGGACCTGACTGCAGGTAGGATGGTGATGCTTATTCTTGGGGCCACACAAGAAAGCAGGATGTCCACTGCATCCAAAGGGACACTGTGCACACCCCAGCCACCTCTTCTGTGGGTTTTTCTATACAAGGGAGCGAGGGGTAAGTTATGTTTGTTTTGTGGCTCATGAGTCTTAGGCTCACTCCTAGCATGTTTGCCTAAAGCAGCATCTACAGAGAAGCAGGGAGTCTGATAATCACCCTTCACTGAGCTTTGTCAGACCAAAGAACAACTCAGAACAGCAATCGCTGTCTTAGATTGCTTAAAGATACTTTTGCTAAAGCTTCACAGATATTCCTCCAAGCTTCCCCTGAGCTACACCGAGAGCAGCAACTCCCAGGGAGCCCTAGGATGCCCCCTGCATAAATCTGTCCTGGGACATTGTTTGCTGCTGACACAAGCATACCGGTCCACAAAGTGCCTAAGGTCTAGAGAGAGACGTTCTGTAAATCACATGCACTACTTTGTTAATCATTTGTTATATGCGAATCATAAAAAATTAAGTAGATGTTTGAAGTAAGGATTATTATATGCTTCCAGACGCGGCTGCTGTGCACACAATAACCAACATCACACTGAAATGACTCTGACGCTTATCTTCCCGGTCTACTATTGCTCCAAATACTGTTTGGGAAAGGGCGGTCTCCCAGGGCTAGGCTAGCGGATTGCCGCGTTCCGGCTGTGCTGTACCTGCACTGCGCGTTGCTCCTTTGGTAAAGCAAGCTGGGCGGCAGCGAGAAAGGCTGCTGTTTGGATGCTGGGCTCAGAATTAGGTGAAACTTCCTCGAGAGAGAAGAGACCACCTTCCTTAACACCAACTGGGCTCACATAATTGGAAGAACTCCTGCGGGGAAGCACGCAGGAGTAGTAAGAGAGAGACTGCAGTAAGAGAGAGTCTGCAGCACGGTCAGCCTGGCAGACGGTGGCTCAGAGCAGACTCTCCCCTAGGATGCAGGAGCGAGAGAAGGACCTCCTATGGGGCCAGAAGGGACCAAATGCTGAGGAGACCCACGAGGCCACCAAAACTGCCGAACTGAGACTGAAATCCTACAGAAAGATTAAATCTGCACAGCCATAAATGGCGAGATGGTGGATTTCTTTTCTAATCCTTTTTTTTTTTCTTTTTCTAATCCGTTCATCCAGCAAATCTGAGTTTTTTCTGCTTCTCTAGAAACTCAAAGCTTTCCAAAGGCTTTTTGAAGGAAAAGGGGGAGGTCCCCATCACTGCTTGCAAGCTTTTTTTTTTTTTTTTTAAGATTACTGAACTTTCTGGAAAATGGCTGTCACAGACTCAGGACTTCATTTTAATCTGTTCAGAGGATATTTTTGTAGGCAGATGCACAGACCTTCTCCTCCCAATGTCTTAGCAAGCTGAAAGTGATTGACCTCAACCAAATCTGGGTAACTGGGTATTACAGCATGAGATCTAAGTGGCTCTATGTGATTATACACTGCAACTTCACCTGGCCACCATGCTATGCTAACAGCAACACAGCTTTTAGTTCGAAACATGGCAAAGTGGCACATTTGTCCAAAAAAAGGTCACGAACATTTCTCAAAAGAGAGTGCTTTGTAGCAGAGGGACCTGGTGAAGCGCTTCTCTAAATGTGGAGGCAAAGGGAAGGGTGGGGGTATATATAGGAGAGCTGGGCTATCCTCTCCTCCACCCACATTAAAGATGCCTTGTAACTGATCTGCAGACATGTTGGCCCAGGAAACAATCAATTCTCTCCCTTTGCTCCTGTTATTTAAAGAAAAAAATATGTCATTTCATAAGCTGAAAGCAAGCTTAAAATACTACAACAAAGCAGCATAAATATTCACGAAATACAGATGAATTCTGCAGAACACAGGCTACAGGCAAAGCGAAAGGTTTGCCTGGAGTGATCCATGTATAAATCATACATTTTTCTATAAATGTCCCAGTACCACCTACTTTGCAAGTATTCCTCTTGGCTCCACTTATATATGGCTATAAATACACTCAAATACCCCCATTTTAAGCCATCAACCCCTTTCCAAAGGCTTCCCACTGGAATAGATTCTATGCTCTTTGAAAAACAGTAATACAAGAATTGAGGAATTTGGTGAATAATTAACACAGAGCCTAGAAATCTAGGTAGTTCTCAGAAGGCTGCAGAAAACCAAGGCAGGTGACCTTCAGAAAGAAACCATCTATCTATAAATCAGATCAGAAATATGTGCTTACATGCTTACTCCAAGATAAGGGTACTCTAAATTTACATCGTTTCAATATTATGGGAAAGGAAGCTGTGTTAAAGTCAAGAGCACGACTACTCTTGATGTGCACCCACGCTGCTAGCAGTACGAACGGCACTGCCCGGGGGCACGCAGGCGCCCGTTTCCATTCAGTGAAGCTCTCGGGGTGCTGCTCCCTATGGGGTATCAAGCTGGCCGCCTGCAAGGGCTGGACTCAGCTGCTGGGCACCTCCTTGAATGTTCTCTCCGCACCCTCTAGGAACTCTGAGCAACAAAATTTTGCATTCAGAGGCTGAAAATTCACCTTCCTTCACCTTGACGTGACTACAGCTTCTAATTTATTAACTCTATAACCTGTTACACTCCTGCTTTGTATGCTAACCATGCTGAGGGAAAACTCCACGAGACGGCTATCAGGCTATGCTACAAAACATGGCATTAAGTACACCTAAACACACACTCCCTTGTTTGCACCCACAGCGACTGGCTGGAAAATCTCCTCTCCAGGGAGTGACTACACTTACAGTCATGACAGACTGGATCAGCTTTCCAAGAACTGCTCTGTGACACAGCCACCTGTGCCCTACAAGATAGAAGGAAGAAATGCTGCTCCTGGGGGTGAAAAGGAAGACTGGAACAAACCCCGAATTTGCAGCCAGTGCATGAACCAGAGTAAACCACTCGTGTTCCTCAGGCTTGCAGCTCAGATATTTATTTAGCTGTGTGCGCTACATCGCTTTTCACTAGTTTGTTCCTTTCTCCAGCAAGGGGATTCCTGCCTGTGCCTCTCTCTGTTATGTCTGCACTGGAGGACAAGCCACGTGGCAAGGCTCCTCAGCTTGGTCAGGCAGACCTCTCTCTTGGCATAGTGATCCTATGTAAAATAAGTTTCATTTATGGCCTCTGAGACCCCCAGGCAGTCCTGTTCTGTTTCTCCTCAGTCCTCTGTAAGCCTCACGACAGCAGCGTGCTTCCTAACCACCTGCACAGGCTGCTCTGTTCTCTGTACTGAAACGCTGGCTGACATGGTAAACGCTCAGCAAAACAGGCAAAGGGGCCAAATTCACTTGCAAAATATTTTCCTAGGTTACTCACTTCCTGCATTCAAGCTGATGTATTTTTGGGAACGCACCACATGGTGATCCACCTCCAAGACAAACTGTGAGCCTGCAGAGAGAAATCCTGTTCTGCTTCACCAGCACTGTGCCAGCTCCTGCACGTGAGCAACAGCAGCTTCCTAGAGCAGCAAGTTTTCACCTCCTCTAAATGTGGGCCACACCCAGGACAGAAATGCCAGCTGTGGAACACACTTTCTAAGGAGTTTAAATGAGACCTACATTTATCAATGGTGTGGTAAAGAAAAGGTTTGTGCCCACCTTTCCATCAATTTTGGAGAGAGCATCCAATTCTAACTATGAGACTTGTCACACTGCCACGTGTGTAACCAAGTTCAGCTAGCAGAACATCATCCTTAGTCATCATTCGAATTCACAGGCATCAGCTATGGGGCTGATTAAGCAAGAATGAAAGAAAAATGTAAAAAGTCCTCAAAGTGTTTTGGGTTACATGGACCGGTGCCAATAAAGACACTGAAACAATGCTGAGCTCCTCTATACAGTACAGTCCAAAAAATTCTAGAGTGGGGATACCCAGGGAACAAACTGGAATGCCAAATTTCTGCTGTGAAAATGATGCAGATAATATATTGACTCCAGATGAGCCTTTTCTGGTCATGGTATCTCTTTCACAAGCTTTGCAGCACTTCCCTTCATTAGCTGCTCCCCTCATCACAGATGAAATAAGCAGTGGCTCTTTGCTACCCACAACTACAGCTTGTGTAGGTGAAATCTCACGCTGTAATGCTCTCAGGACAGCAGGAAACTGCAAGTTTCATCCATACAATTTTTCCACGTCCCTTTTTCTCCAGTGGCACCACCCTAATGCAATACCTGTGTTATCCAGCAGCTCACAGAGCTCATATGAAACCACAGAGCCATTTTCACCAGTTTTATGGTGAAGGACCTGTTCAAAGAGACCTGTCCAAAGGGGCTTTGCCCCCACCTGCTCCCACAAGAACCACAGCTCAGCATGTCCCATCCAGGTGTGTGAGGGCTCCTGAAGGCTTCACCCCATGGACTTTTGCCCCAGTTGAAATATTCCTTGCTTCTTCATCAGCACCGCCTACCGTCACTGCATGAAACACAGCTTCTCCCCATGTGTCCCTCTGCCCACCCCATGCCAACACCTTCAGGCTCTCACCCACCCAGAGGCAACACGTGCAGCTAAACCCAAAGCGCATCTTCCCATCTGACACAAGGCAAGGCGGGGAATCGGCCTCTTCGGCAGCAGCTTACTCTTAAGCAGCTTACGAATGAGTCTGGCTGCTTTCCACCAGATCCTTCGGTTCCTTTTGCAGTTTTATTTTCAAGCTTGTTTCTGCTTTGTTTCAACTGTGCTTCCTACCAATTGACTGTGAGTTTTTATATTAAAAAAATAAAAATCAAATTTGAATATGTATCCCATTGAGCAAAAAGAAGCGTTCCAGAGCAAGATGGATCAGGAATCTATTTAAATGAGATTTTAACAATGATTTTTATGATGAAGTAGAACAGAACATTCCAATATGCTGAAATTTAATGCTGATTTTGCATTTTCCTTATCTTCTGGAAAAAGTTTCATTTTCACCGGCTGCCAAACATTAAGTTATGTTGACAAATATAGCCTTTACACCCAGCTGAGCCTTCTTGCTGTGTGGGAGGAACCACAATTTAAGTTATGATATAGCTAAACAAACATTTAGTCAGACCTCAGAATTCATATTTTGTAATGAAGTTGTGATTGATCTTTTTAACTCATTTGTTTGAAGCACTACTGGGACACAAAAAAAAAAAATCAAACATTAGAAAAGTTATTAGAGTTGTTTCCATTCTAAAAATAAAACTACCTTAAACTTTTTCATATTCATTCATATATATATAAATTATGCAACCTACAAGTGATTTAATAAAATCTATTAATCAGTGAAGGAATTGCACTTCACTGATAGTTTTGATTGCATCTCTTGGCACGCGCAGTATAACACAGCGCAGCCTGGACAAACTGGGCTTAACCTGAGCACAGAAATCTCCACAGATATACGCGAAGCTCAGGAAGAATTAATGTACTCTGCTCCTCAGCAGCCCAAACAACCCAACTAGTTCTGGCGCCAGCTCATTCAGGTAGCTAACACCATGGTGTTGTGCGGTATACTTACAAGCACTTAAATCACTTCTACTAGGATCTTCACAGAGCAAAACCAAACTTTTTGTCTCACTTCATTCAAATTGGAATAAATGGAAGTTGGCCATCAGAAAATAGTACACTTGCAGTCAAAAGCTGGTCAAACGCTTCCACATCTCTGATTACAAGTTATCTACCAGACATGGGAGAGACCTATAAAGTTTTTGACAGCAAATACATGCTGCATAGTACTAAATAATCATGTCTATTGAATATAAGAATACAGATGCACACAGAAGTCAGATTTAACTCTCAGGCTGCAGCTTCACTATTCTAACGTGCTCTGACTGCAGACCTTTTGCAAAAGGGGCATTCACAGGATTGATGTAAATTTTAAGAGCATATACACTTCACATGAAAAATAAATTGCTAAAAACTAGATCTTTACTCTATGCTTTTCTCCCTCCTTCCTCAGATCAATTGAATGCTTCTTCCCCTTTCCCCATGTAGCACTGCTCCTCGGAGCTCCCCTGCGCAAGCTCTTCAGCTTGGCTTATTGCCCGGCCTGCATCACCTGAAGGACAATCTCTTCTCCACTGTTACTGTCATTACACCAACACTATCGCTACTGCCGTACCACTGCCCCCTCCATCATTTCCAGTCTATCAATTAATTTCCAAGCAGAAAATACCCTTCTGTGTGTCAGGCTGAATTTTAAAGTCCTGCTCCTTCTCAGGCAGCTGGCCAACACACAAAAGACAACTCAAATTAACACAGTTAAAGCCAGTAATGGATATGGGGCAACTCAGAATCAATTCAGGATGTAATTTCATTATTCATTTAATACAATTGTGAGTTGCTGCCAAAAGGGATGCTTCTGCCCTCGCTCCCCAGGCCAGGCAGAAATTCCTTCCTCTTCCCTTGCGCCAGGTTGACAATCACACAGTAACGTGGTGAGTCAGAGCTGCTCACTCTCTAGGCAATATTGCTTTGTAGGAGTAGCTTGCATTTGGATCAGTGAACTGACAAAAATACTCCTTCAGCTCCTTGTGTACCATCTTTTTCCTAAATCTATGCAGTATAAAGACCTTGTCTGAGATCCAATTGTAAGAAACTGGGTTTGTTGGCAAGGTCAGTTCTTGGTTTAATCATGGAGTCGATAAGGTACATGCTCAAAATACTACCAGGTGACACACAGGGAAGCGAAACAGCGCGATCACTCTTCCAGCGGGGCCTGCACTTAGCTTCCAGACATGCTGCACCTAATCAACTTAGATAAAGTGGATACAGAATATGACAGAACTCAGTTTGCTAATTGATTTGCCTTGCTGCAGGGAACTCAACTTTCACCTTACAGCCTCCAAGCAGGAACATCAGATCCCCCAGCTCTACCTGCCCTGTGCCCCCAGTCCCTCGCAGCTGGGACCTGAGCCCTGCCCCAGGTAGGGCCGAGCCTGCTCAACAGCAGCATGAACAGGTGATACTAACATTTTGCCACTAAATCTCTGCTGTTTCAGTGAATTGAATAAGCCTAGCAGAGGATCACGTGAACATCAGGATCGGCTCAAGGTACATGGCAAGAGCAACAGGAATGGATCAATGGTATGATCCACCTCTCTGGAAAATTGTTAATAAAGCTCAAGGTGTGTCATGGAACTGCAGCCTTAATTGCCATTTCAATCTGAGTTAACCTGAGTTAAGAAAATGCGTTTTTAATGATGGAGGAAAAACTTGAAACTCAAAAAGATTAACATGCTGAGATGAACTAAAAGAAAGTGTGCAGACTACAAAAATAGGTATGCCATATAAATCTGCTTTCACAGGTACACAGAAGATTGTTCACAGTGATGTGTAATGAGTTCTGAAGTCAGCACCAAAACCTGCAGTCTAAGTTGAGGTTCATGTACAACATACAGAGTAGTCAAATATACAAGTATAGTTGTTCACTCGCTACAGTCTTTGCGGTTCTCCCTCGACACAAGTAACCAGGGCTATGCATTAGCATCTAGTACATATTAGCATGGGATTCGTGTTATAAATTCCTGAGATGGATGGAAACCCTTCGATAAAGCAGGTAACAGTCTTGTTTCAGAGAGGGTTGAAAGAGATATGGGATGCAGCAACTGACCATGTCTTCTTCCAGCCACAGTGAACATCCTTCCTTACGCGCTTTGGGAGCAGACTGTAAATGCCTGCATGAATACAACAGAGACGTGTGAAGAAAAACACCAACCGCTTCAGCAGTAAATCCAGACAGCTCAGTGTGCCCGAGGCTACCAGCCCCCGCAAGGTACATCTGCCAGGTACTAGAAGCTGCCTCCACAGAGCTCACTGGGATGTACCTGTGTCAGACGCCAGGCCTTCCCTCCAGGGACACCGAGCACACGAAGACTCAGAGACCTGTTTCTCAGGAGCAAACTGAAGCAGGGCCCATTACAGTCGCACTTTTAGGAAGCGTTATCCTGGATGAATGAAACTTTGAATCATATTAGTGGCAGATCTGCTTTTCGATAGAACACAGCATAATTCAGCCAAACACTGTAGCGTGACACAGAGAGCCAGTTAGAGAATGGATGAGATCATCTCATGACTGTGCTGTAAAATGGGCACTCAGGAAGGGCAGACCACCACACCCAGCGAATTCTTGGCATCAGCCAGCATTTCCAAAGCTGCCAGGGCAATCCCACACCAGCAAGTTTTGTGATGCAGACAGAGCACGGGAGCTGGAGCACCCACAGCAAAATCAGGTGGTTCTGTACTCAAAAATATCTGATAGGTAAAACTCATTGAAGAGCTCAGTTTAAAATCACATTTTTATTCTTGCTGCATTTGTAAAACTTTGTAGGGTGTGTGTTTCTTTTTCCTAAGGCACGTTTGCCTTCTGTGACTACATCAGCAATGGAACCAGCTCAATGGTGGGAATGAGGAGAAAGGAAGAGGGGATACGAGCCCCCATTCAGGAGAACTATTAACACAGCTCAGCTATTCAAGGCTGTGGAGGTAAATAATTTCAGGAGATTAAAAAAATATAATATATAATATATATAACAATGTAAGTTAAGGTGATTCCTGTTAAGTTGAATTTAGTCCTGTATATCTCAGATACAGCACAAACGTTCACAAGCAAACACACTTAAGAGACCTTCACATCATGTAGCTTATTAGCTTATGGTACACTACTTAAAAACTTTGCTTAATTTTTTTTTTTTTAAATACTACAATACACAATATACCCTCAAAACCACTAAGAATTATGGTCTTTAGACTGGAAATCCATGACACCGTGGATAGTCCAACTAGAACACTCATTTATTGTAAACGAAGCCCTGAAGAGGTTAAAATGCATAAAGATTTTTACTTCTTTCAGAAGTAGCTGAAGATGTCAATACAAGTGATTTAGTTTCAGTACCTTGGTTCTGAGTGAAACTGAGTCACCAGACGGGTTTCATGTGTAACCTCTCCATTTTTAGAAAGACTCAGTTACAACAGATTCATTCCCCATTTCATTCCCTAGACACCAGCACAAGCAGAGAAGGACGTAACGCACCACGCAGGCAGCGAAGGATAAAGCTGATGAATTCAAACACTGCAGAACCATTTGGGCTGGAAGGGACCTCTGCGGGTCATCCAGTACAGCCTCCTACATCAAGTAGGAGGAATTTCAGAGCTGGATTAGGTTGCTCGGGGCCTTACAGATTTGAAAACATCTAAGGATGCAGACTCCAGCATCACACACCACTCTCATGGTGAAAATTGTTTCCTTATATCCAATGGGAATTTCCCTCTCTGCAACTGCTGCCTCTTGTCCTGTCATTGCAAACCTCTGAGAAGAGTCTGGTTCATCTTCTCTAATGCCTTTTTACGTAGTGGAAGGCAGATATACAATCAATGAGATTTTTAACCTGAAAACATCACAGAGGAGAATAAAAAGAAAAATGAAAATGCAAGACAGTGACTGTTACAGCCAGACATCAGCACTATGCAACATTTCCCTTTCTAAAACTGTTTAATAAGTAACCAAGTCAGATACTCCACACTAACAGCTTAGATGGAGCAGAAATTCATCTGCTGGTAGATTTTTCAGGCAGATGTTAATACATCAAATAACAGGTTTAATGTTAAATTGAACTTCCTCCCATTCTGAATAATATTCAACAGTTTCCAGAGTTAACAACACATAAAAAGCTGCACTGAGTCTCTGTAGTGCAAGATCCCGTCCCTGATACAGCTCAAGAGCAAATGCCTAGGAAAGAGAAAAAGAATAGCACCTAGTGATATTTCCTCTTTGCTCATACATCAAAGCCTATTTCAGACAAGCCTTAATCTCTCTCAGATCCTGTTGAAGTTTCTTCCCCAATATACTAAAATGCTGCTGTTCTTTCTGAACACAGAGGTTATTATCAGGCTTTGTGTTGCTGAAAAACTGGTAGGGAAGCCTTCCCAATGAAATCTAGTTTGGTGCCTTTCTCCCTCATAGTCACAAAAATTATGAACATCTTCAGCTCTTAGATATAGAATACTCTTTCATCCCAACACGACAATATCCAAATCCAATATTCAGTGCAAGGTAACACACTCGGGTGGCTAAATCAAAGACTAACTCTCTTCCCGTGACCCACAGCTACAGCTTTGAGCAGCCATGACTTTCCAGAAGTCGGCACATGTTGTCCAGAGAAGGATTTTCCCATTCCAAGGCCCCTAGCAGAACAGCAAGCATTAGAGCACAAGCCCCAACCCTACAACAGCCTTTTCACAATACCTCCTCTGAAGACAGGCTAGCTTGCCAACACTCACCTGGAGAGAAAATATAAGGTAATATTAAAACGTGGTAGATATCTGAGTGTAACGCTGCACGCGCCTTTCTCCCATATTTACTTTTAGGCAGAATTTACATTGAAGACACTGCTGATACAGTCATCTTGGAAATAAAACGAAAGCCCTAGTTACTTCTGGATGTCTTTTAATCCATTATACTAAGCCCGCCCCCACCAGGCTTCATGTCTTATGCATTTGGAAAATGGCAGAAATACTTACCCACCCTGAGTCCAGTATTGCAATGTTACAGCCATGAATTCTAAAGAAACATTTAAAGGAGATTTAAAATGTTCTAAAGAACAGTACCGCCATACCAGAAGATGTAATC
Source organism: Chauna torquata (assembly GCA_013399475.1). NCBI lineage: Eukaryota > Metazoa > Chordata > Aves > Anseriformes > Anhimidae > Chauna > Chauna torquata. Next base: position 101,314 of record VXAL01000106.1, read on the forward strand.
AAGACACTATTAGTCAGGTGAACTCTGGTATTAACAGACGCCAAACCCAATTGTAAAGAATATCACATTAGTTTCAGCAAACATCAGGGAACCAAAGTGTAGATTCTTTTTTGAGCCTCCTTCACAATAATTTAAGCTAATGATTTTTAGCTGACTGGTGGAGAGGTCTAAGAGCACACACAGAGAATAACACGATTAGTTATCAGGCCTCCGTAATCCAATTACTCTGGATCACATGCAATACTTTAGAAGTAAAATGATAACCTACCTTCTCACAGAATATCCCCTCAACAACTCAGGAGCCTGATTTAGTCTCAAGCACAGACCCTGCTCAGAAGCGAGGCAGCCGCATGCAGACATCAGCCTCTCCGAGGAGCGCGGGCCCCTCGGTCACAAGCTCACACTGCAGCTCAGCAAATGCGAAAGCCCTAGCAAAGCGTGGGCGAGCTAGGAATCACCGACAGGTCCCACCACCCCCTTCTCTGCTCTAGGAAGCGCCAACAGACCACATCACACGTCTCTCTACTCTTTCAACCTCAGAATATCTCAATCTGCAGATCCTACTTTGAGATATCTTTTATTCAACTGGGGAAAAAAATTACAAGTTTTTAGGACTGTAAGTCCTTCTCCAGGTCAGGAGATGTTAGACTGAAATACATCTCAAAGCACAACTCATCTGAGCGGTCTGAGTGCACAGTAATATCTCTCTGTACAATAAAGTAAAGAGATGTTTAGCAAGGTGCTCTGAATCACTATGAAATGGCAAGAAATTAATTTTGTCAGTGAATACGGAACACAAAACACACAGGTAATGAACCACAAACAGCGTTTGAACAGCAGAAGCACGTGCTGGTTAGAATGGCTGATGTCTTACGGATGACTCACAGTAAAAGCAGAACGAAGGACACCTCAGTCCTCCCATGCAGGAAGCGTTTCCATGAAGCCCAAACCTTCTCCCTCAGTCTCTCCTTTTCTAAATCCTACAGACCAAACCCCGAAATAACACTGGTGCCACTGGCTGGTGTTTTATCGCTGTGTTATTTCTGTAGTAGCTGAAGCTGGAACTACCTGCCAAAATTGTAAGTATATGCCACCATCCCTGCTGACTCTGGCAGATGAAGACAACACAACAGCTCCTGCTATTACAGAAGTTTTCATATTCCAAAATACTGCCCACAAGGCAAGGCTGTATGCTACGATCTGTACAGACTGTTGTTGGCTTTACTGGGTATTTCCACCAAAACACTTTGTTATGAAGTTTCATTCATTTTGCCCAGTGAAACAACGATCCAAGAGGCTGTTTCAGCCAGGCTTCATAGTCATACTCCAACATTCAAAAGGATTTCTCTCACAAAAAGAGCTCTAGAGCTCAGCTTTAAAAGCACTGTGAACAGCAATCTGATGAAGTGTTAACTGTCGAATAAATGAGCCTAAATCCAGGGAATTGCTCCAACAGACTAAAACCTCAATGCCAAGGAGAAAGGAAGAGGTCCTGCTCCCACTTTATAAGTATCTCGCTTTATTTGGTTCAAGCCTCTTGCCTGCTACTTTCATTTGATGGTCTTCGTCTTTTCATTGGAAGAAACAGTGACTAATTGGTTCACGTTCACTCCTTGCTGCTAAGACTTTATACGTTTCCATTACAACCCCTTCAAAGAGATCTTTTTAAGGCTGAAGAGTTTTGATCTATCTTTCTCTACGAGGAACCATTTCACACGTGCCATCATTCTGGCCAGCCTTTTCAGCACCTCTCCCAGTGTCCCTGGGTCTTTAGGAGCAATGAGACCAGTGCTCACGCAGCAATCACCATGCGGGCTTGCGGTGGGTTTATACACCAGTACATCTCCTGCTTTGATCACTTATTTTTCCACTAGCACCTAACATTCAATTTGCTTCTCCAACCACTGAGATAATATTTTCATAGGACTGCCTATTACAACCCCCAAGCTTCATCTCTGACTGGAAAGTCACTTCAGAGCTCATCACCGTATACATGAAGGGGGGGATGTTCTCCAGGTTCTTCACTACACTGAATTTAAAACGCTATTTTATTACTCAGCCCCATAGGATTTTTCCATGTTTCCTCACAGGTAGCTCTTCTACTTGCTGTCATAAATAACTGAGTTTTTATCAACAAACATTGTCATTTCTGTCACCTCTCTCCCACTTATTTTTCTAACTTTCACTTCTCTCTGCTTCTGGCCTCTGTGTCACCCTGTGGTAACAGATAACACCGTGAAAACACTGTATAAAATAAATCCTCCTCCTGTCCAATTGATAGGCAAAGTTTTACTGCATGTCCCAACAGTCCTCACATTCTCGGAAATGCTGGTTATTCTTTACTCACATTCTGTGCCATTCATGCTTTCATAAAACTTTGTTACTTTCCTTTGTCCTCTGAGTGACTCCCTCCAAGGCGCAAGGTCCTAAACTACTTAACGTCTCCTCACCTTTCTTCTTATTCCGTGCCTTTGTTCTTTCTTTTTCAGTTCTCTTATACTCTACACTGAAAGAATTTGCCAGAATAATTATGCTGATGAGCTCCAGTGTAGATCATGTCCAAGATTTTACTGCACTACAGGACCATCTTTCATGCTTCCTCAGAGAGATATATCAGATTTTCTCTTTAGAAACATGCCTTAATACTTCTACATACCTTTACAAGTGTGCAGGCAACCTTCTACGTAATGCCCCTCTTTCCCCAGCATTCCCATTTCCTTAATGCAGGCAGCTGAAAAAATCTCTGAAAAATTTTTACTCCTCTAAAGTGAATTTTTGGAAAAATCCCCTGAATTGGGATTTTGTTAAAAATAATTTTTAATGAAATATTTTACAGCTAAGAAGCTCATACTCTTCCCACTTGACTTCGAGTTGAGCTTTTTTTTTTTAATTAGCCCTTTTATATCCGTTTTCTGCATTTCTGTATGAACTATACTAGGTTTGAGCTCACTGCGTCTTGGTAGCAAGAATCAACCTAGCATGATATAAAAGCACAGAAGAAAACCACAGCTACAAAATTTTAAAGCCAAATTGAGCCATGCAGGCACATAAATATCACTGCAGCAGCAGCTGCTCTGAAAAACATCTGCAAGTCAGTGTGAATACTTGGGTACTCCCAAAGAATGAGTTAAAACAAAGATTCCTATAGCCCAGGCTGTGAAGCATATCTCTAGTACCAGCTTTTCACTTGCAGCAGCTATATAAACCTTACAAATCCAAATACACTTTAAATAATGTCCCTAATCTCTTTCCTGCATCCGCAGCTTGGGAACACAAGCAGGAACAGAAGCAACGCCCAGTAGCTGCAAACCAAGAGAGATGTGTCCGTCCCCAACAGCAGAGGAGAAGTCCCAGGCTGGTTTAAGAGTTTCAATTAAACGACAGGCACAGTGGGAATCATTACAGGCTCAGACTTTCATTTCTCTTAAAAACAAAAATGTTGATCTGAGTAATTCATCTTAATCTATTCTTAGGCTGTACTCTGTTTTCTGGGACCCTTCAGGTAATGCTCCTTACATCAGTATTATTCACCACACAGCACTGTCAGGTGAGATCAGTTTCAGTATTGCAGCTGTCCGTCCTGCCCAGCACAGCATAAGAATTTGTCTAATTCCTTCACCAAGCCCCACTGGGATTTGGGATCTTTTAAGTCTGCACTGAGTAACTCCTGTTTAATGAAGAGACCAGTGCTTTCCATTGCAACCCAGTACACTGGCAACTCTGCTCCTGTTAAATATTCACCTCAGTTGTAAATGCTTTGCTTTTCCCTCAAATGAAGCTGTTATCAAGGGAGAAACAGGGTAAGACTTTTTATTACCCCGCCACCAGTAACAAAACTCGTTGCTCTTCCTCTGGCCACTGCACGAGAGGAAGCACAGCGCTGCCTGGCCAGGCCCTTAGCACTGCCAGAAGCTGTCATTTTGGAGATACAACAGCTCACCCCTTAAAAATTATGAGGAGACAAGTATGCCTGTTAAAAAAAAGTCTGAACTTTCTAATAGTAGCACAGAAACCACTGCTGTCTACTATTTGCAAATTGGCCAACTAAGAGACAGAACCCCCCTCTCCTGCCGCTGTGCCTTGGGAGCTCAGCCGCACCCCAGAGCTCCCAAGCTGCGCCTCCTCTCGCCTTCACCCGCTTCTTTTCCTCATATGTTCACTCCCACAGATGCTGGAACCATGCTGAAGGACACAGACACTGCAGAACAACTCCCTTGATTTATGGAAAGGCAAGTGGCGGTCTTGAAAGCCATGGCCCCAGACTAAGAAAAGTGATTTGGAATCACTGCTCCTGGGAAGACCTTGGGTTCTTCTAAAAATGCAGAAGAAAATTTGAGTCTAGTGATGTATGATAGGATAAAAATACTTCAGGCTTCACTAAAGGCAATGCTCCAACATTGCAACTTAAGTTCGGAGAGTCCTTCCTTATTGAAAGCTTTGGCAATACTAAGACTATACTCCCTTAAACCATTTTTAGGCCAACAAGATGACTGATGATGGCTTCTACATAAGCAGTTCATTTTAATGTGGAGACATGATAAAAATAGCAGCATAAGTGCCATGTTTACAGTCAATCCATAGACCAGAATGATGTTTGAAGGCTAGAGATCTGAGAAAATGTTAATGCATCACATCAAAGAAATCAAACTACAGAAAAGCAAGATACCCGCATTATGATACTTCTCAGTTCGACAACTAATGCTTAGGTCCTGAACTAAGCTTTCTGATGAATATTCTTTCAAGCCATTTTAACCTTTTCCCACCATTTTCCCACAACATCTACTACCTACCAAGCAATCAGAGAAAGTGCAAACAGATTTATGTTCTAGAGACCTGCATACAGGCTCAACAACACTTCTGCCTGAACAGTCCTTATTTTATGAAAATGAAGTACTGACAGTAGTTATCGTACCTTTATGTAAAGTCATAAATTCATATCTTTTTTTCTTACTATGAATTTCTTCAAAGTTCTACTATATTACACAATGAAGAATATTCAAATTATTCTTATTTTTACAGATAGCTAAAGCTTCTCTGATTTCATGTTTTCATTGATAAGAAACACTGTCTTTATTAAAGAACAATGAAGCAATTGAACTCAATAGAAAAAAGCAGTTATCTCGTGAAAGGCCAAAGGAAAACCCACGCTATCCTTCTACCACTGCCAAAAAAACTATTGCTCAGTGAATTCACCCGTCTGAGAAATCCTGTGCAAGGTAATTTTCAAAGCTAGCATTTCAAGGCTTTCTTGGGCTTGTTTTGCAACCTAAATAAAACATTTTTTAAACTAGGAAAAAAAAAAGCAGAAGTTTTTTTTCAGACCAAAACAGCTTCACAGGACAGGCGAGGGGGGCAGCTCAGGCCTCCGTGCTGCAGAAGTGCTGCGCTCGCCGCTCCTGCTGGCGGCGCGGCCAGAGACGCGGCTGCAGCTCAGCCCTAGGCAACGCGAGCAGACAGTGGTCTGCAGCTCCCTGCCGCTTCCAAAGGCGTCCTCTGCTCTGCCACCACCAGCCAGAGACACCCACCCATTCCTCACCATCAAGATTTAAGTGTCCTCCAGGAATTCTGCTCCCCATGGGATATCACTTAATAAAAAAGCAGGATTACAGACTTCTAAGAAGCCTTCAGGGGTCACTGCACTGCCAAGAAAAGCTGTTATTAGCCAAGAAATATCATTTTCTAACACCTGCAAACACTGCCAAAAATGGAAGGCATTCATGTGAAACAGGCACAAGAGCCCCCTCCTGGGTAACCAACTGGTGAGTTCTGCAAATTGTTTTCAAGACACTTTTATGCTGGTGAGAGTGGCAGCATACATATAACTATAGTGGCCTAGAATTACCCTTGAAAACACTTTGTTTTGACAATTACTACCAGACATAACAATAAAAGCCATTTCTCACAGTGTAAACCAAATCGCTGTCAGAAGGGCTTGACAGTCCCATTACACTAGCAAGGCTTCTGTAGCACGCACGTGACCAGACAAACTGGCGTTGAAGCTGTTGCTTCCCAGATTTCAAAGGGCTGCTGAAATAGGGTATAGGACTTGTTAGGAAGTCAGTAATCCTGTGTAGCAGCAACTGCCAGGCTACCTAAAGCTTGGGAATCACTGCTGACACCCCTATGCATTTGCAAAGAATTCATGAAAACAACAACATGAGAATACCAATCACACAAAACATAGTAATTCCTATTCAACATGCATGAACATGAAAGAAAAAACGAAAAACAAGCAAAAAGCATTTGGCAAGAAGGGTCCAAGAAGTCTCCATCACTGTCTTGATATGACTGCCTTAGGCCAGAGAGGTTGTGTGTATCCACACCCAGTCAGGTCATTTTTTTTATTTTTAAAATAAAATCTTCCATTCACCACCCAAAGTACTGTAATTTCAGAACGGAGAAATTTTTCTTCTGGGAATTGTGTTTCTCATCCCTGCCCCTGCAACACCGCTCCACCGAAGTTCAGAAGAGCTAGGATACTCCTTGAGGAGCTCGTGTCAGCAAAGGTCTCTGACTTCCTTGCAGGCTTGGGGCAGGATCCTGCAGCAGGGACAGAGGGGCTGGGTGACAAGGATTCAATATATTCCAATACACTGAATAACCTGAGCTAACAGATAATGAAATCAACTTGGTTTTACAGGCCAATAGCTCCTTTTTTAAGGAGTGTTCTCCATCTGCAAGTATCACACTCAGAAGCTGAGCACAAATAACCCTTTTGGATGTAGAAACTAGGAGAAGTACCAATGGTTTATGTTTTTTTAGACTTGCAACCCTGCTGAAAAGATCAGAGGCAGCTTTTGTGAGCAAGAGACAATCACACAAGCGCCGGCCATTTCCTGAAGCGTGACTGGCCGCAGGACTTAGACTTTGTGTTGCTCATGGCATTTCAGTAGAAGTTTTTCTAAATTCTGTGATCCCCAGGGATCATGGTTACCTCATATCAGCGCCTGCCATCATGGTCAGCCCCATGACTGAGTCCAGGAGCAGAACAGCGGCAAACTCCCAAACCATTTAAAAACAGTCACAAGTGCACAAATTAAGTATCGAAAAAGTAACGAATACTTGAGTACCGCCCAGCAGGTGCAGTGTTTCTGCTCAGCGAGGTGAAAAGAATTTTTTAAACCTCTTATGGCAAGACGCCCTGCGCTGCAAGGCTCCCAGGCTGGCGCACGATCGAGTTGCTGCAGCACACACACCACTCCTCCTCCCCCCGCCCCAGTGATGCAGGCCTTACAACTTTATTTCTTTTTTTTTTTTTTAATATTCCACTAAAAGTAAATAAAAATGACACTTTGCTCTCCAAAAACCCAACTTGCTTTAACTTCTTGGAAGAAGAGGCAATCTGAACTTCACTAACTCATTTGCACAGACAAATCTACTGCCTCCCCTGGGCTTTTATATTTGTTCTGCTTGAACATTCCAGCCCGTTCTTTGTAATTTAGGCTTTTGCATTAAAATCTTCACAATGATGGGCCAGCAACTGTAAAACCGCAGTTGATTGTCCCGGATTACACTGACTCCCCAGTCAGTCATTCAATCCCATGGCACACTAACATGAAAGCATAGTACATAGGTACACCAACGCTACCAAATAACAACTACTGCAATGTTAACCAGGGAGATGCTGTTACAACGCGGCACTCACAGCCTGACAAAGGCCCCTGCAAGGTATCATAAAGGACACATCCTGATGGGCAGTTTTCCGTACAAGCCCGCTTGCCTTTGGTTTCCTCCTACACCATAACAGAAGCTATAGCATTTGCTTTACATAGGTATTATGCTGTATAAAATGCTTAAGAATACTTCACCTTCCTTTAAAGCAGGCTACTTGCTGCCAACCAGAAGCCCACAGGCTGGCAATCCCACAGCTCAGCGGGACATGCCAAGGTATTTCCCGGACCCACTCGCACCGAGACCTACACCGAGACCTGTGTCGCAGCAGCCACACAAAGGCACCTCCTCCGCAGGGCCAGAGCAGCCGCTGCCAGCAGGTAGCACAGCTGATCCCATCGGCTGGCCAAACGTGACTCGGCTGGAGCACCAGCTGCCTCTAACACAGTCCTAAAAGTGACCAAAACCACTTTGGAATGGGACAAGAAAGCTCTTTGACTGCCATTTTAAAAATAATTAGTTTCCAATTACCTATTTATCTTAGAAATGTCACCAAATTATCATTTTGTTCCATGGCTGAGCTAATCCACGTGGAGATTTTCAGAGTTCTGTGCCTAACCAACTGTCAGGCCAGGATAAGGCTCAATGGCATTGTAAGATTAGAAACAAGATCTTCCCCGGCTTTCCTGAGCACCTGAAGAAAGGTATTTGGTAACCTTCTCATCCTAACTGAAGGAACAAAGAAGTTGACCTTGTAACAAGGACTTTTTCTTTGACAAAAACCACATCAGAACGAACTTCATCAGTAAAATAGCAAAGCCAGAGTGTCACGCAAGGGTTGAAAAGGCCCTGTTACCAGCAGACGAGCACATGCCTGCAGGAGCTCCCAACACCCAGGACAGGGGAGACGAACCAGGCAGCACCCGAACCAGCAGCACAGAAAGACTTTGACCCCACTGCCCCCAAGCCCCATCTTCCACCACGGGGAAAATAAAGCACAAAACCACACACGAGTCCTCCTTGTGTGGAAGAAAATGCACCAACCCAAGTCATATAACTGTATATTTATGCAAGTCAAATTTTTCACCTAATTTTAGTTCTCCATGCAGAAAGATAACCCCAAAACACCCTCAGCAGAGCACTGTTATTACGTAGTTTATGACAACAGAACTGGTGAACTTGGATATGAATTTTCAAGAACACACTTGAAAAGCCTATTTAGTGATCAGTAATTTCATTAAAGAACTATATTGTTTGCACTTAGGAAACCGAAATGAACACAAATCTAGAATAATTCTGGAGTTTACAAAACACAAGAACTTCTGTGGCAAAATTTGTGAATTTCCATTCACATATTTTTGAATTATTTATGATGCAATTGTTTCTAATAAAATAAAGTCCATATATAGAATAAAAAATAATACTAGCCCCATACTGATTTACATAAATGCACAAAACACCCTTGTTCATTGTCTTTAAGAAATTCAAGGCATCAGCCCATGGTCAACTTGCTTTTCTGCCTCAGCACAGTGGAAAAGTCTAAGAAGCAGTCACAAAACCAATATAATTAGTACCTAGGTGTGATTCACACACCAGTCAAACTAATCTAACTACAGCATCAAATTCATGCCAATTTGAAATAAACAGTGCAAATCTGTGCACAGACACTTACACTGTCTAGACTACAGCTGATCCTGTAGGGTCACAATTTTAATCATCATCAGCAAGCACAGAAATATGCATTCATCTAACTGAATTGATTCTAATTAAATCCACACATTTGTATGCTATCGGTACATCAACACTAAATCAGCATTAATTTATAATTTGATGGGTTCATTTCCAGCCAGATCCGCTCCCAGGCTCAAATCTTCGCACAGCAGCCGGAGGGAGCAGGCAGGGCTGTAAGGACAGGCAGAGCCGCTCGTGTGCACTGGTGTGTCCTTACAGAAATGACAAGACTGCAACACCAGATAACGTTCAGATAGCTCTGCAGCTATAGGAAAAATGGGAAAGCCCTCGCCTGAACTAATAACTAGCTGAAAGACATATGACAGAGGGTAGGGATAAATGGTCAATTTTCACAACGGAGGGAGGCAGCAGGAGCCTTGTGCAGTGCTCTGTGTTGCACACTGTATTCATAAATGGTCTGGAACAGGGGGCAAAGAGGGAACGGAAGCCTGCTGAGGATATAAGCTATTCTGACAGTAGAGATAAGGGCTGACTGAAGAACTGCAGAAAAACCCTGTGAGACTGAGTAATTGGGAGATAAAACAACAGATGAAATTCAGTGCAAATAAAGTAGCGCACAGAAAAAAAAATCCTAATTTCACATGTAAAGCAATGTGCTCCAAACTGATGATTACTATTCAAAAAGTCTTGCTGGAATCCTGACCGACTGATAAAACCATCAGCTCACACTCCTCCATTTAAAAAAAATAAATCTAACATTAGGAAATGATTAGGAAAAAAACGGAATCAAACCACCACATAAAGCTATAGGATGCCTGCACCTTAAATACTGGATACAGCCTGCTCCTTCATTCCTACTTTCAATATGTCCCCTTGAAAATATTTTTAAAAGGGAAGCAGGGTTTGAATAATTGAGGAATAATTGATTAGGCTAGGGCTCTTCTGCCTGGAAACTGAGATTGCTGCAGTGACATATGACAGAAGTCTATAAAATCATCAGCTGCATGGAGAAGGTAAACAGAGATCAGTTGTTCACTGTTACCAAACAATACAAAAGCTATGAGATATGAACTGAAGGTAGCAGCTGCCAGGTTCAAAATGAAAAAAGCTGACGTAGTTAGCTCCTACAGCATTATTCTGCGCTCTGGAAGGTCTCCCCTTATGTGGGATGCTGGCAGTGCAATAAATTTAAATGTACGAGAGACATGGGCAAGTTCACAGAAGAAAAATACATTAGCCGTTAACTAAATAAATGAAAACAACTACCTCTGAACATCCCTGATCTGACAAGAGATAAAAGGACTCAGACGAAGGCATATATAACTTGTCTTGACCTTACACTCTTTTCTAGGTATCCCTTTTGGTCACTGTCAGGAAGGAATAGCAGAGTAAGTGGTTCCACCTGATTCTGCAGCTGTTCTTACACCACAAAAATCAATTACATCTCTGGAACTCCTAAGCCCTTCATTGAACTCATTCAACTTGCTTACCTGGCAAAAGCCAATCTTCTGAGGAGTGGGGGCTCAGAGGGACCAGAGTAGTGCTCTGCTGATTCAGCAAACTGAACGGGTTCGGGACAACACCCAGTAAGTGCTGCAGGTGCTACAAAACAGGGCAAGAATAGGACCAGCCCTTTTCCATGCCAACCAGTCAATAGACCGATTTAAGATGTAATATGCAGCTTCACCACCAAAGTACAAACGAAAAGGAAGAAACAGATTGCTTATATCCTCCGTTCAAACACACAGAGAAGAGCTACAATTCAGCTCTTGTGGAGGAAAAAAAAAAAAAGAGGACTAGTTTCACATTTTTTTATCCATCTGGTAATTATGAATAGAATCATCAGTCTGGTTTATACACAACTGAATAGTAAAGGTTTCTTTAAAATTAAACACCGCATCTATAACCTCCACCATATGTAAAGTAAGGAACATGCCTTCAGTGAACTACAACCTGTTGTAAATACAGAAATGCATCCAAGTATGGTAAGGACCACAGCCAAATGAAAACAAAGTTATTCCTCTGCCTGCTTCGTACAGCCTCAATTTGATCGCTACATTACATGGTGCTACATTAGTCACAAAAGCCAAGGGGATACAACCAGATAGAATAAGGTGAGTGATCGATAAGAATGTATTACTAAAAATCCAGCAAGTCCCACTTACAATTCAGAATTTACAGGAAGAGAACTGAAGGCTAAGTGAGATTATTAAAACCTCTCATCAGCTCTGATGTGCACAGCAGAAGGCACAGTCTCACCCAGTCATTCCCATGTCAGGACCACATTACCACTGCTTTGCATAATAACTCACCTGATCTGGCCAGAATATTGAGACTTCCCTGGGGAACACAATATAGATTTTATTATTCCTCCCAAACCACATTTGTAGGAAAAATGAGGCCACTAGGATGCATTAAGACATCCAGGAGATACATTTTCTTCAACATTATACAGAGAAACAGTAGCAAAAACCCTCCTCCATTCTCCTCTAACTATGGTGGATTAAATCAGGCTGTAATAATTACAGACACAAATAGCCTTAACCAACATTGTGCAACTGTCCAACGTGAGGCTTAAGAGCCATAAGCAGCAGAGGTAGATTTACTTATATCCAAGATACATCTGGTAGATGATGAACACTAGATAAATCCTGATAACAGAGGGTTATGATACCAGCACTGACTACAGCTACAGAAACAGAACCCACTGAGTGTTTGGCTTTCCCTTTTTCACAAAAGGGGAGTGGTGGCAATCCTGGCGAGGTATTATTTGTGAGAATGACAATTCAATAATTCAAAATGAAAATCCATATTCTGTTATATACAAAAACCAAACACAAAATTTTAAAAGCTTTTTTTTCCTTAGACTATATTATGACCATAATCTTTCGAGCTTTTTCATCAAAATGCCATACCTATGTATTACAGCTTTGCTATTATGTTTACCTTGAGCATGCAACAGAGGAATGTTTAAGGTTGGAAACTGTCTTAGTAGCATCTTTCACAAAATTTCATAGCATATCTTTAAGAGACCAAAGCATACACTGCATGTAACAAAGCCTCTGAAATCTAGATGTATTATTACACTTATGTTTTCCATTGAAAAACATTAAAGATCCTGCTGTGCGTGACCAATGTGAAGTACAAGCTGCAAACGGAAGCACTAGAGGATTTCTGAAGGTGATCTGAGATTAGGAAAACACAAATTAAGCAGGTTTGTTAACTTCAGTTAGTTTTTAACCTAAGATATAAAACGAGTAGCCAGGAATATAAAATTTCCAGTAACACAGCTTCCAGCAGTTATTTAATTTTCATTTCATCCAGCTTCTATATTTGCAAAGGCAAACATCTCAATAAAAGCCAAGTATAGTCCACACCAAGTTTCTGCCCTCAGGATGGCCAGTTTCAGTACCTCATGTGCCACACACAAGCTGAGTTTCAAAATCCCAAACAAATAAAATAAGAATAGTCATTCTCAGTCCTGAGCCTTCTCCACAGTCCTGGTCCAGTGACTGATAATCCAAACAAATCCTAGCAATTACCTCATTTCTTCAGCAGTCTACCCCCAGTTCAGTCTGATTTGAGTAAAGGACACATATCTGGTAAGTTCTGCTCCCCTAGCTCAGTTCAATTATTGGCCAGAAGAGCTCCAAGCTCTTCCACTTCACATAACCTACTGACCTTTTGCCATAGACCTATAGGCTAGGGCTAAACATAGCGTGACAGGGGTTTGGAAGACTGTTGCCCTCTCATTTCTACACAAAAGGATAGGCAAAGCCAAAGCGATGAGTTCCAAAGTCCTATCTGAATACACAAGATTCATGAAAGTGCCTAACAGAGGAAGAGAACTGGATTCTGCTCCACTTGTAACCCCCCTTCTCATTATCTCAGTACTCAAGCACAAAACCTCTTCTGGGTTCCCCAGATTTAACTCCCTAACACTCACCAAACCTTTCCTATTCCCTGGAGCAAACACACGCATGACCAAGTTGTCCCTTTTCTGCTACAAACTGGGACTGCGATTTGCGTGCTGTGACCACCCTGCGCCATGGCCAAATCACACACTGGTTCCAGGCTCCTCAAACCTGAGAGGAATGAATCAAAAACTGGATCAGACACTGGGCTCTGACTCAGCAACACCACGGCCCCCAGCAGCCCCCCACTGCTCTAGGTCGCCCATGAGGCCGCTACACAGCACTGTTTGCTCTGTAACCCAGGCATTTTTCTGCCTGGAATTTATAGCAATGACTTTTATGGTAAGGGAAGTATCTGACTTCACTACAATGTTTTGAATTACTCCCCATGACTTACATTACGTATCAAACAAACAGACATTGACCTAAAGTGATGACACAAGTCAACTGAAGATTTTCTTTTGCAACTTATTCCTTTCCCATTCATATACTGAAAAGACTGTATTGAATTAAAGAAAAAAAATTGTTTTCGTTGTCCAGAAAAAATAAAAACTCGAGAATTTTAAGACCTGAATACTCTAAAAGAAAAGCTAACGATCACAGTAAGCAGAAAGCCCAGAGCAACCCAGTCCATTATTTAAACGAAAAGCATCATCACCACAAGAAGCCAGCGCGAGTTTTGAAGGCGCTTTTCTTTCTCCCCAACGACACCCGGTGTGACAAGGGATTATTTCCCCAAACCAGCTCCGTGACGGAGCGGTACTTTCTCCTGGCAAAGGGAAGCAGAACAGAGCCCTCTTCCAGTAGCGGCCTGGCGGCACGGGGCGGGGGCCACTGGTCCCTCAGGGCTGCGGTGAGCTCGGCGGGACCCGCCCGGGAAGGCCCCCGCCGCGGTAACCGTCAGCTGGCACCGCCCTGGGACGGGCAGCGGACGCAGTGGCCCCGTGGCGCCCGGCTCGGCTCGCCGGGACTGCCGGCGCCCGCGGGCACGG